>NW_019774825.1:230881-339427 GCF_001039355.2 Lingula anatina | reverse complement strand
AATGCCCCCCCCCCCCCCCCCCCCGACCACAATCCCATCCTACCCTTCCTTTATGTCTGTTGGTCTATCATGAATTAACAAAAACAAAGGAGGAATAGACAACCAGAGAATTGGTGTAAGTGGAAATGATACCTAGGCCCACAGCCAGCAATTTCAAACTAGAGGGTGTTCTTTTACCATGTAGACCTCTTACCATGAAACCGTAGTGTACTTAGATCAATTTTTACCCAGAGTGAACTCTTTCCTGGCAAAAAGAGCAGTTTGTTTCAACCCTCCGACCCCTTCTGGCTACAGGCATGATACCAATTCAAACACACAGTATTGGCAACCCTGTCGAAACCAAGAAGACTGCCTTGATATAATTTAGCTGCTTCTTGCATAACCTGGCAAATATATGGGTCAGTGTAACTTGATTTTCTTACATATCAATATCCATACTATTGCTTTTACTGCATCTCTCATATTTAGGCTGTTTTAAGAAACAGTTAAAAAAGGGGAAATTATGTATTTCAAAGAGTGAAATAATGAAATTTAAATAATATTTTTAAAAATTAATCCATTTAGATTATGTAATTAAAGTATGCCGTACTTACAGTGAAATGTTTTGAAATGATAAAAGATGGCATTTGAGTTGCTTATTTATTTAATTTGTGATTACAAGCAATATTATGAAAAGAAATAAAAGGAATTTTAATCAAATCAATTGACCTTAGATAAAAATGCTAGTACAGTTAAGTTAAAACATTTGAAATATTTGAAATTATTTACATCTTGGTTACTTTTCAGTTTCATCATTATTTTCAAGCGTCATGAACTACATGTGCACCATGAATTTTAAAACTTGAAAATTAGTGTAAAATTTATTACCAAAAGAAGATTCCAGTATTAGGATTGTGTAATAGATGAAAAAAAAACAAATCATGATTTAAGAAACGTTCCTCCTTGTCTGCCTTACAAGTCATTATATTTCCACTATCTGTAATTCAGTCGAGGTACTTTTGAAGTCCAGACGTAATAGAGACTGACAGTGGTTGGGAAAGACATGGTAAACCCATTGCCACTGCAGTAATCTGCTCGCTATCTACTGACAGACAAATGGGGAACCCAATATGCAGTTTGGAATTTCTCCTGTGGTTTGAGAACCCTCTAACTGCATTTCCGTCCTTTAGAAGATCAGCTCTGTCAGTGTATTGATGACAAAATTTGATTAAGTGTGAAGTCATCAGTGTCTCTCTCAGAGACAGCTTTAAACAATCTCAGATAAGAGACATGGAATTGGAGAATTTTGCTTATTGGATGTACGTCAAATAATTAGTTTTAAATTTAGAAAAAGTTTGTTTTTTTTTTTGTTATGTTTACTAGAAACAGAACTTGCCAACATAAAGTTAATCATTCCTCACTCATACTAGTATATACTTTGTATCTCATTTTATGCTGTATAATTTTTGGCTGCAATACTTCAAAGATTCGGTTTATGTGTATTATATATATTTTTCCATCCATAAAATGAATATATCTTATTACATAGCAACACATAATAATGCTTTGTATTTAACTGTCTCATTACAAACTTTATACTACATATGCATTGTATCTCACATATTATAGATATTTTCTCTTACCATTAAGTATCATATAACAGACCAAACTCTAACCATAATATATATATGTCATATATGTATGTTTTAATAAAAAAGTGTGCTCACTGTATATCCATTGTATCTTCAGGCTTATCTCTTCGGCTACATGAATAGTGCATGTAATCCAATTATCTATGCTCTGCGTAGTCCTTCTTTCCGCGAGGGTTTCAAAGAAATCATATGCCGTGGACAGGGATATGTAACAGAGGAAATGTTAGGTAAGGAATATTTTTTCAATGAATTTTTAAAACGTTTTCCAATTCTTAATGAACACTGGAAAATTGTTTAAGTTATTTATGTTACTTAGCATGTATTGAATGATGTTTATAAAAGGAGCATCAGCAAGATCTGCTGTCTTTTTGATGGTACTGATACGTAATAAGGTGCATAACTTAGTTTTGATATGTTTATTATGACCCCAGTGCATTGACAACAAATAACATGCCAGTAACGTTAAAACAAAAAATTAAAAAAAAAAAAGAAAAAAATTATTAATAATATTTGGAATAAAGTATATGTATTATTTTACTTTTTTGACATGAATTACATATTTTAAAATGCAGGCATCTTTTTAAAAAATATTTACTTTGTTCAAAATGAAAACTGGACTTGTCGAGTCCTTTTCTTAACAAAAGGCACTTAACATACTCACAGATTGCACACAACTTTATCTGAAAGCATTCCTAACTTTTCCTTATTATGAAATCAGTTGCAATTTTTTATTTATTAAGCTTTTTGTCTTATGTTTCTAGAATTTATTTTGTTTAACTTTTAGATATCATAGGATTTATTGATATAATTGATTAATTTACACCACCATTTATGTACCTATATAATTTCAGATATAAGTTTGATTGTAAGATGACAGATGTATGATATAATCAACACAAACCAGCAGTGAAAAGTATTATAATGATAGATGGTAGCAATTCAGTGCTGTTAGCAAATTATTGATTCATTCAATAGAAGAATGAAGTTCTAGGGAAAGGAACATGAGAGTGTGGTGAAGTGATGTTTGTTTATTTCCTGTAAAACAAAATGTATGTAATTCCAATGTTATGATGTAGAATGTTGAGATTGTGATCTGGATGAAGTATGTGTGTTTGAATCTGTGTGTTTATTTATTTATTTATTTATTTATCACCTAACTTACAAGATGTAGATTCAGTCATTCTTTGCTTGGCTGATCAAGTTCCATCTCACAGGACCCCCTCCCCCACCCCCTTCCCCTCAACTAAAATAGTCTCTCCATTATCTCCTTCTGTACAACCCCCACCCTAGCTGAATTAAACCACAGGGTTTAATTCAGTACCGGTACCATGAAGCATATGTGGACTCTGTGGGGAAATTACAAATTTTTCTTCTATAAAGTAAGCTAATGGAATGAACACTGCACACTTGCTTTGGTGGGAAATGGGATCAGAAAGGGCACCTGGGAATAAAGCTTAAGTGTTTCCTGTGCATCAAAATATGTTATTTGGGTAATTGAATATAAATTATGTATGTCCCAGTAGATCAGTGAGAAGTGGGTGATGTAATATGCGCCATTAATATCAATATGTCCCTAGTGGTATGAAATTAATGGACCTCTTCAGAGAATTTGATTGAACCTCTCCCTCTCTCATTCTCTCTGTCCTATCATTATCTTGCAAATCATCTGAGCTTTTAGTGATGAAATATATACAGGTAAATCCCAAATTCGAATGTATAAACATCCTCACATGTATAAAAATTTGATCGAAGTTCTCTGCCATTTGACTATTACTTTGTCAACTGGGTCAACCTAGGGAGTAAAAAGATTCACATTTCAGAGAAACAACCCCAGTTGAAATTGCTGGCCTCGCGACGTAGATCACAGATAAATGTATATTACTGTGAAATGTTGGCTAATTGGCATTTTTCTGTCATTGAATCGTGTAATTGTGATTAGCCTGTTTTCTTTAAAATGGCACCTGATTAGTAGGTGGAGTGGGTGTTTGATCTTCCCTGAAGCATTAGTTATTTGAAGGTGTTAGTTATTTGAATCAATTGCCCTTGAATTAAGAGATACTGCATAATTGATGCTGTTTCCATTGGTGTCAATGAGACCAGATACAACAGGGTGTACTATATAGTCAGGCAATGGGATTTTAGTGTACTGGTAGAGTTCATTCACGCAGAGTGTACATATATATATGGTGAGAGTTTCTGAGTATTGCCCTCAGCTTGGCAGGAAAAGAAGCCTACAAAAGGTTGAAGAATAATTCAGATGTTGGAAGAGTGTAACCAGCAGTTTCAAGGGGCAGGGGGTTCTTTAAATAAAGGGGTGTCTTTTTTACCAGCTTAGTTGGCCCAAATTGACAATTTTGGCAAAGGAGGTATATGTAGGTACATTTTTGAGTGAGAGCAGAATCTTTCCTAACCAAAAGAGCAGTTCTATTTAACCCCCCCCCCCCCCACCACCACCAGCCTACAGGATGGTGTATGTGCTAAGTTTATGAACAAAATATATTCATTCATTTCTGATATCTAAATGATAATACCAGAAATGCAAGAGTTATACATGTAACACATTTTTTCAATAATGAAACCAAGTTATATTTTGAAGAAAAAATTTCAATTGCTAATTCCTGCATAAAACCACAACCCTTTATAGGTAAAGCTAGTGAGCTCATGCTTATAGGTTATTTAAAAACTGTTCTTTTTGGGAGGGCAGACCCAGTTTAAAGAAAAGGCTTTCCTTATCCACCAGCCCCCCCCCCCCCCCTTTTTTTCCCATGATTTTATCACACTGTGTTTGCTGGCTGACTTTATTTATCTATTTTTGTTCCGGAGACTTAAGCTAAATGTGTTTGTTATGCTTGGCACAATGTGGAGTGTGTTCTGGTATGATTGTGATTGTTGAGATGTAGGATTGTGTCAGGATGTGACAAAGATATGTCATTTATGTTTGATGTATACTTGACTTAAATTGAATTTAAAATGAGTCTGCATATTGAATATTTAAGTAGCTGTTTATATTTTAAACCTTTATGCTTACTGTGTTCAATTTTTAGCAAGGGAGACATTTAGGAAAGCAAATTGTATGTACAACACTTTTATATTTCAATATTGTGAATTTATTCCCCAACCCCTTTTTTAGATGTTTTTATAACTACAGTATTGTATGTGTCAGTAACATGAAGAGATGCTCATGATAACTGTGTCCTCCTCTGTGATTTACTGTTGTAAGCATCAGGCCACAGCCAGCACTGTTTTCATTAAAACTATTTCAAGACTAATCCCAGCTTGATTGCAATCAACCATTAAGGTCACTTTGGGCAACATTTGTTTTCCATCAATTTACCCACAATCCTGTTTTTCAACCTGACCACTAGACTATCATTTTGTCCCGAGAATAAGTCTTCTTGTTAGACATTAAATTTAAGTCTCATACAGGCCCTTACTTAGCCAGCAATTTCAAAGGGGTGGGGTTCTTTTTCTTAGAATGCAGACCTTTTCACCTGTCATTTGACCTGACTTACAAAATGGCATAAAACTCTTAGATTGATTTTGATTCAGAGTGGACATTGACAAAAGAGGCAGTTCTTTTTAACTCCCATTATGGCTGAGGGGTTAGGTCCCAAAAATAAAATTCTTCCTGCAATAAGTCAAAAAATTGTTTTAATTGAAATAGTGCTGGGTGGATTTTCAGTTATTGTTCACAGGTCTGTCATCTCTATGTGCTTTTGTATTTTCAAGTATTTTGGCTGTCAGTATACCAATGTTGTCAGGTGTTGTTTACAACATGATGTATCTAAACAAACGGCTGTGATATTTTGCAAACTGTGATGTTGGTCATCTTATTGTATTGTATTATTATATATGTAAACTTGTTTAAACTGTGTCACACAGTGAGTTTTTAGATTTTTATTATAAAAAAAATTATTTACCTGAAAATTTCACCAAATTTGTTAATCCCAAAATATATCTTATCCAAAACTTTCAGAAAAATCTTCTTTTTTTTTTTAATTTTTGAAGTTTTTCAACTTTCATTTTTATCATCATGAGCACAGTTCATCATACAGTTTCCACCTTTGTTATTAGTGACTCGATTAAAAATGCAAACTAAAATTTTTCTAGATTTAATTGTAAATTGTGAGTGGCTTTTAACTTGGTGCACCCTGGTGATCAAGGGTAAAAGTGTTGAAATTTTCAGGAAAATAAACCCTGTCTCTCTTAATTCAACAAAATGTTTGCCCCATATGGCAGGGAGTACAATAACTATGAGTCAAAAAAGGTGTTCAATTTTTGATACCACACTTATTTATATTTTAAATATCCCTCATGTTGTTTTGTATTTTGGAATATTTTGCTGACAGTAGAAGTTGGTGTTCCACTGCAACATTGCTCATCATCAGAACTGTTTTCTAATTAAATTGATTATGTGTGTGTGTGTAGATTTTAGTAATTTATCAATTTTTGAAACCTGGAACATAATCGCGTGGTGATGAGTGATGTTTTTATGACTAATTGTTGGTTACACCATTTTGTACCTGTTTGTAGATACTTGTACAATGTACTTTTGAAAGAGTTTTGTATTAATCCCTCAATTGCAAGTATCTGTCAGCCAGAAGTTTGTCAGTGTTAACATACAGTGTTTTCTATCATGATTCAAGTGATATTTACCCAGATTAATCAGCAGTTATGAACTTAAGTGACTGAGAAATTTGCACTTTATTCTATTTTTAAATTCTAGTGAGTAGTTATGATTAATGTATGATATATATTTAATGGAAATATTGATGATATATATCAGTGTGACATCACAGATCATGAGAATTTTAGACTTGCATTTTGGAATACTTATAAAACAAAAGTTTTAGATATTGTCACATCTCAGTCAAAAAGCTACTAGTTTCCAATGATTTTGGTCTTGAACATAATTATTTTTCTGCCAGATGGAAGCAGAAACGATGCTTCAAACTGTCACTTTATTTATTGACTGAGAACTGGAAATGTATCCATCTTATAAACCTCCCATGGACCTGTTTCAAAAAGGACTTGAGATCAAAGGGAACTCTTAACTTCAAGAAAAAAAAATGGTCTTTTTTGAGCCATGATAAATCAAAATTTGTTTTTCTAAAATGTGCCTGTTTTATAAAAAAAAAGCTTCTTTTGGGACTTTATTTTAGTAGACTACTGCAGATATATTCTGTGGAGTGGAGCTAAATTTGGGGTTTAAAGTTAAGACCAACTAACTTTTGGTCCCAAGTGATTTATTTGAAAAGGAATCCAATCAAAGTATTTTCCTTTGCTACAGTAAAGATTATCTGTTTGCTTTTCCTGCTCACAATTGGCCTATCACAGGTGGATCATCACATTCTGTGTTTCACACTCTCAGCACAACACGATCTGTGACATCGCTCACTCAGGCCTCGCCACAGGTTAGAAGATTGCTTGCAACCCAACCCAATCATGCATTAAGAAATGGCATCCAGTCAAGACGTAGAAATTCTGCCTCCGATACGCTTGTCCCTTCAAGAAGTCGAACAGGAAGTTTTGCTAACTCCGTCAAAAGCTTGCCTAAAGTCAAACATACCAGTTATGGTGAACTACCCTTGTTGGCAATTAGAAATAATATTAAAGGTGCAACACAGCTCAACCAACCTGCGTTTCTTAAATTTGATTTCTGTGAGAAAAACGCATCTCTCCCTACTCTGCCCAAAAGCACAGATAGCTCAGTGTCATGCTTCAAGTTAAAACATGGCAGTAAACCTAGCAACCAGCATATAGGGGCCAGCGAGCCTTCTGTCCTTGGAATCCTGGGAAATTCTGCTGGAGATAATGTCAAATCCGTAAAAAGTGACAGCAAATTAAGAGTGACATTCTGTCTTGATGACTCCATCCAAGATGAAAGGCTCAAAGTAAGTGATACATGTACCCCTCTTCTCAAAGATGTTGGGGAGACAGAAGAAGGTAAAGGGGAAATGGGGAATGATGAAAAATGTAATCATGAAGAAGATGCTATTAATCAGAGTGCCATAATGCCAGACCTACCAAATTTGCTAGACAGAAATTTTCGTTGGATAGATGATGATGATGATGATGATGACAATGATATGATATGATATGATATAACTCAAAGATCTGAAAATATTTTTTGATGTTTGCTTCAATATATTCATAAACATCTACATTTGTACTAGAAGGAGAGAAAATACTGGTACTCTCAGAAACTGCATATATTGAAATTTAAACAATTTCAGTTTGTTTTTAAATTTACAGTATAAAAAAATGTGATGCACAAATGCCCCAAGTCATTGTAAATATGGCACATGTACTTGTGATATTGATTTAGCTCATTCATTTTTGTCAGTATTACAGAAAAAGGCCTTGCTCATTACCAACAATAAATACAAAAAAATAATTATCAACTAGTATATCCATTGTTTGCACAATTACTATTACATGTACATGTATATTTTTCTTTAAGTTGTTGAATAAATGTTGTATTTGATGTTATTAAGTTTGCCTATCTTTAGAATTAGCCAAAACTGTAAAACTCTTAGAAAACAACTTATGAATGTAAGAAGAGCAAGTTAAACTGTGTACATGTATATGGTTGTCAAGTCTGAATGTCACTGCAGGTCTTTTAGATGCATGCGCTTCGGATGGTAAACTAATTTAGTCTTGATGCTTAGTTATGTATTGAATTTTATGAGAGTAGGCATCCATATTGGTTAGTGATAAGATGTATGCTTATGTGAGTGAGTAGGATTTCAGTTAAGTGTTTGCATTGTTTATTTTTTAAGATTTAAAAAAGAGGATTGTTTTGTTGAACACGATATATATGGCAGTGATGTTCATGTAAGTATGGTATTAAAAATAATCAATTCTAGGATTTTGTGTTTCACTCTTACTATGTACTTGCACGTAGATTATGACGTTGACCTAAAAATGGGCAGAGAAGATGACGCAAGGAGCAGTCTCTATCCTGTTAGAGACAGTCAGCCAGCTAGTGGGGAAAATGAAAAAGGGTTTGTCTTGCATAACAGAGTGCCATCTGGTAATAGGATCTGCAGCCCTCTGGCAGATTGTTGCCTTGGTTAGTGCTGGCGTAGTAACAGTTGTCATGGTAATGGGTGCAGTGTTGCTAGGGCTTCAGTGTTTGATCTTTTGTACTAATTTTTGACAATTGCAGGTGGCTTATGTACCATATAACTGAGGTTAATTTATTGAGATTTGTGATGAAGATGATTAGGCTTAAAGATGATATTTACTGGTACACAGATAGGTACTGGTAAATGTGAAAGTGTAATTTAAATAAAAATGAATACAATTCGTATGTATACATATACTAGTATATTTATTTTTGATTTTTCGATTTTGTTTTTCATTTTCCCCTTTATTTGGTTAATATTTTTTATTTTTATTTTCTTGATAATTTTGAATATTACTTTAATTTCACATTGAAATTATAATATTCTCCTTGATTGTTTAAGTAAAAATTTAAGTCACATACATTTATTTCATTAATGCATGTGTACAAATGTTACCTTAGCTTTCATAAATTTAATGAGTTTAAAAATTGTTTTCAAATTTATTTAATGACTATTAATCAACATCTTTTCTTTATAATTTTATTTGCCTTTTCATTTACTTCATATCTCCCCTTTTTATAATCTTATCTGTTATATTACCTGCTTTAATCCTTAATAGCATTAACTTTGCTACTGAAGTTTGATTTGAAACTAATACATAACTGACCAAGAGTTTTTACATTGTAAGTATTACAAGCTGTGTTCAGATCCATTTCCACTAAATTAACAAAGATTGAAATATTTCAAACTTATGAAGTGATGGTCAAATCTCAGATTTTTTAATTTTTGTTCTGAGAGCCTTCAGCAATTGCCATAACATTTTTCTTTCTTCCTTTTTTTTAAGTACTTAACAATTTTATTTTTATTGCGTATGAAAATTAAGACTGCTGTTTGGGTTTAGGTTATTACTGTAATATTCGGCTGCTATTTTGAAAAATGTAATTACTTTGTAATGTAAAACATTGGTATTAAAACACCCTAATATGTAAAAAGGGATCTGAATACAGCATATGCCTCATATCAATAATCTGAAAATTCTGAAAATTAAAATCAGAAATAACTTTTTCAAGATCATATATTTATATTACATAATGCAAAAATTAAAATACATTTGAACACGGTGATTGGTAGTACACTGGTGCTTTTTTGTGTTATTGATACTAAGAGGGGATTCTAGAGATGTGGTCTAAGACTTATTTTGTTAATAACTTGATTTTTTGTTTGCTGCACTTTTTTCTTTAACATTTATCTCTTATTATTCAGAATTATAAAAGAATTATTTTATTTTTTCTTTCTTTTTTGCAATCGCACAATATACTTTACAAAACTAAAACAAACTTCTAAAATATTACATGTTTAAGTGAAAATTATTACAAAAATAGAGTTCAAAAAGTATTTTGAATGCCCTTTTTTTATTAATATGTTTTAAAGGATGAAATTAGTTTTTACAGAAAACATTTCCTGGGTGAGGATACCTGCTGTAAAGATGCTGATGTTTCATGGTCTAAAATGGTATCCACTCCCGATTTTATATAGAGGTGGTCTTATTTTTCAAACAATTTCTGATATTTTCTTCTAGGATGCTGCTCAGATGCGGATGTTGAGTCCTTTGCAGGTACTTTTTGCACTGCTGTTGCTTTTGTTTTGGTTCATATTTTATCATCACTTTACATGTCATCTTCACATGCAGTAACAGATCTAAATGCACCAAAATCTGAATAGGACATAATGGTTTACTTTGTCACTTTTTAAAACTGTAATCAAGTTTGCTGGAAAAAAGGCAAATCCAAGGGGCCCCAGCCAACACCCTTCCTACCAGAACCCTGAGTATTAGAGGTCATTGGAAACTAGCCCTTCCTCTCTCTCTCTCTCTCATTCTCTCTCTCTCTCATAGCCATGCACTTGCTATTTCTAGTAACTGGATACCACAGGTGCATGCCTTTGCTTGGTGAGTTTCCAAACTTCTGACACTCAGGGTGCCCTCCTCCAATTCTTGAAAACAGAACCAGGTTCAGGTCAGATAGAAGAAAAATTAGGCGATGACTCAATCTATTCAGTGGGCAACAAATTGTGAAAATGACAGATACTGTAATTTCTTATGTCATTAATTCTTCAAACTAGACCATGCATGTTGATTCAGTGGTATGTCATGTAGGACCAAAATCTAAAAGCGGTTTCATTCTTTACAGTAAAGCACCACCAATGCTATATAGAAATCATATATTTTTCTATTATTCCAAAATCATTTTCTGAAAAATTGGTAATTTGTCCCCATTGAAAAGATGAAGTCATTACTGTACCTGTTGAACTGGTATTACCACAAAATGCCTCAACAATGGATAATTATCTTTTTCAAAAAAAATATCAGACAGTGGGAGGGAGAACAGAACATCTCTTTGACTAATATAATTCTGGATCAGCCTCTGTTGTTTTATTTATAATTTCTTTCTTATGGAGTGATTTTTGAATTCGTATGTGTTTGAATATGTAGCTGTTTGTATGATAGGATAAGATGAAATATGCAGGAGTCTCATAAGTTCCAGATACATGCAAAGTATAGCTTTTTTTTAAATCTTGTATATTAACCATGGATGCATTTCAGAAAGTTTGATTGCAATAGATGGCACATACTTGTACTAGTACCAGTACTAAGAGTACAGTTTATACATAGATTCTAGTATAACCAGTTATGGCATTATAATTATACACAACTCTTGCACAACTTTCATGTTCAAAAAATATACCCTTTGCACCGAAGTTACTGCCCAGACAGGGTAAAGAAATATACTGTCACCACTCACTTGATTTAAAGAACTATAACAGTATAACTTTATTTCTACATTCCTGATTTAACTGCTTGGTGACACAAGAAAGTATGTATATGGTGTCCTAGAGCCTTTTCAGAACCATTTGATTCATGGACTAACTAGTCCCCTCAAATATGATCAAATATGGCGTAACCCTCTTGAATGCTTGCAGATATTTAATAACTCTGCCCTTGCAGGGAGGGTGGCTTGCGAGGCAGAAATCCATTACATTATCGTTAGGGAATAACAAGTGTACGCCATGTTTGATGCAAGCTCTATCATCTAGCTATTCAGTGGATCAGCTGGTTCTGAACAGGCCCTTCTTTAAGCACCCCCCCCCCCCCTTACTATTCACCATAGGCCAGTTGAGGGATGATGTCTGTTTTGTGCAAAAATTCCTGTTGAACAGCTCTCACAGTACCGAAATGTGCACAGACCAGCTAGAGAAATATCTGTGAATAACTAGTAAAAAATCAACTGTGGCCCTGAAAAGGGTAATTCCCCCAATCTCTGGCAATATTCACTCTACTAGTAGGATATAGTGGCAGAAAGTGAGGGCCAGCACAATCAAGCATGCTAACAAACTGGAACTTTTTTTTTTTTTTTTTTGTTAAAACCATATATCCTGAGTATGGGTCTTTCATATCTCTGTATCTTCTTTAAGGTTGTGAACAACATATTTGTGTGAACAGTGTAAAGATATCAGTTATATACTTGACTCTAGTGTGCATTTTAAGTAGGACACTGGACCAACTGTCTTTGCCTGTCTTGTGTGAAATTGTATGTTTACTCTTTTGTCTATTTGTTGATATTTTTCATCTTTGTATTTCTCTCTTTCTGTCTCTCATTAATTTTATTTTAGCCCTTCTATTTTCTCTCTAGACTGTGCTCAAAGTAATCCTGATCACTTCAAAAACAGGATAGAAAGATGAAATACATACTGGTAATTTGCCTTCTTCTATTTTTGGGAATTTTGACTAATTTTCTAATGGATGTGCATTATTGGCTGCATGTACATGTACCTACAACCAAAATAGATATATAAATCCTGTTATTTTTTATCTGGCATGAGGTCCTTCTTTCAGTGTTCTGTCCAGAAAATATATTTAGATTTTTATTTATTATAATATTTTTAAAAAATATTTTAGATAAAAAGAAGAAACAATTTGATGTGCTTAAAAGTAATCTGCTATGACCAATATTTCCCATTTCCATTTTCCCAGCCTCATTCTTAATTACTCTTTTATTGCTACTTATCTCTGACCAAGGTATCAAATGTAAGCTATATCATATGGATGCTTTCATGCAATCTTGTGTCAGTGTTGTTACATGTTTAAGCATGAAATTGTTACCAAATTCCATGCCTAGTATCAGTTAAATGTGTCATGGTACCCTATATTGTCATATATTGTCATGGGAGTTTTTGTTGAAAGCATGAAATAGTCACTAAATGTTATGCCCAGGGTCAGTTTATTAATTAACTCATGCACTCTGAGCTACACTGTATTTGTCATGGTACCCTATATTGTCTTGTCATGCAAGCTGTCATGGAAGCATAAAACTGTCACTGATTGTCATGTTTTATGTCATTTGAATAAGTTGCTAAGGCGTCATGTTGTCATGGTACCTTGTGTCACTCTCACTTTTTTCCCATTTATGCGTGATATGCAGTTGATGATTTTCCCACTTTTTTGTGGTGATTTGTTGTTTACATTGCACCAAACAAACTTGTCAGCACAGTAATTTTTTTTAATGTGGACTCCCTCTATCATATGTTTTAACTACATGTAGCACCATGTAGCTTGGGCAAAATTGATTTTTGAAGTCAGATTAATGCCAAAGTGATAGATAACAGTGGCACCTTTTTCACATTCCAAGAACATGTCCAACTACAGTAGTGCATGTAGTTCAATACACTTCACAAAAAAGTTGTGAACAATTGTTATTGTTGTTAATTATTTACATGCTGTGGTTCAATTTAATATTGTCATATTCATTACAACGTCCACTTTTGCCACCCTGAAATTCAGAGCACTAAGGGTAACTTACCTAGCTATAGGCTATTACTGAGGCAGGGTTCCATTAGGCTCTGAAATTCAGGGTGTAATGTGGTTCATTTGGGGTTGGTAAAATTCTTGTCCTATGGCAAGAAGTTACAAATCAAAAGAGTTCCAGTTTTAACACACTGTTCTGAGCAATTGGTGTAAAAAGGGGGGGGGGGGGGTAACATTTCCGTCTAGCTTGCAAACATAGTCATGAAATTGGCAGATTGGGGTCTACTTTTTAAGTTCACTGGATTGGTGTAGTAATGATGCCATTTGTTTTTATAAATTTTAAATATCACAGTTTTTTTCATCAAATTTCAAAACAATCCAAAGGGTGTTCTGATGGTATCAAATAAATCAATAAGCTGACAAGAAATATTTTAAAATAGAAACACAGCCCATTGTACAGTGTACATGCTTTTAGTTTATCATTTTGAGGATATGTATTGTTAGCCCTTCTCCAGATACATGTTAGCCCTTACCGATCTCTGTGGGAAGTTTTTTAATGTTTTGTTCTGCTGCATTTCCCTATGTCATTGCTGGGGAAAGGATAACAGAATACTGGTAAATTTGGCAAAAAAGGGAATACACTTAACTGGTACTTTTGCAGCCGGTGTTAAGCTTCACATAATCATGCAGATACCTGTCAGGGAAAGCATGTACTAGGAAGGATGGACAATATCATATCCTCAATACAAATTTGTCTTTAAAAAACACAAAGTTGTTTGTTTGTACACATACCAATAATGCATGTTTGATTAGATGTCATGAAGTCATACTAACCTTTAGTACTAATTGATATTTAAGGGGATGAGAAAATGATTATATGTAAGTTTTGAACTGATTTGATAAAACTCATTAATAGATGATTTCATGCAGTGGTTGTTTTTAGTACTAGTTGGTATTATGCCTGAAGTGTTTTGATAAAATTTATGTCTTTCTGTAAGGATTTGTCAGGTCTGTCAAAATATAGTCTCTAAGGGTGCTTTCCCAGAGATTTAGATCAATCTAAAGATTAAGATTTAGATCGACCTAACTCCCTGGGGGTTCACGCTAAATTGCAGTCAGCCGAGCGGGCACCATAGTTAATTACCCCCTTACAGCTTTTAGTAGGCGGGACAGACGCTTAATTCGGACAAGCTGACAGTAATCTAGTGAGACTCCCCACAGGGATAGATCGTTCTAAAAAGCTATGGAAATGGGGTGTAAGGACGCATTCAGAACAAGTCGATCTGTGGACAAACAGGTTGGTTAGATCAAATATGGCCCACCCACTTGGAATCTTGCGAATTAATCCCCTAATAGACACTGAATAGATTCCACATGGGGAATATGCCATATGCTTTCAAGTGGTTCTGCCATATTTGATCTGTGGATCTATTAGACTGGGTTCCCATACTTAGATCAATCCATCTGGATCGACCTAACTCTCTGGGGGTTCACACTAAATTGCTATCAGCTCTAGAGGCTTAAATGTCTGTCATGCTTACCAAATCAGCTAGGGGTAAAGATAATTGACCCCTTACAGTTTTACTAGGGGTGACAGATGTTTAATCCGAGTAGTTTAATAGCAATTTAGTGAGACTCCCCAGGGAGATAGATCAAAATATCTGTGGGAATGGTCCCCTAGTCTGCAGATCAACTTTGGTTGTGTTTGCAG
Source organism: Lingula anatina (assembly GCF_001039355.2). The sequence goes on along the minus strand of NW_019774825.1, from coordinate 324,214 downwards.
CCTCATTGATGATGTGGTGAATCTAAGAAACTCTAAGACTTCACTATTTTCATATAATATTACAGTTAGACATTTTTGTCCAGATATGACTTGATGCCAGTTGTGGAGTTGGTGTTTTGATTACAGATGTGGTTTTGACTATGATTATACCTTCATTATAACATTTAATGTCAACTTTTAAAAACATCTTAAGTTTGCAGTTTTACATCTGAAAATGTCTATCCAGTTTAAATTTTAAAATTTATGAAATTTTATTTATATCTAGAATAGTTATGTCCCAACTAATTGTAACTAATTGCCTTTAGCAAGTGTAGGGATTTGATTTGATTATTATTATTATTATTATTATTATTGTCGACTTTCCACACAGAAGAAATTGGTTATTTTACGGGGAGAAGGAAATCTTGCGAAAAAAATTCAAATCTGTCTGATGAAGAAAAATGTTCACTGCTATAATTAGCCCAAACTTACTTGACTTTGTTTATATTTCCAGATTCATTGAGGACAGAAGAATCCAGCGCAAACACCAGTGCTTTACGTCGCCTAAGTCTAATGGTTGCTACGTCAATGAGGGAACGTTTTGGCATTGCTGCCAATGACCAACCACAAAAGAAACGTGTCAGCTCTTCATCTTCCCTCGGTGGTCTAGGCACACGGGCTGCCCCCATTTATCAAAAGCGAGGGTCAGCCATTTATAAAAACAACAAGGTAATAAAAGTCCTAGTTGATGCAGGCAGTGGACGGTCAAGTCCAGTGTTTGATCAAAATTACTGCCAAAAACAAAAAATCCAATCCACCCAAAGAGACATTAGTGCTGCTATAGAAAACAACAGAAATAACCTAACTGTTGCTAATGGCAACAGCTGTCATAGCAACCAGGGTTCTGATACAGAATTGGACTATCAGTCTGGTCCCAGGGACAGGATAGTGAGATTTTTCGTCACTCCTGATGATAATGTCACTGACTTTGACACTGAAATTCCGTTTGTTAGTGAAAACGGTGACAAATATAAGGCTGACTCCTGTCACAGTATTGACAGCATTGAGCTCCAAGTGACAGATGAAAAAGGAAAGGTGCACGATATGGGCTTAGCTTTCACAGACTTTTCTGATGTTCAAATGTCAGAACCAAAAGATACAGGACCAGGGCAGAGGGTGACACAGAAGTCTTCAAGTGGGAAGCAACAACAACTAACTCTAACTTCACCATCAAACGGTGAGTCTTCATCTGATAGAAAGTTCCCTGTAATAGCAGCACATGGTGGTACCAGTAGCACTAGCAGTAAAGGCCGCCGACCCAAAGGGCACCATTCACATCGACCTAGATCAAATACCTATGATGCTCTACAGTCTTCACCACGTTCTGACACAATACAGCAGCTGGTACCACGTGTGCGCCAAATTGCCAAAAGTGAAACAATGTTGGCGGAAACAAGCCAAGAAAAGCAGTCCTACCATTCAGCCGCATTGGAGAGGCGAAAGCGCTATCCAAAATGGCGTCTCCCTTCTGTGGAACATTTAGATTATCGCTTGCCCAAAAAACATGCTCACAGTGACACTAGACTTCATCAGAAAGGGTTATACGTAAAACAGAAATTGGAAAATGTAGAACCAAAAAAGGCCATTCACAGTAGTCATGATTTTATTGAAATATTTGTATAAAAAGTTGAAGACAAATGACCATTTTACATAAGACATAAGTGAATAAGAGCATAATATTTGACTGCATTGTTTAATGTTTTCTATAAAAAGGAAAGATTTTTACATAAATATGTGGATGAAGTTGTCAAAACTGTGCATTTAGTTTTTTTTACTAACTTTAACTTTACAGACATTTGATTTGTGTAAAAAAAAAAAACATCTTATTTAATGATCTGAATAAATCTTTTCAGTGGAGAAATCACCAAGTATCGACCCGTCTCCAGTTTTTCCAAAATGTTACAAAAGTCAATCTACTACACCTGTCAATCATAAAAAAATGTGGAAACGTGCCCGAATCACTTCATTAAAGCCCCCAATTTCAGCTTTAAAGATTGCCAAAAAGCACACCTGAGAACATGATTTGGAGAGAGGGGGGTAGATAGAGTTTTTGCTCTGTTTCTTCCTAAATATGACACAACCACTCTTCCAGTACTTTATACTCACTACAAATGACCAAACACACCTACTGATCACTATAACAATGAAAAAAAATTTCTTCCCTATTTGGCCCAAATTGAAGAAAATTGCCATATCCGACCCTTATGAAAATCACTCAAAATCACCCAGAATTGACCTGTCTCCGATTTTTCCAAAATGTGACAAAAATCAATCTACCACACCTGTCATTCATAAAAAATGTGGAAACATGCCCAGATTACTTCATTAAAGCCCCCAATTTCAGCTTTAAAGATTGCCAAAAAGCACACCTGAGAACAGGATTTGGAGAGAGGGGCGCGGAGAGAGTTTTTGCTGTATTTTTTCCTTAATGATGACACAACCACTCCTCCAGTACTTTACACTCACTACAAATGACCAAACACACCTACTGATCACTATAACAATGAAAAAAATTTTCTTCCCTATTTGGCCCAAATTGAAGAAAACTGCCATATCCGACCCTTATGAAAATCACTCAAAATCACCCAGAATTGACCTGTCTCCGATTTTTCCAAAATGTGACAAAAATCAATCTACCACACCTGTCATTCATAAAAAATGTGGAAACATGCCCAGATTACTTCATTAAAGCCCCCAATTTCAGCTTTAAAGATTGCCAAAAAGCACACCTGAGAACAGGATTTGGAGAGAGGGGCGCGGAGAGAGTTTTTGCTGTATTTTTTCCTTAATGATGACACAACCACTCCTCCAGTACTTTACACTCACTACAAATGACCAAACACACCTACTGATCACTATAACAATGAAAAAAATTTTCTTCCCTATTTGGCCCAAATTGAAGAAAACTGCCATATCCGACCCTTATGAAAATCACTCAAAATCACCCAGAATTGACCTGTCTCCGATTTTTCCAAAATGTGACAAAAATCAATCTACCACACCTGTCATTCATAAAAAATGTGGAAACATGCCCAGATTACTTCATTAAAGCCCCCAATTTCAGCTTTAAAGATTGCCAAAAAGCACACCTGAGAACAGGATTTGGAGAGAGGGGCGCGGAGAGAGTTTTTGCTGTATTTTTTCCTTAATGATGACACAACCACTCCTCCAGTACTTTACACTCACTACAAATGACCAAACACACCTACTGATCACTATAACAATGAAAAAAATTTTCTTCCCTATTTGGCCCAAATTGAAGAAAACTGCCATATCCGACCCTTATGAAAATCACTCAAAATCACCCAGAATTGACCTGTTTCCGATTTTTCCAAAATGTGACGAAAATCAATCTACCACACCTGTCATTCATAAAAAATGTGGAAACATGCCCAGATTACTTCATTAAAGCCTCCAAATTCAGCTTTAAAGATTGCCAAAAAGCACATCTGAGAACAGAATTTGGAGAGAGGAGGGTGGAGAGAGTGTTTGCTCTATTTTTTCCTTCGTAATGACACAACCACTCTTCCAGTACTTTACACTCACTACAAATGACCAAAATCACCTACTGATCACTATAACGATAAAAAAATTCTCCCTTCTTTGGCCAAAATTGAAGAAAACTGCTTGTTAGTTTCTCGTTTGGATTCGTGAAGATGCTACCACTACAAACAGTGAAATAAGAAGGGCTTGGTGCTTTCATCTTTAAATTTAACTGATACATCTTCCTTTGAACGGTATGGCTTGATTATATATATATATATATATATATATATATATATATATATATATATATATATATATATATATATTGATCAGAAATCTGTTTTGTCTCATCCATGATCAGAACAAATCTGTTCAATAAACCCTTTCTTTCACCCCATTCCAATAGACGCATGCCTCTTTGTCATAGCTGACGCACTATCCGCCAATCAAAAGTTGGAATTTGGAAGGCTGGTAGAAAATGTCTTTTCCATCTGTTAAAAACAAAAACATCCCATTTCAGAACTAGAATTGATGCGAGTTAACTTTAAACTTATAAACATTTTTTAAAAAATCACTATTTATTTTTTATTATTTTTGGCTTAATCGCTAGGGTATATCAACCTTTTGGCAAAATTGCAGTCTATAATGAAATTAGTTTTGTATACTGAATTCCTGTTTGTACGGCAACAAGTGATTTTCACCATGTAGTTTTCATCTTCGTGAACTTAACAGTTTTAGAGATCGTATATAGTGCAAAACAACATGTACTAAGCTTTAACGAGTTCTTGTCAAAGATTGCTTATTAACGTGCCTCCTTTCGGTATTACTAAAAGTACATTGTAGTCTTTATTAAATTATCGTGTCATTCAGGATTGCCCACCACTGTTACCTCCAGCAGGTATTTTAAACTAGCTGTCTCTTTGTGACACTCCGTTCTCTGTGCTTATTGGTCAGTTTATACATTTATTTTCTTTAAATCTTCATTTATTACATATGTTTTGGGTTTGTAATTTATCACTTAGCCAGGCACATAGTTTATCTAACGAGCACCAATGTTTAGTGTTCAGAAGAGGATATCAAAGCGGTTTATATTTAAAGGTCGTGGTTATATTATTAGATTTACTAGTATGTAGAAACCATAGTCACTATTTGGAATAGAAAGGCTCTCTATACAGTATACAGGCCCGTAGCCAGCAAATTCAAAAGGGGTGTTCTTTTGCTGAAAAAGTGGACCTTTTACAAAAAAACTTACGCATACCTAGAACAAATTTTACCCAAAGTGGAACTTTTCCTGACAAAATGGGCGGTTCTTTCAAACCCCCCGAACCCCCCTTGGCTACGGGCCTGGTATAAATAGGGTTATAACACCGCTATTCAAAGAGAGACTCAAGGCACACTCCACACATTCAAAAGACACTTTCATACTCAAACTAGACGCGCTGAGACAATGAAACACTACATAAGTATACCGAGTTTATGCATCTCAAGAAAGTAAGGCTGATTGAGAACCAGAATGCGTCTTTGTCAATCATTGAACCGCCTGACAAATATATCGATTGTGATCAAAACTTCTATTGAAGGTCAAAACTTAGCAGTGCCGAGCACTGACGCCACCAAACTCATTGTCTCCGTGACAGAGACTGAAATCGAGAAGATAACATGTTAATAGCAAATCTGCATCGGCCAAAGGAGAAATCCAACATAATACTCATCGCGTATAATGCAAATATTATTAGATCCTGAAAGCACGGCTTACATTGGTAAAGCAACGACACAGCTCTACGTGATGACGTCACCGGAGGGCACCTGTTTTAGAATAAATTAATTAAGAAGCAAATGGTAATCAGCAGCACGCCTCCGAAACATGAACATGGGATTCTACGTGCCAAAGAGTTATCTGGAAAATTTTATAGTTTTCTTGCGACTTGTACTGGTAATATATCAGGTACATAGCAATGTTCAGTATAAACATTTTGTCGCCACAAAAGACTTCATTTTACCATCCTCTGTCTGGAAGACGGTGACGACGGGAAGCGCTATCAGCTGCGTTGTAAAATGTGCCAACATGGAAACATGTGTATCTTGCAATTACTACAAAAATGCACCTAGTCAAATAAACTGTTGCTGTTATATTATTGAAAGACATTGGACATTGTGACATTAACAGTTACACTGTACTGTCATATAATGGGAATATATTCACTATTGTGACAACCGTTGCTGTTGTATTATGGGAACCCACTGAACATTGTGAAATCAATGTTAACTGTTGTATAATGGGAATACATTTAATATTGTTACATCAACTGCTGCTGTTCATGTGCTTGATCATATATATCAAACGCATACAACATTCATTTTCAGTTCCCAGGCTTCACTGTACAAACCAGCGTTAAAAGTAAAAAAGTGAAACTGGAATAAAAAATTCAAAAACTGCACGTCAATTTTCGTATTGCCGTAAAATTTTGGGGGCTACAAAAATGTTTGTAATATTTGTAGATTTGTGATTTTATTGATTTTAAGTCTTAAACTAAATTGATTTAACTAAATTAATGCAAAACAGAGAGCACGACACATGGCATATAATGTAAATAACCCGGCGATTTTCAGACCTTATACTGCATTTATTAGATAAATGCACTTGAAATTTACTCTGGCTTTTCGTCTGATATGCCACCGGGTCATGCATAAATATCCCGTCCACCATTGGTCAAAAAGGTTGTTCCACCTCCAGTTCCAAGTGGTTTTACTTACAAATGATCACCTCGTATGTGTATAACTGATATTAACACTGTTTTTATTATACAAATACCCTATCTAACTTGAATTATGGTGCGGAAATACAAAATACCATTTACTATATCCATTTTAAAACCACTTATCAATATAACATGTACCCCCTCTCTATTTTGATGTTCCAATGTGATTTCCCGAGAGGTAAAAAATGTCCATTAAATCGAAAAGACCCTACCAAATGTCTCCATATTTAAAAAGTATGACCGAAGTAGCCATGTTATATAGAAAATGAACTGGATGTACATAAAAGAAACAACATGCACTCAAATTACTTGTATCAATAAATCCTTAAGCCCATTTTAATTAGTAATCAATTTTTGCCCTGAAAGAGTTCTTCACTTTTCAATAATTTAATCATTATCTAAAACGAACACGTCCGAGCTTAATGAAAGCAAATAAATTTAATTCATGCCCCTATCCTCGAGTTCTTATCTGTGATCACTGTCACAATATTTTTATTTCTGCAACAAGAACATTGTGTCATTAAAATTCATGAAAGAACCATGCAAATTTTATAAAAGATTAAAATAAAGAAAAGGTTCGTCATTATAATTTGGACACCGTTCTTAACCTCCGGTGGATTATACGATGTTATATAACTTCCAGAGTATCCATCAAAGTGTTTACAGGGTATTTTAATTCAAAACTCCTTGGATTTTATGATATATTGATCTGTGGTCTGTATTGTCCCATCTGTTCGATTTAAGACATTGTTACCAAGAAAAATTTAATATTTCCAATTTTTGGTATATTTAACAAACCCACAATTACTGGAGAAAATCACTCTCACACTTGACAAACAAAAGGTAAAAGGAAACAGTGATTTATATTTCAGAAATATTTTATTAATTAATACTAAAGTCAATATAAAACTACCGCTAAGATAAACCCCATAAACAAAATTCTATTGCTCTTAGTGTTTTTCATACTTCCATTAATTCTATAATTTGATTCCGTGTTTATAAGAAGTGATAGGATTTGTCACCATAATCTACCAAAACAATTGAAAAGCTTTTAAAATATTAAAATGTCACTTTTCGTTAATTAATAGTTTGCCACCATTCAGTTTGTGATACCGTTTTTAACAAAATGTAAAATTAATCATAATTCTAAAATTAACAAAATTATTTCTATCACATTCCTTTGAAAAAAATCTAAACTAAATAAACATTTTAATATTTGAATTTTAATGTTTAAATTTTTAATTTTAATTAAAATTCAAGAAATGTTCATATGTACAAAAAGTTCATTTTAAAGCACATACTTACAAATACAATACAGTGACAGCAGTGCATTCGTCCATCCTTAAATCTAAAAATTGACTGAAAACTGTTGTTAGGATACACCCATGCAGCCGTTCCTAATTATTTTACACAATTTTAACCTTAAACGTAGATAGAAATTAATTCAATACTATAACATAAATGGAGTTATTAACATGCAGTTAAATTTCGTATCAATTAATATACAACATTGGTCAAAAAGGTTGTCCCACTGTACATGTATGATAATGGAATAAAACACCAATCTAAAATGACGAAAAAATGTGACTTTTTTCAAGGATATATACAATAAACGAGGAGCTCAGAACTTCCTATAAGATTCTTCAACCTGATACAATTCCCCCCTGTAGGTACCTTGCTTTACAAGGTGCTTTACAAATATCAAATAACACAGAAGTATTTTTTAATATTGCCATGAAAATAGTAAAACAATGTGATGAGAAATGAGCTGTTTATGTACAAAATATAACTCGCCATTGATACTGGGTAACAACAATTGGTTATCATCTTTGAGAGACTGCCAAAATATTCCTTTGTGTTGGATTACAATGGGTGTGCTTTCATCATAAAAGGGATGGATTTGTCTTATTATAACAAATAATATGCTTTTCGTAGTACAACAATGTGTAAGGAAGTGAGTGTAGAATCACAGATGTTATGACCTAATCTTGTTTCGTTTTCAGACGCGCGACAGCAAAATCATAACTAGCGTGTAGTGTGTTTCCCCATTCCCATTAGGCTCAGTGACCTAGCGTACACAGTGTCCATTGATGACGTGATGACCCGGTAACATGAATTAAATGTGACTAATGGAATTAGCTATAGCCATTTCTCACTTTTCGGTTATTAGGCCTACTCATGAGAGACGATTTCATGTCATCGCTGCTTAACCCTGATTCAGTATCGCAGTATGCTTTCCCATCTATGTGAAGTTAAGCGTACTCTTCCCTGATAATTTTTAAACTGTATGTGTTTAACGTTACACTTTCCAAATTTTATGAATATAAATCAAATACGGTTCATATTCTAAGTGGAAAGTGTGCTCACTAGATCTTTACCATGTTGACATTTTGATGCCCATGTCTCATTGTTGCTACCCATTATCGTGGACGTGCATACCATAGGCTATAATTAGATGCAAACTATGAATTTGGGTTGATTTTCTTAAAATATTCATAACATCTAAAAACACCATGAACCAAAATGATAATGCAGAAATCACTATTAGCTAAAATTTCAAATTGACAACATTTGTATGAACTTGTTCAAATATTCTACAAACCAGCTATGTGGAACTAAATATTAAATATACAACTCTGGAGGTTGAATATACAGGAATCTGCTGTCACAGCATCTCAAATATTACACCATTGTCCCAGTGTTTTTATGCACAGTCATTATTCGCATTGATACATTCGTAAACATTGCCCTGTCCCAGTCAATCTCTATACCACCAAATTGCCCATTTTTCCCGCTGATTTTATGGTTGTCACTTTTAAACCTTTCTCCACATACGCACACTATGCCAATTTGGAAAGTTTCTTAATAAGCATTTTGGTAGAAAATTTGGCACCACAGATTCTATTGGGTACTGTAATTGGGTAAAAAGGATTCAAATTGAATCTAATTAAAGTTTATCTCAAATTGTACCTTAAACTGTCAGAAATGGCATCTGTCACATTTGGTTATCACGTGTCCTCTAGACAATGTTCTCTGCTGTACAGCACCTCTGTGTCCTAACTCACTCTTGAACCTTAAAGAAAGGATAGGAAAGGAAGAAATAATGAATTGCATGTTTTACGGTACTAATATTCTTTACAGTATTTTATTCGTGACATTTATAGACCATTCTCATGACTTTTAGAAGCATACCAATATACTCTAGTGACACTACATGACCTTAAAACGTTGACAATACGATTTCTGTGATGAAAAATATAAAGAATTCCATCAATAATGTGCTCAGCAAAGACAAACATATTGTTGATCCAACGTCTTTAAAATCATTAGCTAAAAATTAGACTGAATGGTATCTTACCTGACCGCTTTTTCCTTTCAGTCTTATATACAGCTTTCTTGAATTTAGAAAAAGGGTCATCCCATAAATAGGGTACTTTGTCACTCAACTTTTGAAGAAGTAATTCTACCTCCTGCGAAACTTGTCCCCCTGATTCGTGATGCACGGAGTTCACTTCTTCCTCTGTTAGGACACACTCAGACATTAAAATTTCCAGTACTGATTTCAGACCATCTTCTCCGAGGTCCGCTGCCAAATCTGATAACCTAGAATGCAGTGTATAATATATTCATTATAAAATGATTGTGTCATTAAGAAAAACGTTTTTTTAGTGGAATATGTAGTAATTGCATGGACACAGGTTAGTTACTGCTTTCAGTCAATATTTTTGTCTGCGTTCTTTTCCACTTCTGTAAGCATGAAATAGTGTGGAATCTGTCCAAGATATGTCAACAATCAAACTATTGATGACACAAGTGACGGCACGTTTATTACTCAAACCAGCAAATACAACTCTACATGTAACAATAAAAAGGCAATGTAGCCACATTACTTGATGTTTTAGATAATATTTTACAAATCTGGAAAGGGTGTGACGCCGACCTACCTCAGGAGACTTGCAGTTTCATGATGTCCACTGTCATGTAAAGCTCCACAGAAGATGTAAAACGCAGAGTCCCTTTTTCTTTTAAGGATGCTGAAAAGTTCGTCTGGTTCTCCAATAGAACTCCTCTCTTCCTCTGTGAGTATCCCTTCTTTCACAAGTCGACTCAGTATCTCCCAGAGGTGCCTGAATGGACCTCTGATGTCTTTAAACATTTGTACGCCGTGTATTCTTAGGGTCGTACTGTGAAGATCGGTTATGTTTCCTATAAGGAATAATAATCAAGCTACATGTCCGACATACATGAAATAAATCATCGAAACACTGTGTATAATAAAAGGTAAAGTTTGACTGTTTTCTTTCACCCTTACCCATTTTCTGCAATATTTATACCATTTATAGACAACCCATAACTGATAGTGATGTAAGCTTACCCTTTGTCACAGGATAATAGAAATCTGCTGAGGCCATAACACCTAGCTCTTCCACTCGGCATGGGTGATAACATGCCTTATCTTCCAACGAGACACTGAGAAATTGATCTGGTAATTCAAAAAGTGATGGAGGTGTTATCTCTTCATGCATACAATGCGGACAGACTAAATATTCATCTCGGGATGCACCAGGGCATTCTCTCTCTATCAGCTGAGTCAAAGCCATAAACACATTTAGACAAGACTCTTGGAGTTGGTGAATGTTGTTCCCTTGCATGGAAAGCCTAAGTATTCCGTTTTCTGAATTTCCTGCACATTCTCTTTCAAGTGTCATTCGGAGGCAATCACCAAGCTGAGCATAGAAACCATTTTTCCAGTCTACACGCGTTGATTTGAAGTTTCCCAAATGTCCATGAAAATGGACGGCGGCCATTTCATACAGTCCAGTTGGGCAGGGACCTGCAAAACGGATCTCTATGGAAATTTGTAATGTATCTCGGGAAAGGGGCATCTGCCATTTTGGAGAGAGAACTTTTGGGCGATCTTTTTTCAGAAGCCATGGGAGATGAAACCTTTCTTCTTGCGTGTCCTTACCTCTGACAGCATAGCAAATCTGAAAGATCTCCAGTAATTTCAGCATTGCAGAAAATATCTCTGGTCCTTGATTATATTCCTCCCAAAAACATTCAAGCAATGTTGTGCTCAAGATACCTCGTTTTTGAGCATCCTGTTTTGCAGATTCAAACCCAAGTTTGGTGAACTTCTCACTGAATGGCGTTGTATAGTGTTCTAGGATTGATTCTAGGTTGCGACAGAGTACTATCTTCAACAAATTTATGACTTTGTCCTGTTTGTGAAATACAACATGTTGCAACGACGTCTCATCTTTGAACCACCAAACCACACCAGTTTCATGTAGAAAAGACATGACATCTTTCATTATCTGACTCTCTGCGGCTGGGTACCTACCCCTGCCAGTCGGCGCCTCTTCAGCCTCTTCAATTCTGGCAACTTTAGTCGGAGGTTCGTACTCTTTGTCCCTTTCCTGAAGTGAAGTCATAAACAAAGCATGTTCTTTTCCATTGCTAGTTGACGCTTCTTCAAGTTTGGCAACTTTTGGAGAAGATCCTTGATCTTTGTTCATATCCTTATGATATGTCTCGACCGATTCTGCTCCACTGCTAGTTGAAACCTCTTCAATGTTGCCAACTTGAGGGGCGGGTTCATGTTCGTCATTCATTTCCTTAAGAGAAGTCATGAACAAGGCAGATTCTGTCCCACTGTGTTTAGTCTCTTCAATGTGATGTACAATTTTCAGCCATGACCTTGGTAGTATAATAGTTTTTTTCTTTCCTTCCTGGATCAATTTTTCTTTAAGATCCTTAATTCCATACCCTGATTCAGAACTAATGTCATAAATATTTCTACAAATCCTTGGTGGGTGTTCGATTGATTTTCTTATGTGATCCATCTTTTTGTGGTATGTTTCTGTAAGAGTTTCCCGTTTCTTCAATTGTACATTCAAGTTGGCATAGGCTGCATTTAAGCTGGATAGTCTGCCTTCCAACTGTGCTTCACATGCTTTCATGATGTCTTTCTTCTTAATCTGTCTTTCGTCATCATTAAGGCGGTCTGCATGAGTTCCTACTAGTAAAATTCTTGATTCTGGTGATCGGCAATAGATATTGTCAATCCATGTTCCTATAGCACTGTGGTAGTCATTTGCTACGTTCAAGCAGATATTGAATACAACCAACGTCAAAGATTCATTGGTCAGAAAGAAAATGTATGCATCTTTGTAGACTGAATGACCGCCAAAGTCATTGATATTCAAGAAGATATCCTCCTTGATATTCAAGAAAACGTCCTGTTGGGGCCGCCATGTTTTTTGCTGCAGGACATGCGTACTGTCTGCTTCAAGGGTCAGGTAGGGCCTTCCCGTTGTGAGTGTTCCCACCAGACTTGTCTTCCCTGCACAAGTTTCTCCTAGCACCTGGACCTGGAGGATCGATGCTTCCTGTTCCAAACTTTTTGCTAGATCTTCAAGATATCGAAACACAGGCTCCTTGCCCTCGTTTGCTACATCTTGTGGCGGCTGAATTAATTTGTTGCCTGTCAGGTGAAGTTCACGTAGAGATGACAGGAGTTGCATTTGCACGGGCAATCTCTTCAATTTGTTGTTACCTAAGTCAAGAGTAACGAGGTTCATCATCATATCAGCTATTTTCTCAGAAATATCAATAATATTGTTGGAATTTAGACTAAGAAAGCTTATTTTGCTGGTTTTAGTCAAGACCGGGAATTTGGTTATGTAGTTATGATCCATCCAAACAGATTTTAGTGTTTCCAGCTCAAATAAAGTGATCGGGAATTCGTTCAGCTTGTTGTTGGATAGGTTAATTTCTTTCAAACTCCTCAGTTGTTTCATCTCTGGTGGAACTGTGGCAATTTTGTTATGACTCAGGTTGAGCTCTTCTAATGTCTCCAGCTCACATACTGGTGTCTGGATTTCTTCCAAACTGTTGTGGGACATGTTTAATTTCTTCAGATTCTTTAGTCGTTGCACCTCTGGTGGAATGGTGGTGATGTTGTTATGGCTAAGGTCAAGCTCTATCAGTCTTTCAAGCGTAAATATTGATAATGGTAATTGATTCAAGTGGTTCTTGGACAGTTCTAATTTTTTTAGGCTTTTCAAATGATCGATTTTCAAAGAGGCTGCATTTACTCCACACTCAGATGCTTTTAACTCTTCTAGAACTCTTAGTGTGTGCATGGCCTCCCATGTAGCCTTGTCTAGGGTTCCATTACCGGATATATCAAGTCTTTCAATGTTGACACAGCGAGATATACTCTGTGGGATTCTGGTTCCAATTCTTTGTAGATTAAGGCTTTTCCATATCTCTTTTTCTTCTGAATCTGGATCAGCATATTTTGGGTCTCTGTCGAGCTTTTGAAGCAATTCAAGCTTATCACGCTCAGGTGAATTTGATGGGTACATCTTTTCCAGTCGCTGTTTCCTTTCAATCTCATAAACAACTTTCTTAAAATTAGAAAAGGACTCATTCCGTAAACAGCAAACTTTATCGCTCAATTTTTTAAGAAGAGCTCCCACCTTACGAGAAAGCTGTTGCCGTGATTTATAAAGCACATAGTTCACCTCCTCCTGTGTTAGTACACTCTTGTGCAACAAAGTTGTCAGCGCTTCTCTGAGGCCATCTTCCCCAAGGCCCAATGCCAAATCCGATAACCTACAATAAAGTTCATAATATGCATTTAAAATAAAATAAATTTGTCATAAAGAAAGCAGTTTTAGTGGAATATGAAACAATTGGAAATTGTTTACTGCTTTCAAGCAAACATTTCTGGGGGCGTCTTCTGGTGGCATATAATGGATTGAATTACATTTACAAGATACGTCAAAAACCTATTTGGTATAATTAAATGTGAACCAATTGCCTGTAAATGAAATAAAAAATGGAAAAATAACCCAGGAAATATCTAACTTGATAAACACTTTAAAACTCAGTATAGCTGGTAGGAACAAGACGTTGACCTACATCAGAAGACTGGCAGTTTCATGTTTCCCACTGTCATGTAAGGCTCCACAGAAGATGTAGAACGCAGAGTCCCTCTTTCCTTCAAGGATGCTGAAAAGATTGATTGTTCCATCTGGCTCTAGAATGGATCTCCGGTCTTTCTTTGTGAGTACATTTTCCTTCACAAGTCGGCTCATAATCTCCTTGAGGGGCTGGGATGGACCACTGATGTCTTTATACATTTGTACGCCGTGTATCCTCAGAGTTGTACTGTGGAGATCGGTCATGGCACCTACCAAAACAGTGGGGAAGCACCTTATATTAAATAAACCATTTTTTAAATAAACAATGTAGAATGTACAGTTCCAAAGTTTTCTGCCAACTGATAATGTGGCAATTTCATTCATATTGGATAACATAACTACTGCTTATAACTGACTGTAATATTAACGTACCCTTCGTCACAGGATAATAGAAATCCGCCGAAGCCATGTAACTTGGATCTTCCTCTGGGCAAGGGTGATAACATGCCTTATCTTCCAGTGAAACATTAAGAAATTGCTCTGGTATTTCAAAAAGTGATGGAGATGTTTCCTCATTATGTAAACAATGTGGACACACCACATATTCAACTCGAGTTGCACCAGGGCATTCTCTTTCTATCAACTGTGTCAAGTCCTTGAATAACTTAAGGTAAGACTCTTTGAGTTGGTGAAGATTGTCCCCACGCATGGAAAGCCTTACTTTTCCATTGGCTGGGTTTCCTACACATTCCCTTTCAAGCGTCATTCGGAGATTATCATCAAGCTGAGCATAGAAACCATCTTTCCAGTCTATACGTGTTGATTTGAAGTTTTTCAAGTGTTCATGGAGATGTACAGCAGCCGTTTCATACAGCCCTATTGGACAGGGGCCGGCAAAATGGACCTCGGTGGAAATTTGCAATGCATCTCGGGGAAGGGGTGTAGTCTGCCATTTGGAGGAAAGATCTTTTGGGCGACCTTCTTCCAAGATCCATGGGAAATGAAACATATCTTCTTCCTCGCCTTTAACCACATAGCACACCTCAAAGTCCTTTAGTAATTTCTGCATTGCTAAAAATCCTGGTATCCCTAGGTCATACTTCTCCCACAAACATTCAAGCAATGTTGTGCTCAAAATACCACTTTTAAGCACATCCCGTTTTGCAAATTCAAACCCCGGTCGGCTGAATCTCTCTCTGAAGGGTTTAGTATCATATACAAGGATGGATGCAAGATCATGACGGAGGACTGCTTTCAAGAGGTTTATTAACACATCCTGTTTGTGAAAAATGACCTGTCGCAGCAAAGGATTGGCTTTGAACCACAAAACCACGCCAGTATCATGCAAAAACGAAATGACATCTTCCATCCTCTGACTCTCTGCTTTGTCCCGTTCTTTGCTGGTTGATGCCTCTTCAATTCTGGCGACTTCAGGAGGAGGTTCGTGTTCTTCGTTTATGTCTCCAATGGAATCCATGGACAAAACAGATTCTGTCCCACTGTGTTTAGCTTTTTCGATGTTCTCTACTATTTTCAACCATGATCTTGGTAATATGATGGCCTTTTGCTTTGCTATTCGGATCAATTCATTTTTAAGGTTCTCAATTCCATATTGTGATTTGGAACTTGTGACAAATATGTCTTCACAAACCTGTGGTGGGTTTTTCATTGATTTTCTTATGTGATCTAATTTAGTATGATACGCCTCTGTAAGCTCTTTCTGTTTTCTCATTTTTTTACGCAACGTGTCACAGGCTGCTTTCAATCTGGATTGTCTCTTTTCTAATTGTGCTTTCCACGCTCTCTTGATATCTTCCTTCTTTGTCTGTATTTCTTCATCACTAACGAAGTCTGCATGAGTTCCTACTAGTAAAATTATTGATTCTGGTGATCTGTAATAAATGTTTTCAATCCAAGTTCCTATATCACTATGGTACTCCTCAGCTATGTTCAAACAGATATCAAAAACAACCAAAGATAATGCATTTTTGGCCAAGAAAAAGTTGTGTGCAACTTTGTAGACTGAATGACCACCAAAGTCATTGATATTCAAGAAGACATCCTCCTGTGGCACCCATGATTTTTGCTGCAGGACATGCGTTCTGTCTGCTTCAAGGGTCAAGTAGGGCTCTCCCGTTGTGAGTGTTCCCACCAGACTTGTTTTTCCTACACAAGTTTCTCCTAGCACCTGAACCTGAAGTCTTGATGCTTTTTTTGCTCTGGTTTGTGCCAGATCTTCAAGATACCGGAACACTGCCTCTCTGCCTTCTTTGACTACCTCTTCTGGTGGCTGAATCAGTGTGTTACCCCCCAGGCAAAACTCTTTTAGAGATGATAGGAATCGCATCCCTGGAGGTAATTTTTCCAACTTGTTGTTTTCTAAGTTAAGAGATTCTAAGTGCTGCATCATTTGGCCTATTTCTTCTGAAATCTTAGTAATACTGTTAGACTTAAGACTTAACTTTCGTATTCTGCTGAGTGTTGTCAAAGCTGGGAGAGTGGTGATCTTGTTATTGTCCAAGAAAACTCCTTTAATTTTCTCCAGCTCACATAATGTTATTGGGAATTCGACCAGATTGTTGTTGCATATCCATATTTTCCTCAAATTCTTCAGTTGCTTTACCTGTGGTGGGACTGGGGTGATGTTGTTATCGTCCAGGTAAACCTCTTCTAGTGTCTCCAGCTTACATAATGGTACAGGGAATTCATTCAGCCTGTTGTTGCACATCCGTAATATCTTAATGTTCTGTAGATTTGTAACCTCTGAAGAAACCATAGTGATGTTGTTATAGTCCAAGTCAACCTCTTCTAGTGGTTCCAGCTCACATAGTGTAACAGGAAATTCGTTCAGATGGTTGTGGTTCAGTCTTAATTTCTTCAGCTTTTTCAACTGTTTTACCTCTGGTTGCAATGTTGTTATGTTGTTATGGCTCATGTCGACCTCTTCTAGTGTATCCAGATCACATACTGGTTTTGGGAATTCTCGTAGCCTGTTGTTTTTCAGCTTAAGTACCTTAAGATTTTTCAGTTGTTTAACCTGTGGCGGAATTCTGGTGATGCTGTTGTTGCCCAGGTCAACCTCTTCTAGTGCCTCCAGTTCGCATGCTGGTATTGGGAATTCATCCAGATTGTTGTTAGAGAGTTTCAAAATCTTCAGATTTTTCAATTGTTTTACCTGTGGTCGCACTGTTGTTATGTTGTTATGGCTCATGTCGACCTCTTCTAGTGTATCCAGCTCACATACTGGTTTTGGGACTTCTTGTAGCCTGTTCTTTATCAGCTTTAGTACCTTTAGATTCTTCAATTGTTTTACTTCTGGCGGAATTATGGTGATGCTGTTGCCTTCCAGATCAACTACTTCTAGTGTTTCCAATTTACATACTGGTATTGGAAATGCACCCATATTGTTCTTACACAGCCCTAGCGTCCTGAGGTTTTTCAGTTGTTCTATATGTGGAGGAACTGCACTGATCTTATTATTGTCCAGGTAAACCTCTTCTAGTGTATTCAGCTCACACAGCGATAAAGGAATTTTTTCCAAATTGTTGTTGCACAGCCTTAGTCCCTTCAGATTAGTTAGTTGTTTTACCTCTGGTGGAATTGTTCGGATCTGGTTATTGGACAAGTTAACCTCTTCCAGAGAGTCCATCCCACATACTGGTTCCGGAAATTCATTCAGTTTGTTGTGATTTAGCCTTAGTATCTTCAGGTTCTTCAGTTGTTTTACCATAGGTGGAACAGTGGAGATCTTGTTGTTGCCTAGGTTAACCTCCTCCAGAGACTCCAACCCACATAGTGCTCTAGGAAATTCATTTAATTTGTTGAACTGTAGTCTTAGTATCTTCAGGTTTCTCGGTTGTTTTACCCACGGTGGAACACTGGGAATCTTGTTTTTGGATAAGATAACCTTCTCTAGTGTCTCAAGCTGACATACTGAAGTTGGAAATTGATCCAGTTTGTTGTTTTGCAGATTAATGGACTTCAAATTCTTCAGTTTTTCTACCTCTGTTGGAACTGTGGTGATCTTATTATGATTTAAGTTAACCTTCTCCAGTGTCTTCAGCTCACATACTGGTATCGGAAACTCATTCAGCTCGTTGTCAGACAGCCTCATTATCTTAATATTTTTTAGTTTTTTCAATTCTGGTGGTACTGTGGTGATCTTATTATCGCTCATTCCGACCTCTTCTAGTGCCTCCAATTCACATACTGCTATTGGAAATTCTTTCAGGTCGTTGTCCTTCAGCTTAAGTTTCTTCAGCTTTTTCAACTGTTTTACCTCTGGTCGCAATGTTGTTATGTTGTTATGGCTCATGTCGACCTCTTCTAGTGTATCCAGCTCACATACTGGTTTTGGGAATTCTCGCAGCCTGTTCTTTAACAGCTTTAGTACCTTAAGATTCTTCAGTTGTTTAACCTGTGGCGGAATTGTGGTGATGTTGTTGTTGTCCAGTTCAACCTCTTCTAGTGCCTCCAGTTCGCATGCTGGTATTGGGAATTTATCCAGATTGTTGTTAGAGAGTTTCAAAATCTTCAGATTTTTCAATTGCTTTACCTGTAATGGGGTTGTTCTGATGTTGGAAAAGCTCAGGTCAACTTCTTCTAGTGTCTTCAGCTCACACACCGTCATTGGGAATTCTTTCAGGTTGTTCTTGAACAGCTTTAGCACCTTCAGATTCTTCATTTGTGTTACCTGTGGTGGAATTGCAGCGATGTTGTTAAAGCTCACGTTAACCTCTTCTAGTGTCTCCAGCTCATATATTGCTGCTGGGAAGTCTTTCAGCTCGTTTTGGGACAGGTCAAGGCTTTTAAGATGGTCCAGTTGCTTTACCTGCGGAGGAACTGTGGCGATGTTGTTAAAGCCCAGGTTAAGCTTCACCAGTGACTTCAGTCCAAATATTGACGATGGGAATTCTTTCAAGTTGTTTTTTGAAAGATCTAATTTAATTAGGTTTGTCAGCTGATCGAATTTCATTGAGATCACATTGAATCCACATGCTGATGCATTTAACTCCTCTAGACCTTTTAGTGCGTATATTGCATCCAATGTTGCATGGTCTAGGTTTCCATTACCAGATATATCAAGTATTCTAAGTTTGATACATCGACGTATACTCTGTGGAATTCTTCTTCCAATTCTTTGAAGATTAAGGCTTGTCCACCCCTTTGCTTCTTCTGCATCTGGCCCAGCGTATCTTGGATTTTTGTCCAGCTTTTGCAACAATTCAAGCTTTTTCCATTCTGGTGAATCTTTGTTTGCTGACATATTGATTATATTGGGAAACCTGAAATTAAACCATAGAATTCTGTAGAAAATTTTATCACTTTATACATGTATTTCCTCATTTAATATCTCTGATGTACTAGTATACAGCGTATATAGACTGTTTCAACTGCTCAAAGCATTTAAAAAATTAATTCACTGAAGTTTTAATTAAAAACCCAGCAAGAGTTGGATCTGTATCCAAGATTCCCATTCCTAAATTAATGACTAAAAAACAAATACAGAAATAATCGAAAAAAGACAGACATCACATTTTATTTTAATAACATTTAAAATGCCATTTCTCTTGCTAAAAATTCATTATGTATGAAAACTAGGTAAGACATTTACCAAATAATCAGGTGAGTAAGACCCTCCAGTCCTGCTGAAAATTACATGCCAAGTAGTTATGTCGACAATTTCATTCCCAAGGTCTTAAGCTTTAAAAACAAATTTTCAATTCCCTAACGTTGGTTGCAAAACTACTAAAGCGCATGCGCAGGCCGTTGGCATTATGAATTTAACATAGCGAGATAGAAGAACAGTAGAGAAGAAATGTACCTTATCAAAAGCCAATAACCCGACTAAGGTTATGTGTCTGCATGATGCACGTGGACTTGCATTGGTAGCCTTGGAGCATCTGCAAAACATGATAATTTTTGCTGTAATCCGAAAGTAAAAATTATTGCGTTCCTTGACAAAGATTGCTTTCAAACGTAAAAAGTATTGCGTTCTCTTGCAAAGTTTTCATTCAAATGTAATACATGTAATTATTGCGTTCCCTGAGAAAGATAACATTGAATCGTTGTTGTTTTTTCCCCTTTTGCATGTCCTTTAAAATCTCTGTATACATGACATATGTGAACCAAAAAAAAAAAACACCACTTTAAGAGCTATGCTCTCCCAAAGTTGGTTTAGATTTTACTTTCAAAGGATAATTTTAAAAACATTTCTCATTGTAATAAGTATAATTTATGATCCATTCCAGCCAGTTCAAAAATTTACAAAAAATCTGCTTTTTCGAAGTCTCTAACATTCTCGACTTGACACAAATGGCCCAAAATGAACATTTGTCTGTAAACAAAACATTTGTAGAGAAAAGAATTGTTGCACGGGTGTTTCCAAATGTACCGATAGACAAAAAGGAAGAAATATATGATTTCTATACACACCAGCACTAATAACACACGGGTCTGAACATTAAGCAGCATGAATTGATTACTTTATGATTTTTTATGATAGAAAGGACATTTCTGAAGAAAACGAAAAAACATATCACTATATATACACATTAAGACATTTTTCATTAAAGATAAAAACCGTTTCTTCCTATTTCAGTAAAGAGTAGACTCTAAACCTTGATGATGTGCCCTCTGACCTCTGCACAGCGCAGCATGGGGTAAATGTATGTTGAATATACGGAGATCAGGTTACTACAATGACTGCACTAGGGTAAACATCGATGGCAAGTGTTCATAACCAAAACTTGGTTCAATAAATAACGACACAGTTGACTGTCTCTTCTAAAACTGTTGCCTTGCATTGATTCCATGTACTGTTAAACGCAAATACTAAATGTATGTAAAATTAAAGAATAAGTTCATTTTATTTACCTAACAACGCTCAAATCTTTCTTAATCCAAACTAAGATCTAATAAACAGATATTAGATCTTAGATCCAAACTTTTACGAAGCATGAAACCTCTTTTATCTTATTTTATAACTTTTTAAGCAACGCCTAAACTTGGTGTTTTAAAGCATGTTTACAGTAGAAAAAATATAACTGAACAACATGGAACTGGAAAATTCGGTCGAGTATGTAACGTAAATGTCTCAAATATCTTTAAATGCCGAAGAAAAATTTGTCCAAAAAGTTTTGCTCGAGATGGAGAATAAATCAACTTATAAGTTCACAGGTTACATCAAAATTGTATTTGTGTTAATAACTGATTATGATACCTATTTTAAGAGGAACACGCCCATATAATTGTAACGCAGTTAGTAGCAAGATGAAAAGAGAAAAAACTAACGCTAGACCGATCCTAGGGACGTCAGAGTGACCAGCAACGCCGAGGGCACGAGAAGGGGGACTGAGGACTGAGGACGGCCGGGTCAATCAGAGCCTAGATTGAGGGAACGCTTGGGTCACTGTCTTACCGTAGCGCTGTGCATACCTAAGCTAGATGTCCCGATATATGTAACGGGTGAAAGAAATAAACTGTATTAATAGGGAAAGCTATTGTATACTGTTGTGTCATTCTTACGATCCTCGCGCATACGCCAAAACGCACCGCACCGGCCCCGTTACAAAAGTGGTGGAGAAACCTGTTGTTTCCAGACCTCCCTGCCTGTTTCAGATGTCAGCGAGGCCAGAGAGCTATTGGTCAACGCCTTCCGCAAATACCAGGCTTCGAACGTCAGGTAAGAAAGTGTCGTTAACAGCACTTAAACAGTCGTTCCCCACACCTCGTGAACCCAACTCACCAACGTCTACCTCCCGTTCCCGCTCCTCGTCTCCAGACCTAGCAAGCCTTTTTCAACCACAGCCAACAACTAGCGGAAAAACAACTACCGACAACCCTGTTGATCCGCCAACAATTTCAATTGAAGCTCCTCAGCCACCTTCAGAGCAAGATTTAGAATCAGCTGCTTCGTCAGATACAGAAAGTGATAGAGACTCGACGTCTTCCGTCACCTCGTTATCTTCCGCTCCGTCAACCCTTCCTCCGCCCACCTACGATATGACATCAGATTTAAGCTTGTTGCCTGAAAAATTCCACGGCACTCAAAATGAGGACCCTGATCGTTGGTTATCGCACTTTATGAACTATGCAAAGTTTAAAGGCTTAACAGACGCACAGCAACGTTCATCGTTTCCTCTACTTCTCCGAAACGCTGCCCTAGATTGGTTTGATACGCTCTCTGACGATGAGAAAAACACAATGGACAATATCGCTGATTCCTTCAAAACTAGATTCCAGCCGACAGCGAGTTCAA
The DNA here is from genome assembly GCF_001039355.2 of Lingula anatina. The sequence goes on along the minus strand of NW_019774825.1, from coordinate 301,736 downwards.
AGTGGGCTACTGTTTCTAGCTTATTTCAGCGTTGCCAGAAACCGTCACAGGCCGTACAAGACTACATTGCTGATGTACGTAGGGAAGCCCAAAAAGTAAAATTACCGGATGAGCAAACTATACAGGCCATTCTTCATGGCCTACTGCCTGAGATTCGACCGTTGGTAGCGCAGCACGAGCCTAAAACCTTTGAAGATCTAATCGCTCGCGCTCGACAGGCCGAAACAGCGGTTCAACCCTCAGCTTCCGCTGCGACTTTAACAGCCCTGGGTACACAGCTGACTGAAATCAACAACAAAATTTCTCAGTTAGCCACGTCGCAGCCCAACTCCGCACAGTTGAACCCTATACACGCTCCAAATGACAGACCAAGATCTTCAGAGTACCGATCAGCGCCCCATCCCGGTGTTCCTTTCCGCGACTACGAGTTACGCCCACGTGTTCCTCAAGCGCAGCGAAATCAGACAATGCCTCCACGTTTTCAACGTCAACAGACACGCCAATGGAATCAACGTTATAATAAACAGAAACGGACTCCATGTTCTGGTTGCGGTGGTGAGTTTCATTTACGTAGATTCTGTCCTGCTTTTCATTTAACATGTAGAAATTGCGGTAAAGTTGGTCATTTGGCGAAAGTGTGTAGGTCATCTAAGAAACAATGACGAGTAGTGTCGCAAGAACAGGCCGGATCTATTGGTACGATATCGGAAAAATCTTTACAAAATTCTCTTTTTATTACAATCAAAAACAAAAAGTTCAATGGTCTTCTTGATACTGGCGCTAGCATATGTTGTGTTTCCAAACAAACGTTTCAAACTTTAGGCATTCCTTTTTCTGACCTTGCCCCTCCCTCTAAAATCACAACAGTAATTGGAGTGAGTGGCGACGCGCAAACAATTTTGGGCCTTGCATGTCTCAAATTTTTCATCGGTAATGTGGCATATACCCATACTTTTTGCGTTGTTCCAATATTACCCCGACCTTTGATTATTGGCTTGGATTTTCTACACGACCATAGTGCGGTGATTGATTTACAAAAACATGCATTGACTCTACGCTATCCCGATAGCACGGTATGTTTGACGATTTCAGACAATTTAGGACTTGCTAGATCAAAATCTACTGTGACCGTAGACCCTTTCACGGAACGGTTAGTGCAAGTTCAGGTTTCCCGCATACGTCCTGATAAGGGTGGCTCGACGCTTGTTCTATTAGAACCGTCCTCAAATTTGAATACTATATTTTGTGCTTCTACCATCAATACCTTGACTAACAGTCACTGTTATTACCGCGTTGCTAACACTACGCCTTATAGTTATACAATCTATGCAAACTCCATTGTGGCTAAAGTGTCACGCATAAGCGCAGGTAATTTGCACCACCTTAACTTCACTCCCACTCAGCCCCCTACCATTAAACCGATCAGTGAGGAAGATAAGAAAGCGGCCTTAGAACTTAAAATCCCCTTTGAGTTATCTCATCTCACATCTGATCAACAGGACCAATTATTGTCACAATTTGTCTGAAATAGGTCATGTGCCCGTTTACAAACATACTATTGATACCGGTGATCATTCCCCCAATCACCCAAAGGTTTTATAGAACAACTCCTCAAGCAAAAGCTGAAATTGATCGCCAGATAAATGAAATGCTGCATCATGATATCATTGAACCTTCCACTTCTCCTTGGTCTTCACCTGTTATTTTGGTACGCAAGAAACAAGGTGACTTTCGATTTGCAATTGATTATCGGAAATTGAATGCTGTTACTAAATCAATCAGCTTTCCTCTCCCACGGTTAGAGGACATTTTCGACTCGATAGCTGATTCCAAGGCAACTTACTTTTCCTTGGTTGACATCAATACAGTATTTTGGACCATAGCGTTATCAGACGACTCTAAAGAAAAATCATCGTTTGTCACGCATAGTGGTCAATATCAGTTCAAACGTTTACCGTTTGGGCTGAAAAATGCTCCAGCAAGCTATCAATATCTAGTGAGTAACATATTTCGGAACATGAATTGGAAAAATGTCATCATTTACATCGATGATATTCTCTGTTTTTCAAAAACATTCGAAGATCACCTGGCACATCTGCAAGAAATGTTTCACATTTTGAGAGAGGCTAACCTGAAGTTAAAGCCCTCTAAATGTTCATTTTGTGTCCCAAAAGTTTTTTATCTTGGACATAATTTATCTCGAGATGGTATTCAGGTAGATTCTTCAAAGACAGAAGCAGTTCAGTCCTTTCCTACCCCCACTAATGTCAAACAAGTCCGTAGTTTCTTGGGCTTAACGACATGGTATCGCCGTTTTATCAAAGGTTACAGCCACATTGCAAAGCCTTTAAACGGTTTACTTCATAAAGAAGTAAAATTTCAGTGGACCAAGGAATGTGACACTGCTTTCAACACACTAAAACAGGCGTTAGTAAACCCTCCAATTCTCAAATTTCCCGACATGTCAAAACCCTTTATATTGACAACAGACGCCTCTGGGCATTCACTAGGATACATCCTGGGTCAGTTAGACGATAAGGGACGTGAATGTGCAATTAGTTACGGTGGCCGATCTTTATCGGCGTCTGAACAACTGTACCCGATTACACAACTTGAGTGTCTAGCAGTCGTAGAAGGTGTTAAAGCTTTCCACGTTTATCTGTCTAGTCAACCCTTTACGATCTATACCGATCACCAAGCACTTAAATGGCTAAAGCAAATCAAACATTCTTCACCCCGTTTGATCAGATGGGCTCTTGCTTTGCAGGAATACGATTATACAATCGTACACCTTGCAGGTAATAAAAATCCCGCTGACGCATTGTCACGGCGCACTTACCAAAATTCTGAGCCTATTCAAGCTTTTACGGCCATGCCTTCGGTTGACTCAACACAAGAAATTGACACAAAATTTATTCATGATATGGGCCCCACGAAAACAGGTACTCCAGTTAACATTATTCAACATATCATTGCCAACTCAGAGCCTGATGTTTTCACCATTTTTCCCTCTGTGGAAAAAGAACAATTATCCCAATTGGCCCAAATGCAACGACAATGCGATGACTTCAAACATATTTTTTGCTAAATGGCACTCTCCCAGATGACGCCAAATTGGCGAGAAAGACAATTTATGAATCGGATCAATACATTATGGATAAGGACCTCCTTTTTCATATTTATCAACCTCGTTCTAGAACGTCCGGCACAGAACGAAATATCATACGCCAATTAGCAGTGCCCACTCAATACAGAGATGACGTTTTACAAGCCTACCATGATAGCCTAGCGTCTGGCGCTCACTTTGCGTTTGACAGAAGTTATCAGTTGATCAGAAACAGATTCTATTGGCCCCGCATGTATACTGAAATACTTCAGTATGTAAAAACATGCGACTCATGTCAAAAGGCAAAACGTCACCATGGCCAAAGACCCGCTCCTCTTCAGCCACTCCCAATAACTGGTGTATGGGACAGACTTCACATGGACATATTAGTTATGCCCAAATCACGTGAAGGTTACAAGTACATTCTTTTACTTGTTTGTTCCTTTTCGGCTTGGCCTGAAGCTTTCCCTTTAAAGACCCAGACAGCAGAGGAAGTAGCTCGAATTCTTTACTCTGAGATCTTTTGTAGATATGGAGCACCCAAGGTCATAGTCACTGACCGCGGACGTAATTTTACGTCCCTGCTGGTACAGACATTGAGTGAGTTATTTCATGTCAAAAGGGCGTTAACAAGCAGTTTTCACCCTGCCAGCAACAGTGCTGTAGAGAGACAGAATTCAGCGCTAGCCCAATCAATTAGAATATATTGCAATCAAAATCAAGACGATTGGCCACAGATTCTCCCAGGGGTACTCATGGCATTACGTGCTACACCTGCAACGCAGTCTACTGAATTTTCACCTTTCTACTTGATGTACGGAAAAGAAATGAATACTCCGCTGGAATCACTTTTAAAACCTCCAGATTCCTTACCAAAATCAGTAGAAGACTATATAGAAAACATTCAGAAAAATTTGGAATTAGCACAAATTGCCCATGACAACAGAACGCAAGCGCAACAGAAATATACGCGCTTATATGATCGCACGGCAGCCCCTCCAGCCTTTCACATAGGTGACAGAGTCTTACTAAAATGGTCACGTGTCAAGAAGGGCCGAAGTCCTAAACTGACGGCTAAATTTGTTGGTCCTTACTATATCACAGATCGTGTCTCTAGTTACACGTTCAAGTTACGCGACTGTAGTACGAACAAACTTCACCCGTCACCTGTACATGCGAACAGACTGAAATTATATCACGACCCTGAAGACCGTCCGCTTAGACCACGAGCTCCTTTACCAGAGCCTGTTCACGACGAAAATGAATTACCACAAAACAATTCGAACACCCCTGAAGCTCAAAACGTTACACCCCCTCCTGAGCAACAACAAATTGTCCCAGATCCAGATGAATGGTTTGAAGTCGAGAAACTTCTCAAATGCAAACCCATTAAAGGTGTTAAGCATTATTTGGTGAAATGGAAAGGCAATTACCCTCCATCATGGGAGCCTCATTCCAACGTTTCTCAAGCTTTGATACGAGAATTTCATGTTAACAGAACGCTTCAAGGCAAACCACGTAAAAGATGAATTCATTCGGAATAATTACTATTCATAAAGTCGGCGTCACGTGTTCCCATTAATTACACGTCTACGATATATTCTAGTATGTTTCACCAAGAGGTTTCTATCGTATCAACCCAGATATTCAGTATCAATGTTTTATATACTGACACGTACGGACACCCAATGTCATTTGTACTACAGCAAAATCCACACATTCAATGAAATTAAGATTCGGCAGTGCTTATTAATTATGTCAGTCATCGTGCATATGTTATGACCGGTCATACATTACTACGCGAAGTAACCGATTGCAATAACCATCTCATCAAGGGCCCCTCCTTTCTTTACTTTAAACTCTTTTTCTCTCTTCAACAGATGAGATGGATATATGCAACGGAAATGCTTCGACATATGCGACATCTACATTCAAGGAATTAATGAAGTCAGTACGACTTTTGTCCGTGGTGCTAGTCATCGGTATGATCACAGTCAGCCAGGCTACTGCACTCAACCTCGACAATGACGTCATCCATAGAGTCAACTATGGCACAGTATTTACTCCTATTGGTAAAATCTTGCCAAATGTGGAATATTGGTCTCATACCTATGAATTAGTAATGCCCGACTTTAACGTTAAAAATCATCCAATTCATCTTTGTAGATCTGGAGAAGTTTGTAATTTATATCGTTCAGGTTTAAAGACGGCTAGAAACATCCGAAGCGACATTATGAAATCAATGCATGATATGTCTCAAGTAATCGACCCTCTACTATCAAATTTAAATGTGGAGAAAATTTCGGCAAAATCTAGATCTAAACGCAGCATATTTCCATTCGTCGCTGAAATCAGTAAATCAATTTTTGGCACCGCCAGTAATAAAGACCTCAAAAATTTAGCATCTCACGTAGCTCATCTTGCTACTAACTGCGTTACATAATACACAGAATATTTGGAAAAAGTCTGCGATGTAAATGCTACAAATACAGAATAATACATGCACCGAGAGAGAATTAGACTAATCTCCCTACCCCAGCAAGTCTGGTATTGTTAACGTGAGCTCAATGATAATAAAACATTCAGAAATGATCAGAAATGAGATCAATATCTTTTTCCGTTAAAAAGAGACGACGCATACACTTACTTGTGTGTTATGACGAGACCCAGTTCCACAACTGACCCCCAGCAAAGACCAACAAAACGGTTTCATAATGAATGGCGGTATGTCCCTTCACGGGTCGCACCCACGACCTCCAGCTCTGCACTGCCGGCAAGGGTTGATAAATCTACGTGTTGTTATGGTAAAGACAGGAATAATGACAAGCGTGAACTCCATTGTTTATAACTTTTGTTAGAAAGGAGTGCAGTTTTGAACAATATTTAGACATATTACAATCTGCTTTCGTTGATATCAATGACACGATTCAGTAAAAGCTACAAATGGCACAGATCTCTTAAGAATGAAGAGAGGACACTCACGGTCGATGATATATTTAAATGTGCTCGGGTCTACACCTCTAGTCTCTCACATAGTGTAAAAGGCGATTGGCCTTCTGTATGAATACAATCTTAATAAATATGCTGACCGCTAAATTTCTTTCAAAATAAAAGCTGTGTCGTTAAATATATGAAGATAAATAACAATAACAGCATCAGAGATTCTAGTACAGATGATTTTATGGGAAATACTTATAAGCAAAAAATGGTTTGATGATTCAAGCGCCATGCAACCACGGTGTATCTGCTTAAAATTTCGTGCTTGTTATTTCCATCTGGGATTTATCATGATAATGTGGTATGACGCTCTCGTCTCTCGTGATAAAAGTAGAAAAAAGAATCGAAAACTTACAAAGCTCAAGGCACCCCTTTTTGCCGCTACACAGCCTGGAAACGGGTAGTCACTCTCGTGGTGTGCATCCATATAAAACCTAGTAAACAAGCTCCCGAGTGAAACTAAAAGTATTGTCCCCCAGGTAGTGTGACCCTTTTTAATCAAATAAAGCTAAAGCGGACCCTTTTGAGCCACTTATTTTTCCTTATTGATTTTTATAATATGCAAACTTCGATTAGATGCAGAATAGCTGTAACATTACTGGTTGACGCAGGATGTTTATCTAATACATGTCCAATAGCTGGGTTAGAAAGACAAGCAGTTTCGATCATGACAAGCCTTGTATTAATGAAGGTTCAATAAAATTAATTTAAAAATCATTGATGATAAAAATTGACATCGATATTTTCCCCCTTAGGCTGATGTTTAATTACATGACCCAGTTCTACACCAGCAAAGTGTAACAGAAGAATAAGATAGTGGTTGTAGCTCTTGAAAAAAAATTGTCGGGCTGTTAATTTGTGTTTGATTAACAAAAATTTGTTTAATGGATTTCGATCCAAGTCAATCGTCTACTCAGGAACGTTTTGGTCCACCATTGTTTTCGTGTAAGGTTTATAGTGATTGTAATTGAAACCGTTGTATCTCATTATGAAAATAGAAAAGATTATTAAAACTTACGACGCCCAGGGCAATATTTTTGAGGCTACAGGACCCAACGTTTTGTCTCGCTGCTGATGCCCGTCTTTTTCAAATTGTCAGGTGTAAATAACGCCGATCACCTTTTGGTTTCAAATCGATATATTTATATATTTCAATAACAAGCAAGTTTGCAGTTAAATTGAGGACATTTTGTTTGCTTCTTGATGGGGGGTCTTTGAACTATTTTCTGTTTAGTTTTGTTTACGTATTTAAAACGTATGACCGAAGTAGCCATGTTGTATAGAAAAAAACATAAAAGAAACAACATGCACTTTAATTACTTGTATCAATAAATCCTTAAGCACATTTTTATTAGTAATCAATTTTTGCCCTGAAAGAGTTCTTCACTTTTCATTCATTTAATCATTATCTAGAACGAACACGTCCGGGCTTAATGAAAGAAAATAAATTTAATTCATGCCCCTATCCTCGAGTTCTTATCTGTGATCACTGTCACAATATTTTTATTTCTGCAACAAGAACATTGTGTCATTAAAATTCATGAAAGAACCATGCAAATTTTATAAAAGATTAAAATAAAGAAAAGGTTCGTCATTTGGACACCGTTCTTAACCTCCGGTGGATTATACGATGTTATATAACTTCCAGAGTCTCCATCAAAGTGTTTACAGGGTATTTTAATTCAAAACTCCTTGGATTTTATGATATATTGATCTGTGGTCTGTATTGTCCCATCTGTTCGATTTAAGACATTGTTACCAAGAAAAATTTAATATTTCCAATTTTTGGTATATTTAACAAACCCACAATTACTGGAGAAAATCACTCTCACACTTGACAAACAAAGGGTAAAAGGAAACAGTGATTTATATTTCAGAAATATTTTATTAATTAATACTAAAGTCAATATAAAACTATCGCTAAGATAAACCCCATAAACAAAATTCTATTGCTCTTAGTGTTTTTCATACTTCCATTAATTCTATAATTTGATTCCGTGTTTATAAGAAGTGATAGGATTTGTCACCATAATCTACCAAAACAATTGAAAAGCTTTTAAAATACTAAAATGTCACTTTTCGTTAATTAATAGTTTGCCACCATTCAGTTTGTGATACCGTTTTTAACAAAATGTAAAATTAATCATAATTCTAAAATTAAAAAAATTATTTCCATCACATTCCTTTGAAAAAAATCTAAACTAAATAAATTAATTCAAGAAATGTGCATATGTACAAAAAGTTCATTTTAAAGCACATACTTACAAATAAATACAGTGACAGCAGTGCATTCGTCCATCCTTAAATCTAAAAATTGACTGAAAACTGTTGTTAGGATACACCCATGCAGCCGTTTCTAATTATTTTACACAATTTTAACCTTAAACGTAGATAGAAATTAATTCAATACTATAACATAAATGGAGTTATTTACATGCAGTTAAATTTCGTATCAATTAATAGACAACATTGGTCAAAAAGGTTGTCCCACTGTACATGTATGATAATGGAATAAAACACCAATCTAAAATGACGAAAAAATGTGACTTTTTTCAAGGATATATACAATAAACGAGGAGCTCAGAACTTCCTATAAGATTCTTCAACCTGATACAATTCCCCCCTGTAGGTACCTAATATCCATATGCTTTACAAATATCAAATAACACAGAAGTATTTTTTAATATTGCCATGAAACTAGTAAAACAATGTGATGAGAAATGAGCTGTTTATGTACAAAATATAACTCGCCATTGATACTGGGTAACAACAATTGGTTATCATCTTTGAGAGACTGCCAAAATATTCTTTTGTGTTGGATTACAGTGGGTGTGCTTTCATCATAAAAGGGATGGATTTGTCTTATTATAACAAATAATATGCTTTTCGTAGTACAACAATGTGTAAGGAAGTGAGTGTAGAATCACAGATGTTATGACCTAATCTTGTTTCGTTTTCAGACGCGCGACAGCAAAATCATAACTAGCGTGTAGTGTGTTTCCCCATTCCCATTAGGCCCAGTGACCTAGCGTACACAGTGTCCATTGATGACGTGATGACCCGGTAACATGAATTAAATGTGACTAATGGAATTAACTATAGCCATTTCTCACTTTTCGGTTATTAGGCCTACTCATGAGAGACGATTTCATGTCATCGCTGCTTAACCCTGATTCAGTATCGCAGTATGTTTTCCCATCTATGTGAAGTTAAGCGTACTCTTCCCTGATAATTTTTAAACTGTATGTGTTTAACGTTACACTTTCCAAATTTTATGAATATAAATCAAATACGGTTCATATTCTAAGTGGAAAGTGTGCTCACTAGATCTTTACCATGTTGACATTTTGATGCCCATGTCTCATTGTTGTTACCCATTATCGTGGACGTGCATACCATAGGCTATAATTAGATGCAAACTATGAATTTGGATTGATTTTCTTAAAACATTCATAACATCTAAAAACACCATGAACCAAAATGAAATCACTATTAGCTAAAATTTCAAATTTACAACATTTGTATGAACTTGTTCAAATATTCTACAAACCAGCTAGGTGGAACTAAATATTAAATATACAACTCTGGAGGTTGAATATACAGGAATCTGCTGTCACAGCATCTCAAATATTACACCATTGTCCCAGTGTTTTTATGCATGTAGTCATTATTCGCCCTGATACATTCGTAAACATTGCCCTGTCCAGTCAATCTCTATACCACCAAATTGCCCATTTTCCCGCTGATTTTATGGTAGTCACTATTAAACCTTTCTCCGCATACGCGAACTCTGCCAGTTTGGAAAAGTTTCTTAATAAGCATTTTGGTAGAAAATTTGGCACCACAGATTCTATTGGGTACTGTAATTGGGTATAAAGGATTCAAATTGAATCTCATTAAAGTTCTCAAATTGTACCTGAAATTGTCAGTAATGGCATCTGTCAAATTTGGTTATCACGTGTCCTGTTGACAATGTTCTCTGCTGTACAGCACCTCTGTGTCCAAACGCACTCTTGAACCTTAAAGAAAGGATATGAAAGGAAGAAATAATGAATTGCGTGTTTTACGGTACCAATACTCTTTACAGTATTTTATTCGTGACCATTCTCATGACTTTTAGAAGCATACCAATATACTCTAGTGACACTACGTGACCTTAAAACGTTGACAATACGGTTTTTTGTGATGATAAATATGAAGAATTCCATAAATAATGTGCTCAGCAAAGACAAACATATTGTTGATTCAACATCTTTAAAATCATTAACTAAAAATTAGACTGAATGGTATCTTACCTGAACGTTTTTTCCTTTCAGCCTTATATACAGCTTTCTTGAATTTAGAAAAAGGGTCATCCCGTAAATGGGGTACTTTGTCACTCAACTTTTGAAGAAGTAATTCTACCTCCTGCGAAACTTGTCCCCCTGATTCGTGATGCACGGAGTTCACTTCTTCCTCTGTTAGGACACACTCAGACATTAAAATTTCCAGTACTGATTTCAGACCATCTTCTCCGAGGTCCGCTGCCAAATCTGATAACCTAGAATGCGGTGTATAATATTTTCAATGTAAAATGAATGTGTCATTAAGGAAAACGGTTTTTTAGTGGAATATGTAGTAATTGCATGGACACAGGTTAGTTACTGCTTTCAGTCAATCTTTTTGTCTGCGTTCTTTTCCACTTCTGTTAGCATGAAATAGTGTGGAATCTGTCCAAGATATGTCAACAATCAAACTATTGATGACACAAGTGACGGCACGTTTATTACTGAAACCAGCAAATACAACCCTACATGTAACAATAAAAAGGCACTGTAGCCACATTACTTGATGTTTTAGATAATATTTTACAAAACTGGGAAGTGAGTGACGCCGACCTACCTCAGAAGACTTGCAGTTTCATGATATCCACTATCATGTAAAGCTCCACAGAAGATGTAAAACGCAGAGTCCCTTTTTCTTTTAAGGATGCTGAAAAGTTCGTCTGGTTCTCCAATAGAACTCCTCTCTTCCGCTGTGAGTATCCCTTCTTTCACAAGTCGACTCAGTATCTCCCAGAGGTGCCTAAATGGACCTCTAATGTTTTTAAACATTTGTACGCCGTGTATTCTTAGGGTCGCACTGTGAAGATCGGTTATGTTTCCTATAAGGAATAATAATCAAGCTACATGTCCGACATATATGAAATAAATCATCGAAACACTGTATATAATAAAAGGTAAAGTTTGACTGTTTTCTTTCACCCTTACCCATTTTCTACATATTTATACTATTTATAGACAACCCATAACTGATAGTGATGTAAGCTTACCATTTGTCACAGGATAATAGAAATCTGCTGAGGCCATAACACCTAGCTCTTCCTCTCGGCATGGGTGATAACATGCCTTATCTTCCAACGGGACACTGAGAAATTGATCTGGTAATTCAAAAAGTGATGGAGGTGTTATCTCTTCATGCATACAATGCGGACAGACTAAATATTCATCTCGGGATGCACCAGGGCATTCTCTCTCTATCAGCTGAGTCAAAGCCATAAACACATTTAGACAAGACTCTTGGAGTTGGTGAATATTGTTCCCTTGCATGGAAAGCCTAAGTATTCCGTTTTCTGAATTTCCCGCACATTCCCTTTCAAGTGTCATTCGGAGGCAATCACCAAGCTGAGCATAGAAACCATTTTTCCAGTCTACACGCGTTGATTTGAAGTTTCCCAAATGTCCATGAAAATGGACGGCAGCCATTTCATACAGTCCAGTAGGGCAGGGACCTGAAAAACGGACCTCTATGGAAATTTGTAATGTATCTCGGGAAAGGGGCATTTGCCATTTTGGAGAGAGAACTTTTGGGCGATCTTTTTCCAGGAGCCATGGGAGATGAAACCTTTCTTCTCCCGTGTCCTTACCTCTGACAGCATAGCAAATCTGAAAGATCTCCAGTAATTTCAGCATTGCAGAAAATATCTCTGGTCCTTGATTATATTCCTCCAAAAAACATTCAAGCAATGTTGCGCTCAAGATACCTCGTTTTAGAGCATCCTGTTTTGCAGACTTAAACCCAAGTTTGGTGAACTTCTCACTGAATGGCGTTGTATAGTGTTCTAGGATTGATTCTAGGTTGCGACAGAGTACTGTCTTCAACAAATTTATGACTTTGTCCAGTTTGTGAAATACAACATGTTGCAACGACGGCTCATCTTTGAACCACCAAACCACACCAGTTTCATGTAGAAAAGACATGACATCTCTCATTATCCGACTCTCTGTGTCTGGGTACCTAAACCTGCCAGTCGGCACGTCTTCAGCCTCTTCAATTCTGGCAACTTTAGGGGGAGGTTCGTACTCTTTGTCCCTTTCCTGAAGTGAAGTCATAAACAAAGCGTGTTCTTTTCCATTGCTAGTTGACACTTCTTCAAGTTTGGCATCTTTTGGAGAAGATCCTTGATCTTTGTTCATATCCTTATGATATGTCTTGAACAAGACCGATTCTATTCCACTGCTTGTCGAAACCTCTTCAATGTTGGCAACTTGAGGGGCGGATTCATGTTCTTCATTCATTTCCTGAAGAGAAGTCATGAACAAGGCAGATTCTGTCCCACTGTGTTTAGTCTCTTCAATGTGATTCACAATTTTCAGCCATGAACTTGGTAGTATAATTGTTTTTTTCTTTGCTTCCTGGATCAATTTTTCTTTAAGATCTTTAATTCCATACCCTGATTCAGAACTAATGTCATAAATATTTCTACAAACTCTGGGTGGGTTTTCGATTGATTTTCTTATGTGATCCATCTTTGTGTGGTATGTTTCTGTAAGAGTTTCCCGTTTCTTCAATTGTACATTCAAGTTGGCATAGGCTGCATTTAAGCTGGATAGCCTGCCTTCCAAGTGTGCTTCACATGCTTTCATAATGTCTTTCTTCTTAATCTGTCTTTCGTCATCATTAAGGAGGTCTGCATGAGTTCCTACTAGTAAAATTCTTGATTGTGGTGATCGGCAATAGATATTGTCAATCCATGTTCCTATAGCACTGTGGTAGTCCTTCGCTATGTTCAAGCAGATATTGAATACAACCAACGACAAAGATTCATTGGTCAGAAAGAAAATGTATGCAACTTTGTAGACTGAATGACCACCAAAGTCATTGATATTCAAGAAAACGTCCTGTTGGGGCATCCATGTTTTTCGCTGCAGAACATGTGTTCTGTCTGCTTCAAGGGTCAAGTAGGGCTCTCCCGTTGTGAGTGTTCCCACCAGACTTGTCTTCCCTGCACAAGTTTCTCCTAACACCTGGACCTGGAGGATCGATGCTTCCTGTTCCAAACTTTTTGATAGATCGTCAAGATATCGAAACACAGGCTCCTTGCCCTCGTTTGCTAAATCTTGTGGTGGCTGAATTAGTTTGTTGCCTATAAGGTGAAGCTCACGTAGAGATGACAGGAGTCGTATTTGTACAGGCAATCTCTTTAATTTGTTGTTTCTTAAGTCAAATTTGACTAGGTAATTCATCATATCAACAATTTTCTCTGAAACCTCAGTAATATTGTTGGAATTTAGACTAAGAACGCTTATTCTGCTGGTAGTAGTCAAGACTGGGAAATTGGTTATGTAGTTATGATCCATCCAAACAGATTCTAGTGTTTCCAGCCCTAATAAAGGGATCGGGAATTCTCTCAGCTCGTTGTTGGATAGGTTAATTTCTTTCAAGCTCCTCAGTTGTTCTATCTCTGGTGGAACTGTGGCAATTTTGTTATGACTCAGGTGGAGCTCTTCTAATGTCTCCAGCTTACATACTCTTGCCTGGATTTCTTTCAAACTGTTGTGGGACATGTTTAATTTCTTCAGATTCTTTAGTTGTTGTACCTCTGGTGGAATTGTGGTGATGTTGCTATGGCTAAGGTCAAGCTCTATCAGTCTTTCAAGCGTAAATATTGATAATGGAAATTCATTCAAGTGGTTCTTGGACAGATCTAATTTTTTCAGGTTTGCCAGATGACCAATTTTCAAGGAGACCGCATTTACTCCACACTCAGATGCTTTTAAATCTTTTAGAGCTCTTAGTGTGTATATGGTCTCCCATGTTGCCTTGTCAAGGATTCCATTACCAGATATATCAAGTCTTTCAATGCTGGCACAGCGAGATATACTCTGTGGAATTCTGGTTCCAATTCTTTGTAGATTAAGGCTTGTCCACATCTCTTTTTCTTCAAAATCTGGATCAGAATATTTTGGGTCTCTTTCGAGCTTTTGAAGCAATTCCAACTTATCACATTCGGGTAAATTTGAAGGGTGTGTCTTGTCCTGTCGATGTTTCCTTTCAATCTCATAAACAACTTTCTTAAAATTAAAAAAGGCCTCATCCCGTAAATAGCCAACTTTGTCGCTCAATTTTTGAAGAAGAACTTCCACCTTACGCGAAAGCTGTCGCCATGATTTATAAAGCACAGCATTCTCCTCCTCCTGTGTTAGTACACCCTCATTCAACAAAGTTGTCAGCGCTTCTTTCAGACCATCTTCCCCAAGATCCACTGCCAAATCTGATAACCTATAATGGAGTGCATGATTTACATTCAAAACAAAATAAAAGAAATTTGTCATACAAAAGTAGTTTTTCAGTGGAACATGAAAAAATTGGAAATCGGTTAATGCTTTCAAGCAAATGTTCCTTGGGCAGTCCTCTGGAGGCATATAATGAATTGCATTATAAAAGATACGCCAAAAACCAATCCAGTATAATTAAATGTGAACCAACTGCCTGTAAATGAAATAAAAAATGGAAAAATTACCCAGGAAATATCTAACTTGATAAACACATTAAAAGTCAGTATAGCTGGTAGGAACAAAACGTCAACCTACATCAGAAGACTCGCAGTTTCATGTTTCCCACTGTCATGTAAGGCTCCACAGAAGATGTAGAATGCTGAGTCCCTCTTTCCTTTAAGGATGCTGAAAAGACTGATTGTTCCATCTGGCTCTAGGATGGATCTCCCGTCTTGCTCTTTGAGTATCTTTTCTTTCACAAGTCGATTCATTATCTCCTGGAGGGGCCGGGATAGACCACTGATGTCTTTATACATTTGTACAGCATGTATCCTCAGGGCTGTACTGTGGAGATCGGTCATGGCACCTACCAAGATAGTAGGGAAGCACGTTATATTAAATATACTATTTTTAAAATAAACAAAGTAGAATGTTCAGTTTCAAAGTTTTCTGCCAACTGATAATGTGGCAATTTCATCCATTTTGGATAACAATACTACCGCTTATAACTGACTGTAATATTAACGTACCCTCCGTCACAGGATAATAGAAATCCGCCGAGGCCATGAAACTTGGATCTTCCTCTGGGCAAGGGTGATAACATGCCCTATCTTCCAGTGAAACATTAAGAAATCGCTCTGGTATTTCAAAAAGTGATGGAGATGTTTCCTCATTATGTAAACAATGTGGACACACCACATATTCAACTCGAGTTGCACCAGGGCATTCTCTTTCTATCAACTGTGTTAAGTCCTTGAATAACTTAAGGTAAGACTCTTTGAGTTGGTGAAGATTGTCCCCCCGCATGGAAAGCCTTAGTATTCCATTGGCTGGGTTTCCTACACATTCCCTTTCAAGTGTCATTCGGAGATAAACACCAAGCTGGGCATAGAAACCATCCTTCCAGTCTATACGTGTTGATTTGAAGTTTTTCAAGTGTTCATGGAGATGTACAGCAGCCGTTTCATACAGCCCTATTGGGCAGGGGCCGGCAAAATGGACCTCGGTGGAAATTTGCAATGCATCTCGGGGAAGGGGTGTAGTCTGCCATTTGGAGGAAAGATCTTTTGGGCGACCTTCTTCCAAGATCCACGGAAAATGAATCATATCTTCTTCCTCGCCTTTAACCACATAGCACACCTCGAAGTCCTTCAGTAATTTCTGCATTGCTAAAAATCCTGGTGTCCCTAGGTCATACTTCTCCCACAAACATTCAAGCAATGTTGTGCTCAAAATACCTCGTTTCAGCGCATCCTGTTTTGCAGATTCAAACCCCGGTCCGCTAAATCTCTCACTGAAGGGTTTAGTATCATATACGAGGATGGATGCAAGATCATGGCGGAGGACTGCCTTCAAGAGGTTTATGAGCACATCCTGTTTGTGAAAAATGACCTGTCGCAGCAAAGGATTGGCTTTGAACCACAAAACCACGCCAGTATCATGCAGAAACGAAATTACATCTTCCATCCTCTGACTCTCTGATTTGTCTCGTTCTTTGCTGGTTGATGCCTCTGCAATTCTGGCGACTTTAGGGGGAGGTTCGTGTTCTTCGTTTATTTCTCCAATGGAATCCATGGACAAAACAGATTCTGTCCCACTGTGTTTAGCTTTTTCGATGTTCTCTACTATTTTCAACCATGATCCTGGTAATATGATGGCCTTTTGCTTTGCTATTCGGATCAATTCATTTTTAAGGTTCTCAATTCCATATTGTGATTTGGAACTTGTGACAAATATGTCTTCACAAACCTGTGGTGGGTTTTTCATTGATTTTCTTATGTGATCTAATTTAGTACGATACGCCTCTGTAAGCTCTTTCTGTTTTCTCATTTTTTTACGCAACGTGTCACAGGCTGCTTTCAATCTGGATTGTCTCTTTTCTAATTGTGCTTTCCACGCTCCCTTGATATTTTCCTTCTTTGTCTGTATTTCTTTAACACTAAGGAAGTCTGCATGAGTTCCTACTAGTAAAATTCTTGATTCTGGTGATCTGTAATAAATGTTTTCAATCCAAGTTCCTATATCACGATGGTACTTCTCAGGTATGTTCAAACAGATATCAAAAACAACCAAAGATAATGCATTTTTGGTCAAGAAAAAGTTGTGTGCAACTTTGTAGACTGAATGACCACCGAAGTCATTGATATTCAAGAAGATATCCTCCTGTGGCACCCATGATTTTTGCTGCAGGACATGCGTTCTGTCTGCTTCAAGGGTCAAGTAGGGCTCTCCCGTTGTGAGTGTTCCCACCAGACTTGTTTTTCCTACACAAGTTTCTCCTAGCACCTGAACCTGAAGTCTTGATGCTTTCTCTGCTCTGGTTTGTGCCAGATCTTCAAGATATCGGAACACTGCCTCTCTGCCTTCTTTGACTACCTCTTCCGGTGGCTGAATCAGTGTGTTACCCCCCAGGCAAAACTCATTTAGAGATGATAGGAATCGCATCCCTTCAGGTAATTTTTCCAACTTGTTGTTTTCTAAGTTAAGAGATTCTAAGTGCTGCATCATTTTGCCTATTTCCTCTGAAATCTTAGTAATACTGTTAGACTTAAGACTTAAACTTCGTATTCTGCTGAGTGTTGTCAGAGCTGGGAGAGCGGTGATCTTGTTATTGTCCAAGAAAACTCCTTTAATTTTCTCCAGCTCACATAATGTTACTGGGAATTCGACCAGATTGTTGCTGCGCATCCATATTTTTCTCAAATTCTTCAGTTGCTTTACCTGTGATGGGACTGTGGTGATGTTGTTATGGTCCAAGTAAGCCTCTTCTAGTGTCTCCAGCTTACATAATGGTACAGGGAATTTATCCAGCCCGTTGTTGCACATCCGTAATATCTTAAGGTTCTGTAGATTTTTAACCTCTGAAGAAACCATAGTGATGTTGTTATGGTCCAAGTCAACCTCTTCTAGTGGTTCCAGTTTATATAGTGTAGCTGGAAATTCTTTCAGGTTGTTGTGGCTCAGTCTTAGTTTCTTCAGCTTTTTCAGCTGTTTTACCTCAGGTCGCACTGTTGTTATGTTGTTATGGTCCAAGTAAACCTCTTCTAGTGGTTCCAGCTCACATAGTGTAACAGGAAATTCGTTCAGATGGTTGTGGTTCAGTCTTAGTTTCTTCAGCTTTTTCAACTGTTTTACCTCTGGTCGCAATGTTGTTATGTTGTTATGGCTCATGTCAATCTCTTCTAGTGTATCCAGCTCACATACTGGTTTTGGGAATTCTCGTAGCCTGTTGTTTTTCAGCTTAAGTACCTTAAGATTCTTCAGTTGTCGAACCTCTGGCGGAATTGTGGTGATGCTGTTACCTTCCAGGTCAACTACTTCTAGTGTTTCCAGTTCACATACAGGCTTTGGAAATTCATCTATATTGTTCTTACACAGCCCTAGTATCCTGAGTTTTTTCAGTTGTTCTATTTGTGGAGGGACTGCACTGATCTTGTTATTGTCCAGGTAAATCTCTTCTAGTGTCTTCAGCTCACACAACGATAAAGGAATATTTACCAAATTGTTGTTGCGCAACCTTAGTTCCTTCAGATTTTTAAGTTGTTTTGCTTCTAGTGGAATTGTCAGGATCTGGTTATTGGACAAGTTAACCTCCTCCAGAGACTCCATCCCACATACCGGTCCCGGAAATTCATTCAGTTTGTTGCAATGTAGCCTTAGTATCTTCAGGTTCCTCAGTTGTTTTACCCACCATGGAACAATGGAGATCCTGTTGTTGCCCAGGTTGACCTCCTCCAGAGAATCCATCCCACATATCGGTTCCGGAAATTCATTCAGTTTGTTGAACTGTAGCCTTAGTATCTTCAGGTTCTTCAGTTGTTTTACCAACCATGGAACAGTGGGGATCTTGTTATTGGATAAGATAACCTCTTCTAGTGTCATAAGCTGACATACTGAAATTGGAAATTGGTCCAATTTGTTCTTCTGCAGATTTAGAGACTTCAAATTCTTCAGTTGAATCACCTCTGTTGGAACTGTGGTGATCTTATTATCGCTCATTCCGACCTCTTCTAGTGCCTCCAATTCACATACTGCTATTGGAAATTCTTTCAGGTCGTTGTCTTTCAGCCTTAGCTTCTTCAGCTTTTTCAACTGTTTTACCTCTGGTTGCACTGTTGTTATGTTGTTATGGCTCATGTCGACCTCTTCTAGTGAATCCAGCTCACATACTGGTTTTGGGAATTCTCGCAGTCTGTTCTTTAACAGCTTTAGTACCTTAAGATTCTTCAGTTGTTTAACCTGTGGCGGAATTGTGGTGATGTTGTTGTTGTCCAGGTCAACCTCTTCTAGTGCCTCCAGTTCGCATGCTGGTATTGGGAATTCATCCAGATTGTTGTTAGAGAGTTTCAAAATCTTCAGATTTTTTAATTGCTTTACCTTTGATGGGGTTGTTCTGATGTTGGAAAAGCTCAGGTCAACTTCTTCTAGTGTCTTAAGTGCACACACCGGCATTGGGAATTCTTTCAGGTTGTTCTTGAACAGCTTTAGCACCTTCAGATTCTTCATTTTTTCCACCTGTGGCAGAATTGCCGCAATGTTGTTAAAGCTCACATTAACCTCTTCTAGTGTCTCCAGCTCATATATTGGTGCTGGGAAGTCTTCCAGCTCGTTTCGGGACAGGTCAAGGCTTTTAAGATGTTTCAGTTGCTTTGCCTGTGGAGGAACTGTGGCGATGTTGTTATAGCCCAGGTTAAGCTTTTCCAATGACTTCAGTTCAAATATTGACGATGGGAATTCTTTCAAGTTGTTTTTTGAAAGATCTAATTTAATTAGGTTTGCCAGCTGATCGAATTTCATTGAGATCACATTGACTCCACATGCTGATGCATTCAACTCCTCTAGACCTGTTAGTGCGTGTATTGCACCCCATGTTGCATGGCCTAGGTTTCCATTACCAGATATATCAAGTATTCTAAGTTTAATACATCGACGTATACTCTGTGGAATTCTTCTTCCAATTCTTTGAAGATTGAGGCTTGTCCACCCCTTTGCTTCTTCTGCATCTGGTCCAGCGTATCTTGGATTTTTGTCCAGCTTTTGCAACAATTCAAGCTTTTTCCATTCTGGTGAATCTTTGTTTGCTGACATATTGATTATATTGGGATACCTGAAATTAAACCACATAATTTTGCAGAAAATTTTATTGCTTAATTTTGCTACCCCTGTACATGTATTTCCTCATTCCATTTCTCTGATGTACTAGTATACAGCGTATAGCTGTTTCAACTGCTCAGAGCATTTTTGTGAAAAAAAAAATTAAATTCACTTAAGTTTTGATTAAAGAACCAGCAGGAGTTGGATCTGCATCCAAGACTCGCATTCCTAAATTAATTAGAAAATAGAGAAATACAGAAATTATCAAAAAGAGAGAGAGATCACACTTTATTTAAAGCACATGCAAAATGCCATTTCTCTTGCTAAAAATTCATTATGTATGAAAATTAGGTAAGACATTTACCAAATAATCAGGTGACTGAGACTCTCCAGTCCTGCTGAAAATTACCAAGTAGTTATGTCGACAATTTCATTCCAAAGGTCTTAAGCTTTAAAAACAAAATTTCAGTTCCCTAACGTTGGTTGCAAAACTACTAAAGCGCATGTGCATGCCGTTGGCATTATGAATTTAAAGCAATAATAACTCTTCGTTTCGGCCAAAAAATGAATTTTCCTGGAGTAAACAACAATTTTCCCATGCTTACCAATAGTTAATGAATCCATTTTTACATTCAAAGTTAGTCCCTGGTTTTTTTCTAAAAAGTTGGTTTTTTTGTTAAAATCTCTTAAGAGATTTTAACAGAGTATAGACATCAATGGAGGTCACGTGGTCTAAAGACAAGTTCAAATATCAGAATAAAAGCTATAACTGCTGTCTTTGTGGTAAAACAGAATATATTATATTTCTATGAGTTATTCACAAGGTTTTTATTGTGAAATATAGGTCTCATACAAAGAGTTATTATGCCTTTAACATAGCGAGATAGAAGAACAGTAGAGAAGAAATGTACCTTATCAAAAGCCAATAACCCAACTAAGGTCCTGTATCTGCATGATGCACGTGGACTTGCATTGGTAGCCTTGGAGCATCTGCAAAACATGATAATGTTTACTGTTATCCGAAAGTAAAAATTATTGCGTTCCTTGACAAAGATTGCTTTCAAACGTAAAAAGTATTGCGTTCTCTTGCAAAGTTTTCATTCAAATGTAATACATGTAATTATTGCGTTCCCTCAGAAAGATTACATTGAATCGTTGTTGTTTTTTCCCCTTTTTCATGTCCTCTAAAATCTCTGTATACATGACATATGTGAACAAAAAAAAACACTTTAAGAGCTATGCTCTCCCAAAGTTGGTTTAGATTTTACTTTCAAAGGATAATTTTAAAAAACATTTCTCATTGTAATAAGTATAATTTATGATCCATTCCAGCCAGTTCAAAAATTTACAAAAAATCTGCTTTTTTCGAAGTCTCTGACATTCTCGACTTGAAACAAATGGCCAAAAATGAACATTTGTCTGCAAAAAAAAAACATTTTTAGAGAAAAGAATTGTTGCTCGGGTGTTTTCAAATGTACCGATAGACAAAAAGGAAGAAATATATTATTTCTATATACACCTGCGCTAATAACACACGAGCCCTCCATTCTTTAGTTTTGTAAACATTTTTAATAAATATTTCATTTTAACCAAATAGCGTTGATTCTTTTACAATAAAACACCTTCTAAAGGTTTGCATGACATTGAAAGGGGAGGATAGCCTGCTGACAATACAACTATTATATCTGCAAATCTATTTATCGGATCTGAACATTAAGCAGCGTGAATTGATTACTTTATGATAGTTTTAATGATAGAAATGGCATTTCTGAAGAAAAATAACATATCACTATATATACACATTAAGACACTATATATACACTTTAAGACACTTCATTAAAGATAAAAACCGTTTCTTCCTATTTCGATAAAGAGTCGACTCTAAACCTTGATGATGTGCCCTCTGACCTCCGCATGGGGGGGATGGGGGGGAACAATGGTGGGGGAACAATGGTGGGTGTTCATTTTTTAGGACACGATCACAGCATATTGATCGTTATATTTGATATCTACATTACAATCGATGAATGCTGAATACACGGAGATCTGGGCTCCGTATCTCGAAAGGTTCGCTATGTTGCACACGTGCGCAAGTGTCTCGATTCCATGGCAACGTATCTCGAAATAGAATCGGTTATGGAATCGAGACACTTGCGCACATGCGCAACATAGCGAACCTTTCGAGATACGGAGCCCAGGTAACTACAATGACAGCAGAGGTACACTGTACTAGGGTAAACATCGATGGCAAGTGTTCATAAGCAAAACTTGGTTCAACAAATAACGACACAGGTGACTGTCTCCTCTAAAACTGTTGCCTTGCATTGATTCCATGTGCACTTATACGCAAATACTAAATATATGTAAAATATAAAAGAATATGTTTATTTTATTTACCTAACAACGCCCAAATCTTTCTTAATCCAAACTTCTACACGCCCATATAATACATAGAATATTGAGGAAAATTCTGCGATGTTAATGCTACAAATGCAGAATAATTCATGCGCCGAGAAAAAATCAAACAAATCTCCAACTCCCCAACCAGACTGATATTGTTGATGAGGGCTCCATGATAATAACAAAATTCAGTAACGATCAGAAATTAGATCAATATCTTTGTCCCTTAAAAAGAGTGAACTTCAAAATTGTTCATCATTTTACTTGGACCTGAACATTATAGTAATCTAACGCCCTCCCATGAAACAATAAAAATGGCATAATGCATTTTTACCTTACAATGCTCAAGACATCTTCTAGACAGTTACATGGTCCCACATTTTCCGTCTTCCTTGCTGCTCGTCATACAAATCTGGTAAACAAGGTATCAGGTTAAACTAACGCTGAGCTTTTGTTGAGCTTTTTTCTTTTGTTGTGTTATTGATTTTTACCTAAGTTCACAGTCAAATGCGGGGGCTTTGAGGACACATACATACAGGGGTAGTGGTGCATTCTTGCTTTGCCTCGAGTCTAGTAGTGAGAATAACTCTACCGCTTCGATTTTTTTTCATAATGAATGGCGGTATGTCTCCGCACGGGTCGCACCCACGTCCTCCAGCTCTGCACTGCTGGCAAGGGTTGATAAATCTACGTGTAGTTATGGGAAAGACAGGAATAATGGCAATGGACTCCATTGCGTATAACTTTTGTTAGAAAGGAGGGCAGTTTTGAACAATATTTATACATATTACAATCTGCTTTCGCTGTTAAAGACACGATTCAGTAGTAGTGAGTGCCCTATCTTCATCCACGAGAGATCGGTGCCCTTCCGCTCGATGATATATTAAACGTGCTCCGGGTCTACACCCAAACTCCTGCATAGTGTAAAAGGGGGGTAAATGTGGCGACTGTCTTTCCATATGAACACAATCTTAGTAAATATATGTTCGTTTAACTTCGTTCAAACTAAAAACATCAGAGATTCTAGTGCAGATGATTCAATGGCAAAAGTTCATAAGCAAAAAAATGATTTGATGAATTAAGCGCCAGGCAATTACAGTATATTCCGCGCTTTTTATCCAATGTTACTTCCATCTGAGGTTTATCATGATAATGTAGTATGACGCTATCGTCTCTCGTGATAAAAGAAGGAAAAGAATTGAAAACTTACAATGCTCAAGGCACCTCTTTTTACCGCTACATAGTCTGGAAACGGGTAGTCTCTCTCTAAGTGTGCATCTATATTAAACCTAGTAAACAAGCTGCCGGGTGAAACTTTAAAAAATGTCCCCCAGGTAGTCCGCGCCTTTTAAATCAAGTGAACAAACTTGCGGGTAAAACTATAGCGGAACCTTTTGTTCCACTTGTTTTTCCATGTCGATTTTTTATAATGCCAGGTACGCTAACTTCTGTCAAATGCAGAATAGCTTTAAGATTGCGGGTTTTGTTAATATAGGTACGTATTTAAGCAGTGCGACCGCAGTAGCTGTGTTGTATGGACAATGACTACCCTCTACCAGGGCTACAGATTGATTTTTGACAGATATTCAAAGATATGTCCTTGGATAAATAGACAGTCATTTTTGGTCTGATGTCGCCTCAGCAAAAAATGTCCACAATAATAACTGCGGCCCTGGTAGACGGTAGACAATGACCACGATGTAGGCCTACATATAAGAAACAACATGCAATTAAATGACTATCCAGTTTTTGTCCTTTGTGAGTGCTTTTCACTTTTCAATCCTTTTCTCATTATATAACGTAAATATAACGTAAACGTTTGAGTTTGAGGAAAACAAGGTGAATTCTTTTAATTCATTATTTCAAACGTTCACAGTATACCTTTCATCTAATATTTTAAAATTTTCAACTCTCACCGATGTGAAAACCTTGAGACACAAGACATGTTAGAGATAAAAGATAATCGAGCTATCATTCCTATGCTTAAAATACCAATTTGGAGAACAAGTCAAGCATAATATGGAATTTTCTCGAAATTCGACTACTACAGCCTAATAGTAATCCTAACATTTCGAGTAAGTACTTTTTTCTTCTGTATGGAATAAATCACAGTACTCCGGCATTAAGAAATCATTTAATGTCAAATTTCATTCAAGGGGCTGGAAAGATCCTACTACCACCCTCTTGTAATTCATAGTGCAGTACTCAACGTTTCAATCCTGGCAAATGCAGTTTAAAGGTATCCAAACCGAGATTAACACGCAAAGAAATCACCTGGAAAAAAATTACAATGTTTCCTGCTCAAGAATATTTGCTTGACCCGTCCCTGCGTGTGCATTCGATGTTTTCTATAATTTCCGATTAAATATATATAATTTAGTTCGAAAAGCATGGTCAGTCAGTGAATCCGCCAATACAAAACGACTTTTATCGTTGTAGGGTCTGAATTGGGAAATATAAGAGGATAAGAAACGTGTATTTTAATATATGTTTACGCTTACCCATGTACTTCATATTTTTACAGATGATAGGGAACTATAAAAATAATTTTTTTTCAAAAATTCTGAGTGCTCCATTTTTTCCTAAAACGAAAAACAATTTCTACACTTGTTGACTCTTGGAGAAATTTTAACTTACACTCAATAACACCCTATCATTTTACTCATTTGTTTCCTCTTACATAATTACCTGAAATTAATGAAAGTGTAAGCCATTAACTTTAAAACATTACGAACAAAAAGTTATTTCCTTTATGCAATTATCCTAACACCGAAAAAAATTATTCAAAATTTCCGCGTGCCTGTCATTTACATTTGCCAACGACCCAGCATATTGCTTTGTTCTAAACTCTAGTGAGGAAGATATATTAAAGACACTTGAAATCAAGTTTTTTGGTGTTATTATTTCTAAGAAAACTAAACATGTGCAAGACCAAGGGTTGAGGCGAGACCTTTTTGTATGCTTGTATTATCCAACCAAGGTCACTCTTTATTCATTTTATAGTGACAATAACGACAATCTAGTGCGTTCAAACATTTATTCACCAACTCTCTACAAATTTACAAGTATTTATACTCTATTTTTCTGTACTGAGCATGCATTTACTTGTTTTCTTTCCATTGTCTTTGCTTGATTACAAGGAATTTTCCATTCTCATGTTGCATTCCTCCATTCAACATTTCCTTATTAGGCAATCTCCAAGAGACTTGTTTTCGATTTAAAATATTAAGAATATTATTTGAATTACTCCTGCTTGGACCATATACAACCTAAGTTTGTATGTGTTTTACAAGTGTCAGAAACTTGCAAGTCTATTGAGAAATAAACCAATCAGATCGAATTATATGACTTTGACATGTTCCATCTTTTCCAACCATGAAAACAATTTCTGCAATTGTTGACTCTTTTAGAGGAATCTTATCTTACACTCAATAACTCCCTATCATATTACTCTTAAATAATTACCTGAAATTTGTGAAATTGTAAGTTTACAACAATACAAACAAAAAGTAATTTCCTTTTAAGCAATTATCCTAACACTGACATTAACTATAAATTTATATCCCTTATTGCCCATTTCACAATTCTAAATAGACATCATGTAAAAAACGTAACTGCCCTGGCATGAAATTCGCTGAAATTAAATAAAAGCAGAGAAGAAAGCTACATTTTTCAGAAAAATTCTTCACACTGACTCCATTCACGGAAACAGTCAACAACCGATCGACATGTCGCGCGTTATACTCCTAGTCTGTTTAATTTGCCTCATTTTTGGCGGGGAACTGGGGTCTGCACGCATAGATGACAGACCGGGACGCATGTGTGACAGCATTTCAGATATCTGTCGTTACTTTAATGTCACTGGGCTTGTCATAACAATTGAGCATATTACCTTCACCGAAAAGTGCCGCTGCTTTTCGTCGGAAGGTCCCGGAGAAGATAGCCCACCTGGATGCGACTGGGAGCCAGAGGGTGGTGCCCAT
Organism: Lingula anatina; assembly: GCF_001039355.2. The sequence continues at coordinate 275,400 of NW_019774825.1, read as the reverse complement.
GGACACGCGGATCAAGTTGGGAGGTGTCGCGATATGGATCAGGTAGATGCTCTCTCTCTCTCTCTCTCTCTCTCCTCTCTCTCTCCCTCTCTCTTTCTCTCTCTCTCCAGCACCTGTGGTATAGAGTCGATGTGTCCAGAGAAAAGACCACCGATGGTTTGTTCCCACATTTCATACTGGTTTTTAATGTTAAATTTTAATGTAATCAATGGCAACACACAATCAAGGATTATTTGAAGGAGGGGTCTGCGGATACGAAGCCGACCCCCTCCCCCCTTAGTGCAGGGTTTGGGGCCTGCTTAAAGGCCCCCAATTTTTTGGGTATTTTAGAGGGCGAACGGTGCCATTTGAAACGGTTTAGAACTATTATGATTCAGCTAGTCAAAATTCTAATTTCAAAAGGGAACCATTGGTGTAACTTTTTTCGGAAATCGAAGGGAGGAGGGCAGTACCCCCCCCCCCCCCCCCCCCCCCCCCCCCCCCCCCCGCCACCACCAACCCCTATATCCACCAATGCAACTTACTAGTATGCTAATGCTTAAAGTCGCATTGGTATTGTATAAATAGATAAACAAAGAAACAACCCAATGTATAATTGTATAAATAAATAAATAAATAAATAAATAAATAAATAAATAAATAAAATGATCTACAGTTTTTTTTAATTGAAGTCAGAAATGCTATGAATTGACCAAGGCTATGTTTTTTGACACTTTGCCTGTAAATGAGTCGCCTCAAATGTTTGTGTTTACAGGTATGCTTGTTTATCGACCCCAGGCGTGAAGGCACCATAATAACCTGGGAAAACAGTGCGACATTTTCCTGCAAATGCCATTCTGCTGAAGGACCGTCAGAAGACGGCCCAGTTGGATGTAACTGGGAAGCACCACTGGTATGGTACTTACTCCAGTTTCCATTTTCTCTCTCTCTCTCTCTCTATTGATCTCTTTCTCTTGATCTGTCTCTCGATCTCTTTCTCTGTTTATATCTTCTGTTATCAAGTCATCTACTAATATTATACTAAATATTAAAATTGTTAAAATGTGAAATCTTTATCTTTGAATGAGACGCGCATGCATGTTCAACGATGTCTGTGCTTTACCAATTTACATTTCCCAGGTCTTTTAAATCCCGAGGATTGATCCAAAATCAGCACCACCCGCCGGTTTATCTTCATCAGGCAACGGTCTTCTGCTAGAGGATAAGGGACCATTCCCACAAATATTTTGAACGATCTGTCTCTTTTAATTCTTTTAATTCATTATTTCAAACGCTCACAGTATACCTTTCATCTAATATTTTAAAATTTTCAACTCTCACCGATGTGAAAACCTTGAGACACAAGACATGTTAGAGATAAAAGACAATCGGGTTATCATTCCTATGCTTAAAATACCAAGTCAAGCATAATATGGAATTTTCTCGAAATTCGACTACTACAGCCTAATATATTAATATAGTAATCCTGACATTTCGAGTAAGTACTTTTTTCTTCTGTATGGAATAAATATTATCATGATAACCACAGTACTCCGGCATTAAGAATTATCATTTAATGTCAAATTTCATTCAAGGGGCTGGAAAGATATATACACACATCATACATGTACTAGCTGGGTCAATCCAACATTGCAGAGGGGTGGATTCTGGCTAAAGTGCAATCAGCTTAACTGTCTGACACGCCTCAGGGGAAAATTAATCGTGTCCTGATTAGCAAAAATCCCTGCAGAGTTGGACTGACCCAGCTTGTGTGATGTGTGAATCTGAATGTGCCTATATAGTTTATTTATAGCCACAAGAATAACAGGTATCCGACCAATTCTTACAAAATTAAATAAAAGAGTTTTTGTCAATTTTCTGCAGAGGGACTTTGTCGGAGGGTACCGGTATCCTGTCAGAATAATCCATTTGGAATATTTTAGTCTTGAACTGGGAAGGATAAGGAACTCTGCAGGATATATAGGCATAGATAATATGACTTTGGAACATTTTCAAACGCTCATAGTAAACATTTCATCTAATATTTTCAATTATCAAACTCTCACCGATGTGAAAACCTTGAGACACAAGACATGTTAGAGATAAAGATAATCGAGCTATCATTCCTATGCTTAAAATACCAGTTTGGAGACAAAGTCAGGCATAATATGTAATTTTCTCGTCATTTGACTAATAGTGAGCCTGACATATCGAGTAAGTACTTTTTTTCTTAATTGAATAAATACAATCATGATAATCACAGTATTCCGGCATTGAGAATTATCCTATAATATTATGACGATTTGGGAAGTCATAAATTACATCTGTATTGCTATTGCAATCAATTATCAATTAAACAAGGGGCTGAAAAGAGCCTGCACATGTGACCACCCTGTTATTTATAGTGCAGTAAACAACGTTTTTATCCCCGCTACATCCGAGATTAAAACGCAAAAAAAAGCCCTAGAAATATCACAGATGATAGGGAACTACAGTATAGCAAATTTTTTTCTAAAATTCTGCGTGTCTGTCATTTATTTTTGCCTGCTTTGTTCTGAATTCTGTTGAGGTAGCCATATTTAAGAGACCTGAAGTCAGGTTTTTTGTTGCCATTATTTCTAAGAAAATTAAACATATATGCAAGACCAAGGGTTGAGGTGAAAACTTTCTGTATTAATGTATTATCCAACCAAGGCCACTCTTTATTACGAAAAAAAAGTAATTTCCTTTTAATCCATTATCCTAACACTGAAATTAACTATTAATTTATATCCCTAATTGCACATTACATTATTCTAAATAGACTTTATGTAAAAACGTGACGACCTCCCTAGCAGGAAATACGCTTCGAGTATATAAAATCATCCACGAAGGCTACATTTTTTCAACCAAATCCTTCACGCCGATTCTGTTCACGGAAACAGTCAACAGCCGATCGACATGTCGCGCGTTTTGTTCCTAGTCTGTTTCTGCCTAATTTTTGGCGGGGAACTGGCGTCTGCACGCAGAGGTGGCGGTCACCACGGTGGTCACAAGGGACACAGGGGCAGACCGGGACGAATGTGTGACAGCACTGAAGATATCTGCCGTTACATTAATGTTACTGGGACTACCTTGACAATTGACCATATTGGCTACACCACAGCCTGTCGTTGCTTTTCGTCGGAAGGTCCAGGAGAAAATGGCCCTCCTGGATGCGAGTGGTTGCCAGAGGGTGGTTTCCATGGACACAGAGTGGATCGAATTGGCAGGTGTCAGGATATGGCTCAGGTAGATGCTCTCCCTCTCTCTCTGGTATTGTATAAATAAACAAACAAACAAACAATTGAATGAATAATTGTATTAATAAATAAATGCATGTATAAATAAATGATCTTCAGTTTTAACTGAAAGTCAGAAATGTCTTGAATTAACCAAGGCAATGAATTTTGACATGATGCGTGTAAATGAGTCATTTCAAATGTTTGTGTCTTGATGTTTACAGGTATGCTTGTATATTGACCATAGACGTCAAGGCAAGATAATAACCTGGGAAAACAGTGCAACATTTTCCTGCAAATGCCATTCTGCTGAAGGGCCGTCAGAAAACGGCCCAGTTGGTTGTAACTGGGAAGCACCAACCGGTATGGTACCTTACTCCATTTCCATTCCCTCTCTCTCTCTCTCTTGAATTCTCTCGGTCTTTTTCTCTTGATCCGTCTTTCGCTCTCTTTCCCTGTTTATATCTTCTGTTATCACCTCATCTACTAATATTATACTAAATATCAAAATCAAAATTTTTAAAAGGTGGAAACACATCTTTATCTTTAAATGTGACGCGCGTGCATGTTCAACAATGTCTGTACATTATCCGTTTAAATTTCCCAGGTCTTTTACTCCCCGAGGATTGAGCCAAAATCAGCACCACCCGCCGGTTTGTCATCCTAAGGCAACGGTCTTCTGCTAGAGGATAAGACAAGTGTATATTCTAAATACGGTGCGCAATTACATGAATGTGAAAAATGCAATTATATCCAAAAAGAAAAATAAAGATTGATCACAGGCAACACATTTTTTATTAGTTTTATGCAGAATTTTTAACCGATTTGCTTTCAATGAGATATAATGGTAAAAACGAGATAAAAATATGTTTTGATGAGTTAACGTCTTCGAAAACTCTGCCTTCAAAACTTCCAGGGCCCCGTATCTCGAAAGCATCGCGTATTCGAATAGCGATATGACATAGAGGCTACAATGTATTATATAGGGCGAGTAGGGGCGAGTATGGGCGAGTTATGGAATCGAGAGGCTTGCGCACGGTCGCAATGCGCGATGCTTTCGAGATACGGGGCCCAGGTCTCCTTGACAAATTTGGTTTATTTCCATATTAAAGAAAAATTTGCAATTGCAAACAAATGTTACTGAAAATGTTTTTGTGGTAAACATTCATATAAACAATATGAAGTAATTTAAAACATTGAGTTAATGAGCATAAATAACAATTTTCTTCGTGTAATACACATGATCTTGGTATGAATAATAATAATAATAATAATAATAATAATAATAATAATAATATTAATAATGCAATATAACAACAATATATTTAAAACTCATTTTACACAACTTGATCAATTTATGGATACTATTCAAACAGCAATGGGGAATACCAGCCCGCTTGGCGCCAGGTGTCGCTAGTGTGAATTCAGTCCTTCCTAGGTANGGAAACACATCTTTATCTTTAAATGCGACGCGCGTGCATGTTCAACAATGTCTGTACATTATCCGTTTAAATTTCCCAGGTCTTTTACTCCCCGAGGATTGAGCCAAAATCAGCACCACCCGCCGGTTTGTCATCCTAAGGCAACGGTCTTCTGCTAGAGGATAAGACAAGTGTATATTCTAAATACGGTGCGCAATTACATGAATGTGAAAAATGCAATTATATCCAAAAAGAAAAATAAAGATTGATCACAGGCAACACATTTTTTATTAGTTTTATGCAGAATTTTTAACCGATTTGCTTTCAATGAGATATAATGGTAAAAGCGAGATAAAAATATGTTTTGATGAGTTAACGTCTTCGAAAACTGTGCCTTCAAAACTTCCAGGGCCCCGTATCTCGAAAGCATCGCGTATTCGAATAGCGATATGACATAGAGGCTACAATGTATTATATGGGGCGAGTACGGGCGAGTATGGGCGAGTTATGGAATCGAGAGGCTTGCGCACGGTCGCAATGCGCGATGCTTTCGAGATACGGGGCCCAGGTCTCCTTGACAAATTTGGTTTATTTCCATATTAAAGAAAAATTTGCAATTGCAAACAAATGTTACTGAAAATGTTTTTGTGGTAAACATTTATATAAACAATATGAAGTAATTTAAAACATTGAGTTAATGAGCATAAATAACAATTTTCTTCGTGTAATACACATGATCTTGGTATGAATAATAATAATAATAATAATAATAATAATAACGCAATATAACAACAATATATTTAAAACTCATTTTACACAACTTAACTTGATCAATTTATGGATACTATTCAAACAGCAATTACAGATACTGATGAAAAAAAACTTGACTGAACACATATGCACAATATCTAATATTATCAAATATTATTATACTCTTCATATCTTTTTCACAAGTAAGAATTAGAAACCAAATTACCTGTCTCTAAGATGGCTAGTAATAGAGGTTCCTTAATTAACAAGATGACCTGCATCATATCTTAAGCTCCGGGTAAGGACTGTATGAATATCAATTACAAAATCAAAGTCATTGTATATCCTCAATAAAAATTTTAACTCCCCATTTTACCTATTATATTATATTATATAAAATTTTTCAAAAAACATATATGCCTCACTTGCTATTTGTAAAAGTCACAACAATATGGTATGTCTAATGATATAAATTATACCCTGTGGGAAAATTGAAGGATGAAGAAGCAGAGGAAGGCAAATAACATCATACATTGACAACCTTAATACATATACATTTTAGATAATTGCCATCTGAGATGGTCCTGTTATTATATTTTACAATATCATTCATACACATTCATCAGTTTAGTGGCACAGTATAGTATCACAGTACAATATCACATCCTGTTGGTTAAAACTAAGTTTGTAACAATACATTTTGATCTTGATAACAGTGTATCATAGACTGCACTCAGATTCACATATCATACGTGTACTAGCTTGGTCAACCCAACACTACAGGGGGGGATTCTGGCTAAAGTGCAACCAGTTTAATTGTCTGACAAGCAGCTAGAGGGGAAATTAACCACTGTGCGCTGATAAGCAAGAATCCCTGCAGAGTTGGACTGACCCAGCTTGTGTGGTTTGTGAATATGAATGTGCCCATAGTTTATTAATAGCTTAGCAGCAAGAGTTAATATTAAGAAAATATCCACAATGTCACAGGCTACACACAGATATTGTAACACATTAAAGGTACATACAAACCGAGCATTGGTGGAGCGTGGATTCCCAGTAACACATGTAAACCACTTCTATTAGATTCTTATATGACTCAAATAAATTTGACATGCCAAGGGATAAAGTGGATAAATCACTCGATCAGCCATAAAAGACCTTTAGACTGCTCCTTTCTTTAAATTTTTGGTTGTAAATTTAACCTACTTTCGTGACCTACTTTCCTGCCCCATTGACATACAGCTTAGAATGCCAGCAGAAAAATCTGTTCAAACATCATTTTCGGGTAAAATTAAACAATGCCTTTTCGTAATTCTCTTAGTTATACTACTTGAAACTATATGCTGGCATTTGGTTGGTTTTTGTGACAAAAAATTGACTTTGTATGCATCTTTAAGTCATCCATATATATATATATATATAACTGCAGGACTTGTGTATTTTCTTTACACAATACACATGACAATTTAGATTGGCACTTTTTCACTCCTACTCTAAGGCTCTATTCCCATAGATTTTAGATCGATCTATCCCCGCGGGGAGTCTCACTACATTACTTTCAGATAATCCGACTTAAATGTCCATCCCGCCTACTACAAGCTGTAAGGGGGTAATTAACTTTCGTGTCCGCCCAGCTGACAGCTATTTAGCGTGAACCCCCAGGGATTTAGGTCGATCTAAAGTAGGTCGATCTAATCTATGGAAATGGGGTGTAAATCTCTTCCTTTCATATAAGGCCTGTAGACAGAAGAACCAAACTTGGCTGAGAAAAGGTCCACTTGCAGTCAAAATGTGACCTGTCCTGATGCACATGTAGGTCTGACGGAAAAAAGTCAAATTTTAAAGAAAATGAGCTGCTCTTTTAAATTCCTGGCCACAAACCACAAACACCTACATGCGCACATGCACAACCACAAACTAACATGTGCATGTACTTATTTTGCACAAATACATGTGCTAAACTGTACCCTTTGTCTAGCAGTTCAAACAATACTCCAATTCACAGGATCACGGCCCATTTTAACAAGAGCATCATTAGCCTTAGAAAAACATTTGCAGCCAAAGAATTTATTAAAGCTGAGAGGAGAGGGGTGGGCTGCTTTTATAACACAGTGCTTGCTGTCATCGATTAATTTCTCCTTTTTCTGTGCAAAACCTCCCCACAGGATAAACACCACCCCGCGGCAATCCTGGCTGATGTGAGTGATGACTGAGTCAGTGAACTTCTGCCATCCATATTTGGAGTGGGAGTTTGGCTGATGGGCCCTGGAAAATGAATAATAATAATAATAATAATAATAATAATAATAAAAATACTGATATGAGTGATGATAGAGCAGGTGAACGAACATTTGCCATCCATCAGGAGTGGGATATAGGCTGATGGGCTCTTCCAAATAAAATTTTTAAAAAATTACAACACTGGTGGGTCCAAATGCTTGAGGAGAAAAAGGGAAATTTATTTTTCTATTCATTTATCGTGTTTTGGAATCAGTCAGTAAATAAAATGCATTAAGTGAAAAATATTGATGATAAACTTGGTCAAATTTAAAACTCAATCGCCAAACTCTGAAATCCTCATCTTACTCCACAGTTAGTGTTGCATTTAGCAGCAACACCCCTCGCTGCGCCCACGTCTCCAGAGACCCATGGGATGGAATTTGGAATCCTGGGATATCTACAGCCAGTTCTTTGTACATATTCTTCAGAGATGGAGGGACAGGCTGAAAGTCACGAGGGACAGAAAATGCCATACCCATGGCCTGCAAAAAGAAAGATAAAGTGAGACAGAGAGAGACAAGTTGCTACTAAGACATATCATTTTCATTACAATGTATAGGCCGGCTTAATTTTGGCACATGCGGAAAATGAAACACATTTGGAATGGTTTGTCCTTAAAGCTCGCTGTACACCTTCAACTGATTTATGTTTTTCCTGGCCATCTTTTGGAATTTTAACTGAAATCCCTTACCATCTGCTAAAAGCTATATGCCTTTGTGTATGACATAAAATCTGTCATTTCTACATGGAAGGCATATATTCATACTCTCTACCAGATATCAGAATAATGATGTTGTCATTGTTGTGCAAAATGTTAAGCTGAACATGGTACAGAAACGTGCACAGCTGACGAATAGCCAGAAAAATATCTCGGAATCAAAATATCATGAAAAACAATCTCTCTCTGTGACCCCTGTATAAAGCATGTTCTTGCCATTTACTAGTTATTAATCACAAAATATACTTCTATACCCCTCTACCTTTACGATAAAGAGAAAAGTCATTTTCAAGCTGACAATATTTATATGAAGCACACTGTATCAATATCCTTTAATTTTCTGACAATGAAATAAAGATATTCAAGTGCTTAAATGATGCCATCCATGATTACCTTTGTAGACACAGCTGACAAAAATTTTCCTCTTCTGATTTTAAATGTAGCAAAATATTTTTCAACCAAGGTGAAGCACATTTCCCAGACATATTGCTTACCTGTCCATTATCATGGTATGGATCCTGTCCAAGAATAACGATTTTTACCTGCAATATATTGAAATAGTAAAATATTGTTTCAAAGAAATGTATGATTACATGAATAAAGAGAGAGAGAGAAAGAGGGGAGAGAGAGGAGAGAGAGAGAAAGAAAGAGAGAGGGGAAAAAGAGAAAACTAATTGTCTCAATAGAATTCTAACCATGCATTAGTGTATGAAAAGAGAGTCTTTTTAATAGAATAGAGGGAGAGATAGTAGGATCAAGGGATGAAGAAGAGGGGATTAAAAAAGAAGTTGAGAAAGTAAACTATGCCACACCTTATCTACTGGAGTAACATTCAGTGCATTAAAGATGAGTTCTCTTGGTGGAAAGATTTCCTTTTCTGCTGCATAATCTCTACTCAGCTGGGCAGTCAGATTTTTGAAGTAATCCTTGCTGAACTCTTCTTTCAAGAGGGATCTCCATGATTCTTCAGTCAAGTAGTGTAAGAGATCAAGATTGGATGATGCAATTTTTGTACTCTCGTCCTTGTGGGGAGGTGGTTCACTGGTTTTAACTTTGGCGCCTTTCTTGGAATCTACATTATATTTGTAAAAAGATAATTTTTATTATTGTTTAAAGTGGTATATATCCTCCTTTCTTTAATACTCATGTTAATTCCATGTTTCTTTGAGTAGTTGTCTATTTTAAACTGTTATTTTTTATCTATACATTTACTAGCATGAAAATTCATGTTAGCACAGACAGTACATATCAGAATCGTCAATTGGAGTGCTAACGCATGATTTTTCATGCTATACATTTACATGACTTTATTATGCCCTGTAGTCTTGTAAAAATGTTTCTGGGTTTATGCATTACTGTAGACTTATGTGGTATTCTGAAGTTATGTAATGAGGTTTTGCTATTCAGTTACCTTTCAACCTAGGAACAATGATCCATACAATTCTTTATTGATAAACACCTTCACATATAGGGCACAATCATCAGATCATGGGCTTTACATCTAACTACATCAAATAAATAAGTAGATAAATATAAAGACAGATAGCAGCACAATTACATAGTATAGATATGAATAAAGCATTTTATTATCACACCGTATGTTAGGCTTGCTCCACTCGCTGAGTCACTTGCTCACATAAGAATAATAATTAATAGCAAAATGATAAACAGTAGTTACAGTATAATAATAAATTAAAATGGAAGTGATGACTAAACCTAAGATCAATTTTGAGTATTATCAGGAAGGCGGCATGTCCTAGGTGACAACCGAGAGTGTGCAATGCTACTGTTATACAGTACTACTTTACATGTACATTTGTACCAGTATACGTGTAGTTGCATGTTCTGTATGCTACAGCACATACTAGTTAGTTTTACTGGTAGTGAATCTTTTCCCTCCTTGCAAAAGCAGTTTACTTGTTTTTTTTTTAATGTTCTATATCCACAATCTTTTACACACGTGTACACTTATAACTTCACCTGATATTTTCATTTTCTTTTTGGCTTTTGCAGATTCACTCTCATCTTTCTTGCTTGGCACGTTTTTACGTTTTGGTGGCATGTTGCTTTGTTGACGGAAGTGCCTTGGAACACACCGTCTGCACCGCTTAGAAATATAGTCCAAATGTATATTTGTTATAATTAGTTTTGATATAATCAAGAAGGCATGTGAACGACCACACATGCCACATCAATGAAATTCAGTGCAAAAACTTAAAAGCCGTTCAGTTCAGTCGAAACGAAACGCGCATTTATCTAAATGGAAAACTACTTTCAGCGCACCTGGCTTGTTGCGCATGTGTACCGGATGTGGTGCATTTTGTTTGTTCGCTCGGATTTAGCGGCAAATTTGCAAACATAGACCATTACAGCATTGGACTTTGAGTTTGCAGCGAAATACAAGGTATGCCTTGTTTATTTAACCTTTCATAGTTGATAATTGGTGTCAGAAATATCATGCATTGCATATGAATCTATCTGGTGGAGGCCCGGTGTTTGCAAGTGAGTGCAGTCTTCACTCAGTGTAGGAGGGTGGGGTGCTCAGATTTAGTCTTCAAGATCCCAATCTTGACAACCAGGCATAAGGGAAGGGTTACGCTAGAAAGACACTGTTTTTTATGTTTTGTACTAATAAAATTAACGTATCTTTTTTACCTGTCCGACTGTCATGTCACGAATTTTACTTCGCCAGAATTTAATTTTTGTGAGGGGTTGAAATAAGAATTTATTAAAATTCAAATAAAAATCGGAACTTAATACAAATAATATTTTCTCTCAGATCCGACGGTTGCGTTATTGTGAAAGTATCAAAAATACAACAAAACAATATTAAGCCTATGTCGGGGGACGATTAGAGTTTTCCCAGTGACAGGCGTGGAAAAGAAATGTTCACATTCCAAACTCGAATGTGAATAGTTTCAAGTGTTGGGCAATGCCACTGTGAACAATAAGGCGAAATAATCCACATTACACAGTTGTTCATAGGTTGTAGTAAGTCATATTTCACAGCTGGAACAGAATTTTGCTTCATATTTAGGTGTCATGACAAAAAAAAGTTAAAAACAAGTTTTTTTTTATATCCCCTTTCTTGGAGGATGTAGTCTTTTTATGCATAAAAGAGAGTTTAGCTAGCTGTTTTGATGTGAAAATTTGATATTTGGATTTTTGTTGAAAAGTTATAATTATATTTAATACATTGTACATTGAATTACTTGTCAGAGTGCCAAGCTTTTGTAGAAGCCTCAGAATCTTGAAATATTTGATCGTTTTTCACGGATGCCTTTTATGCCCATTGAAAAAAACATATGGATTGTTTTCATTAAGCTGTGGAAGGGTCTTAACCAGAGTGAGTATGGTTAAGAGAAATTGTTTCAGAACACAGATCTTTCCCAATTCAGGCCCTTAAAACCATAAAACCCTCCGAATTTAAGTACCTGATATCGATAGTTTCTGCTGAATCGACTGGCCTGTCATTCAAAACTATTATATTCACTCTCTTTAACAAATCATTCAATTAGTAATGGCATAAAACATTGAATCCAAGTGCAGAGACAGTTTGAGTAATGGTCCCTCAGTAGGAGAAATCCCTTTTTGCCCTGAGAAAATCAATTTTGGCAGCTAAATCTCTAAAGACTACGTTGTAAGTGTTTGGTCCCATAGTAAATGTTCAGAGACATTTTTTTTAAAACCCAAGCTCATGTCTGAGGGCAAAAGGAAAAGGTTTCACTTACAAAACACTTGAAACATTATTACCTTAGTTGGAGTGTTTGGTGGAAGTAATGCTGACAGTGTGTTAAGAAAACAAATAGTCATTCAAGTTGTTTGTTTAAAGCAATAAAGACCAAATCTATTCTATAGAAAAAGTAGCATGTAGTTTACTAATTAGGTCAAGCCCTGGGTCAACTCAAGTGTGTTACAGTGTGCTGAAGAGTCGTAGACTGCATTCCCACAGATTAAGATCGATCCATCTAGATCAACCTAACTCCCTGGGGGTTCACGCTAAATTGATGTCAGCCGAGCACACGGTAGTTAATTACCCACTTACAGCTTTTAGTAGGCAGGACAGACAATTACTAGTAAGCTGGCTACGCTGACAGCAATCTAGTGAGACTCCCCACAGGGATAGATCAATCTAAAATCTGTGGGAATGCAGTCTTAAGGGAAATGAAACCAGTGATTTAGCAAGGTTTATCACACCACATCTCAGCATATAAAACATTCATTTTGTATTGACTTACTACTGTTGTGTCATTACTTGGGAAACAGATGGGTTACAGAAGGAGAAGTCAAATAGAAAAAAGTAGAATCAAATAGATAAATGAATAATAGATTTACGTGGAAGTTGACTAAAGGATTAGCAAAAGACTAGTTTTTTTACCAAGTCACTTTATCTTTAAATGTACTTACAGAGGTTATGTTTTAGTGTTGAGAGAGTGAGAGAGACTTAAAAAAAATACTTCAAAGTGCAAGTTGTGTTTAAATAACTTAACAGTAACATGTTCTTTAAGTAGATTATGATTATCTTAAAATTTGTAGGTATTTGCATTTATTTAACTGCTTAAAGGCATGCTTAATTAAAATATGTGAGCATTTTGAAACCCAGTATTATTTTTATGTAGTTCTTTCAATGTAAGGTCATAGCTTAAGGAAAGATAAATTGCTAAAAGGTTATCAGATATTGATAAGTAAGTAACTAAATCAGACTAGTGAAAAGAAAGTATAGCAAAACTGGGAAGTCTTTATTTCAAGTGAATAAGATTTCTGAAAAGGGTGTATAAGGATAACATGTACATTTATACTTGGCTGACTTGATTATAAATACAGTATGATATTCAAATTGTGCCCTAGGCTCACATACTAGTAAGCATATAAAATTCTGAATTGCCTTAAACTGTTAAAGGATGAAAATTATATTAATTTCATGAAAGATATAAAAAAAAGGATGTTTTATGCCTTGGAAGTACACCATTGATTATTCACAAATAGAATGCTAGGTAGAGGAATTATAATGCAAGTTTATGTTGTTCAAAGTTTAAAAGACAGCTTTTTTTTTTTTTTTTTTTTTTTGCACCAAAACAGAGATCATAATATCTGATGTTATCAAAACATCTAGTAATGTTCCTGCTATGTTTTGCCAAGTCTTTCAATGGGCCCGTTACCGCATGTAAGCTTTAGGGCGTATTCCCAGGGCTTTTAGATCGATCTATCTCCGCGGGAAGTCTCACTAGATTACTGTCAGAATATCCGGCTTAAATGTCCGCCCTGCCTACTACAAGTTGTAAGGGGGTAATTAACTTTCATGCCCGCTCGGCTGACAGCTATTTAGCGTGAACCCCCAGGGAGTTAGGTCAATCTAAAGTAGATCGATCTAATCTCTGGGAATGGGGTCTTAAAGACCTTTTCACAGTGAGCTTTAAATCTTAGGAAGCATTCAGATAGACGCATCATGCTAGTTGAGTCCAACTCTGAGGGGGATTCTTGCTAATTGCAATCAGTGGAATCAGCTTACTTGTCTACATGTTTAAGTTAATTACTTCTTAGCTGCCTCAGGAGACATGTCATTCAGTCAAACTGATTGCACTTAGCGAGAGCCCCTGTAGGGTTGGACCAGCCCAACTAATACAATGTGTCTATCTGAATGCTATCTTAGCAATTTCAACTGTGCTGGTAAGCTATGAGTAAATGACAACTAATTAGGCAGGCTATTATGTAAGAGAGTCATCTGAATGGAAATGGACCTGGCAAATTAACTAACCAGCAGGAAACAAACTTGTGGAGCACATGTGACAGGGAGGATATCCCCTTTTATAGCATAATTNTTAGGAATGGTTTGTCCTTAAAGCTCGCTGTACACCTTCAACTGATTTATGTTTTTCCTGGCCATCTTTTGGAATTTTAACTGAAATCCCTTACCATCTGCTAAAAGCTATATGCCTTTGTGTATGACATAAAATCTGTCATTTCTACATGGAAGGCATATATTCATACTCTCTACCAGATATCAGAATAATGATGTTGTCATTGTTGTGCAAAATGTTAAGCTGAACATGGTACAGAAACGTGCACAGCTGACGAATAGCCAGAAAAATATCTCAGAATCAAAATATCATGAAAAACAATCTCTCTCTGTGACCCCTGTATAAAGCATGTTCTTGCCATTTACTAGTTATTAATCACAAAATATACTTCTATACCCCTCTACCTTTACGATAAAGAGAAAAGTCATTTTCAAGCTGACAATATTTATATGAAGCACACTGTATCAATATCCTTTAATTTTCTGACAATGAAATAAAGATATTCAAGTGCTTAAATGATGCCATCCATGATTACCTTTGTAGACTCACCTGACAAAAAATTTCCTCTTCTGATTTTAAACTTAGCAAAATATTTTTCAACCAAGGTGAAGCTCATTTCCCAGACATATTGCTTACCTGCCCATTATCATGGTATGGATCCTGTCCAAGAATAACGATTTTTACCTGCAATGTATTGAAATAGTAAAATATTGTTTCAAAGAAATGTATGATTACATGAATAAAGAGAGAGAGAGAGAGAGGGGGGGGGAGAGAGAGGAGAGAGAGAAAAGAAAGAGAGAGAGAGGGAAAAGAGAAAACTAATTGTCTCAATAGAATTCTAACCATGCATTAGTGCATGAAAAGAGAGACAGTGTCTTTTTAACAGAACAGAGGGAGAGATAGTAGGATCAAGGGATGAAGAAGAGGGGATTAAAAAAGAAGCTGAGAAAGTAAACTATGCCACACCTTATCTACTGGAGCAGCATTCAGTGCATTAAAGATGAGTTCTCTTGGTGGAAAGATTTCCTTTTCTGCTGCATAATCTCTACTCAGCTGGGCAGTCAGATTTTTGAAGTAATCCTTGCTGAACTCTTCTTTCAAGAGGGATCTCCATGATTCTTCAGTCAAGTAGTGTAAGAGATCAAGATTGGATGATGCAATTTTCGTACTCTCGTCCTTGTGGGGAGGTGGTTCACTGGTTTTAACTTTGGCGCCTTTCTTGGAATCTACATTATATTTATAAAAAGATAATTTTTATTATTGTTTAAAGTGGTATTTAGCCTCCTTTCTTTAATACTCATGTTAATTCCATGTATCTTTGAGTAGTTGTCTATTTTAAACTGTTATTTTTTATCTATACATTTTCTAGCACGAAAATTCATGTTAGCACAGACAGTACATATCAGAATCATCAATTGGAGTGCTAACGCATGAATTTTCATGCTATACATTTACATGACTTTATTATGCCCTGTAGTCTAGTAAAAATGTTTTCTGGGTTTATGCATACTGTATGTGGTATTCTGAAGTTATGTAATGAGGTTTTGCTATTCAGTTACCTTTCAACCTAGGAACAATGATCCATACAATTCTTTATTGATAAACACCTTCACATATAGGGCACAATCATCAGATCATGGGCTTTACATCTAACTACATCAAATAAATAAGTAGATAAATATAAAGACAGATAGCAGCACAATTACATAGTATAGATATGAATAAAGTATTTTATTATCACACCGCATGTTAGGTTTGCTCCACTCGCTGAGTCACTTGCTCACAAAAGAATAATAATTAATAGCAACATGATAAACAGTAGTTATATAATAATAAATTAAAATGGAAGTGATGACTAAACCCAAGATCAATTTTGAGTATTACCAGAAGGTGGTTTGTACTAGGTGACAACCGAGAGTGTGCAATGCCATTGTTATACAGTACTACTGTACATGTACATTTGTACCAGTATAGTTACATGTACTACTCAGTACTAGTAGTAGTTTTACTGGTAGTGAATCTTTTCCCTCCTTGCAAAAGCAGTTCACTTGTTTTTTTTTTTTAATGTTCTATATCCACAAACTTTCACACACGTATGCACTTATAACTTCACCTGATATTTTCGTTTTCTTCTTGGTTTTTGCAGATTCTTTTTCATCTTTCTTGCTTGGCACGTTTTTACGTTTCGGTGGCATGTTGCTTTGTTGACGGAAGTGCCTTGGAACACACCGTCTGCACCGCTTAGAAATATAGTTCACACGTATATTTCTAATAATTAGTTTTGATATAACCAAGAAGACATGTGAAGGACCACTCATGCCACATCAATGAAATTCAGTGCAAAAACTTAAAATCCGTTCAGTTCAGTCGAAACGAAACGCGCATTTATCTAAATGGAAAACTACTTTCAGCGCACCTGGCTTGTTGCGCATGTGTACCGGATGTGGTGCTTTTTGTTTGTTCGCTCGGATTTAGCGGCAAATTTGCAAACATAGACCATTACAGCATTGGACTTTGCGTTTGCAGCGAAATATAAGGTATGCCTTGTTTATTTAACCTTTCATAGTTGATAATTGCTGTCAGAAATATCATGCATTGCATATGAATCTATCTGGTGGAGGCCCGGTGTTTGCAAGTGAGCGCAGTCTTCACTTAGTGTAGGAGGGTGGGGTGCTCTGATTTAGTCTTCAAGATCCCAATCTTGACAACCAGGCATAAGGGAAGGGTTACGCTAGAAAGACACTGTTATTTTTTACGTTTTGTACAAATAAAATTAACGTATCTTTTTTACCTGTCCGACTGTCATGTCAAGAATTTTACTTGGACAGAATTTAATTTTTGTGAGGGTGTTGAAGTCAGAATTTATTAAAATTCAAATAAAAAACGGAACTTACTACAAATAATATTTTCTCTCAGATCCGACGGTTACGTTGTTGTGAACGTATCAAAAATACAACAAAACAATATTAAGCCTATGTCGGGGGACGATTAGAGTTTTCCCAGTGACAGGCGTGGAAAAGTTAAGAAATGTTCACATTCCAAACTGGAATGTGAATAGTTTCAAGTGTTGGGTATGCTGTTGTGAACAATAAGGTCCAATACTCCACATTACACAGTTGTTCTTAGGTTGTAGTAAGTCTTATTTCACAGCTGGCACAGAATTTTTCTTCATATTTAAGTCTTATGACAAAAAAAATTAAAACTGGTTTTTATCTCTCCTTTCTTGTAGGATGTAGTCTTTTTATGCATAAAAGAGAGTTTAGCTAGCTGTTTTGGTGTGAAAATTTGATATTTGGATTTTTGTTGAAAAGTTATAATTATATTTGATATATTGTACATTGAATTACTTGTCAGAGAGCCAAGTTTTTGTAGAAGCCTTAGAATCTTGAAATATTTGATCATTTTCCAAGGATGCCTTTAAATCTTTTTATGCCCATTGAAATAAAAAACATATGGATTGTTTTCATTAAGCTGTGGAAGTGAGAATAGGTCTTAACCAGAGTGAGCATGGTTAAAAGAAATTGTTTCAGAGCACATATCTTTCCCAATACAGGCCTCTAAAACCTTAAAACCCTCCAAATTAAAGTACCTGATATCGATAGTTTGTGCTGACTCGATTGGTCTGTCATTCAAAACTATTATATTTACTAAGTACTCTCTTTAACAAATCATTCAATTAGTGATGGCATAAAACATCGAATCCAAGTGCCGAGACAGATAGAGTAATATCCCCTCTGTACAAGAAATCCTTTTTGGCCCTAAAAAAAATTAATTTTGGCAGGTAAATCACATAAAGACTACCTTTAAGTGTTTGGTCCCACAGTAAATGTTCAGAGACATCTTTTTTTTTAAACCGGAGCTCATGTTTGAGGGCAAAAGGAAAAGGTTTCACTTACAAAACACTTGAAACATTATTACCTTAGTTGAAGTGTTTGGTGGAAGTAATGCTGACTGTGTGTTAAGAAAACAAATAGTCATTCAAGTTGTTTGTTTAAAGCAATAAAGACCAAATCTATTCTGTAGAAAAAGTAGCATGTAGTTTACTAATTGGGTCAAGCCCTGGGTCATCTCAAGTGTGTTACAGTGTGCTGAAGAGTCGTAGGCTGCGTTCCCACAGATTTAGATCGATCCATCTAGATCGACCTAACTCCCTGGGGGTTCACGCTAGATTCATGTCAGCCAAGCACACACCGTAGTTAATTACCCACTTACGGCTTTTAGTAGGCGGGGCAGACAAATAAGTCGTCTAAGGTGACTGTAATCTAGTGAGACCCCTCACAGGGATAGATTGATCTAAAATCTGTGGGAATGGGGTCTTAAGGGAAATGAAACCAGTGATTTAACAAGGTTTATCTCACCACATCTCAGCATATAAAACATTCATTTTGTATTGACTTACTACTGTTGTGTCATTACTTGGGAAACAGATGGGTTACAGAGGGAGAAGTCAAATAGAAAAAAAGTAGAATGAAATAGATAAATGAATAATAGATTTACGTGAAAGTTGACTAAGGATTAGCAAAAGACTAGTTTTTTTACCAAGTCACTTTATCTTTAAATGTACTTACAGAGGTTATGTTTAAGTGTTGAGAGAGTGAGAGAGATGTAAAAAAAAATGCTTCAAAGAGCAAGTTGTGTTTAAATAACTTAACAGTAACATGTTCTTTAAGTAGATTATGATTATCTTAAAATTTGTAGGTATTTGCATTTATTTAACTGCTTAAAGGCATGCTTAATTAAAATATGTGAGCATTTTGAAACCCAGTATTATTTTTATGTAGTTCTTTCAATTTAAGGTCATAGCTTAAGGAAAGATAAATTGCTAAAAGGTTATCAGATATTGATAAGTAAGTAACTAAATCAGACTAGTGAAAAGAAAGTATAGCAAAACTGGGAAGTCTTTATTTCAAGTGAATAAGACTTCTGAAAAGGGTGTATAAGGATAACATTCACATTTATACTTGCCTGACTTGATTATAATTTACAGTATGATATTCATATTGTGCCCTAGGCTCACATACTAGTAAGCATATAAAATTCTGAATTGCCTTAAACTGTTAAAGTCATAATAACTCTTCGTTTTGGCCAAAAATACGATTTTCCTGGAAAAACGGCAATTTTCCCGTACTTACCAATGGTCAACGACCCCATTCCTGCATTCAAAGTTAATCCAGGGTTTTTTTCCTAAACGTACGGTTTTTTGTTAAAATCTCTTAAGAGATTTTAACTGACGGAGCCCTCTTGTATCGAGCGATTGTTTCTGGTGACCTACTTAAAACCGCGGGAAAAGCAGACAACAACAACACTATATAACAATATTATAAGATTCAAAAGATATGTTCCTCTTTTTGCTCAAAATGCATTTATATCTACAATGTGTGCAATTCTGGGCTTTTCGTTATCCGACGCACTGTACAAAAACTCGCAACTTACGTCTGAGGGTTTCCCGCCATGTTATTTTGGTCTCGAATGGACGCGAGAATCCGCGTGACACCTAAACGTCATTGGCAACGGATGCACTTGTCGACCGCGAAAATAGGGATCGAAAGCCCAAGTGACAAGCACAGATTTTAGTTTTACTACAATAACAGTCGTTTTAGTGGGAAAATGCAATAGAATATATTTCCAGGCGTTGTTTACAATGTATTTCTTGCGGAATTTTGAATCTCAAAGGAAGAGTTATTATTGCTTTAAAGGATGAAAATTATATTAATTTTATAAAAGATATAAAGAAATGAATGTTTTATGCCTTGGAAGTACACCATTGATTATTCACAAATAGAATGCTATGTAGAGGAATTATAATGCAAGTTTATGTTGTTCAAAGTTTAAAAGACAGCTTTTTTTTTTTTTTTTTTTTTTGGCACCAAAACAAAGATCATAATATCTGATGTTATCAAAACATCTAGTAATGTTCCTGCTATGTTTTGCCAAGTCTGTAGTCGTGTTTCTATACAAGTGGGGTTGCCTTTTTTCAATGGGCCTGTTACCGCATGTAAGCTTTAGGGCGTATTCCCAGAGCTTTTAGATCGATCTATCTCCGCGGGAAGTCTCACTAGATTACTGTCAGAATATCCAGCTTAAATGTCCGCCCTGCCTACTACAAGTTGTAAGGGGATAATTAACTTTCATGCCCGCTCGGCTGACAGCTATTTAGCGTGAACCCCCAGGGAGTTAGGTCAATCTAAAGTAGATCGATCTAATCTCTGGGAATGGGGTCTTAAAGACCTTTTCACAGTGAGCTTTAAATCTTAGGAAGCATTCAGATAGACGCATCATGCTAGTTGAGTCCAACTCTGAGGGGGATTCTTGCTAATTGCAATCAGTGGAATCAGCTTACTTGTCTACATGTTTAAATTAATTACTTCTTTGCTACCTCAGGAGACATGTCATTCAGTCAAACTGATTGCACTTAGCGAGAGCCCCTGTAGGGTTGGACCAGTCCAACTAATACAATGTGTCTATCTGAATGCTATCTTAGCAATTTCAACTGTACTGGTAAGCTATGAGTAAATGACAACTAATTAGGCAGGCTATTATGTAAGAGAGTCATCTGAATGGAAATGGACCTGGCAAATTAACTAACCAGCAGGAAACAAACTTGTGGAGCACATGTGACAGGTAGGATATCCCCTTTTATAGCATAATTACATGGTAGGTTCTATCTTCAGCCATATCATTTCAGCTGAGTCGCTAAGGTAAGAATAGTGCTATCAATTTTCATTGTGCTTAGCTAAGTCACTACTTTTTCTCCAAATGGGTTAAATTAGACTTAAAGGGATAATAACTCTTCGTATGAGATCTATATTTCACTATAAAAACCTTGTGAATAACTCATAGAAATATAATATATTCTGTTTTACCACAAAAACAGTAGTTATAGCTTTTATTCTGATATTTGAACTTGTCTTTAGACCACGTGACCTCCATTGATGTCTATACTCTGTTAAAATCTCTTAAGAGATTTTAACAAAAAACCAAACTTTTTAGAAAAAAACCAGGGACTAACTTTGAATGTAAAAATGGATTCATTAACCATTGGTAAGTATGGGAAAATNATTAGACTTAAACAAGCCAAATCAACCCCCTTTTTCAGCCATTGTAAGTCTGTTTGCAACATATTCGAATAATTACCAACCTTTCTGGGCGTGTCATTCAGTTCAGCTGATTGCAGTCAGCGAGAGTTTCTGCTGAGTTAGATTGTTCCACGTAGACGGATGGTGTCTGTGGGAATAGGGCCAGTCAGTGGAGGTGGACTGTACGAAGTCCAACTTGAAACAGGACTTGTTGTTTAATATTTGTATATATATATATATATATATATATATATATATATATATATATATATATATATATATATATATATATATATATATATAATCAGTAATATAGCTGTGTCTGATCTACTTTTAATTTGTGTGCTTTATCTGTCCCAAGGCCACCTCTCAGTCACGGAGTTGAGTCTCTGCATGCTTTCCATGGTTTAATAAAATGTATTAGTACTTATCATATGAGACATTTAAATTCCTGACAAAATTAATTGGTCACCTGTGGGTGCATTTCAGTCACAAACTTGACTTATATCTGCAAGGGGGGTCAAAGGGGGGGGGTAGTGGGAGATGAAGGATGTTTGTGTCAGCCTGAACACTGCTGTGCTAATTTTTCATCTCGCAAACGGAAAAGTATGCATCATGTAGAGCAGAAGGAAAAAAATCAATATAAATCTTTTGTATTCTGACACTAAGCCGAAGCTTTTTCACTGAGATTTCTTGAAAGGAATTCCGGGCAATGAGGAATTGATGCTTTAGATTGTGGTATTGATATCGGAGTGCTTCAAGTCTGCTCTGTGAAGTAGGGAAAAGATTTTACGGTAATTATTTCAAATTTTCAGATGCCTCACATCTTCTAATCGTTTGCTGTTTCTAGATGTGTCCTTTTAAGACACAGCAATGGACTTACTTATACAATGCCAACCATTCAGAACTTCTTAATCATCATTTTATATTACATTACCTTTTAAACATTTTAATGTAAATTCTTGATGTTTGAGCTTATAGAGTAAATACCATACACTACCAGTCAGTAAGATATCATTGCTGTACTGCATATTACACAAACTCAATGAAAAATGGATTTTCCATTTAGCTGGTCAATTTGTCCCTTCAGACAATTCCACCAGAAACTGATTGCAGAGTGAAGCTGACCATCTGTCAGAGCACGTGAATAGTGAATAAAAGTAGTACAGTTACTATCAGTATGCAATCAGTTTAACGAATTAACATGCTTTCTACTGGCTTTGAGTAGAGTACAGAAAAGCGGGTGATCATAGGAGTACATGGCAAACAAGAGGAGGCGTATTGATCTGTTAAACTGATTGCATTCAGCGAGAGTCCCATCGGAGTTGGATTGAATTTGATCTATGCATTTCGATAGTTTTAGGAGAAAAATGCCCTTCGAAAGATTCATGTTTAAGTACTGTGTGGTGTTCACTCACAAGTTTCACTTTAAAGGAGTTAACTTTAGGCTTCCAAAATAGTAAGGCATAACCAGGGATCATTGACTTACAACATCCAGAAAAAATAAAGCCTAAAAAACAACTTGGCGCACTACCCAGTCTTATAGTATCAGCCTCCGTGTACAAGTTACAACACAGTTTTAGCCAGTGTTTGTAGCATTGTGTCCTATGTAAAGCAAAGCTCCACTTTTCATGTGTTTTGTACTTCCATTCTAAGTGGATTAAAGTAGTTACTAGTAGATATATGCCAAAGAATGAGGATGTATGAGAGAGAGAGAGAATGAGGATGTATAAGAGAGAGAGAGAATGAGGATGTATGAGAGAGAGAGAGAGAGAGAGAGAGAGCAGGAAAAATGGGACAAGTATAATATTTTCATGGGGATGATGATGATGATGATGATGATAACTAACTCATTTTAGTGAGAGATATTAGTGAATGGATTTCCTCATAAGTTAATTAGCTTTATTTGTTTTCGTCCCTAGGATTTAATTGTATGGATTCCTTCAGAGATACCTTCTTTTAGGTTGATTAGTAATATTTCAGCTGAATTTTCAACACCATGTTTGCCTATAAATGATTATTACAGAGGATTTAATCTGGGCAGACTGTCATGGAAATTCCTGCATACATCTAAAGTATTTTCATATTTTCATAGCAAGTTGTGTAGTATTACCTTCAAGTATGTAAGTTATCATTGATGTGAACGAATGCGCATTTCCCGGAAATTGAAGCTTAAACTTGTCAATATCTAGGAAATTAATGTAGCCCAAAGCGTCCTGGTGGTAGTCTAGAGATGTAAAGTTCAATGTATTGTAGCACCAGGAGACCGGAGTATCTTGAAGGGAATTATTGTACAAATTGTGGTCCTCTTCCGAACAGCTCATATCATTAGTAAGTAAACATTTTAGGAAAGGCTGATAGGCTACAGTTGTTACTTGTAATTTAAAACATAAGCTTCAGTGTAGCTGTTACTGAGGGTTTTCAGTGAAATTGCTAACACTGAAAAACATAAGATTTGATTTATTATATATATTTATATTAACAAGGACTGCATTCTAATGAAACTGGGTGGATTACGGACTAATGTGCAGTTCTCATTGATAGAGCAACTGGATTTGTTTGCTGATAGTGCTTCTCCTAATAACTAATCATGAAAATCAGAATTGGATTAGGGATAGATATTTTGGTTAACTACTTAATTAGGGGGAGGGGCATCCTTGCCAGAAACTAGATGTAGGTTGTGATTGTGAGGCTTTATTCCAGCCTCATTAATTTTCATGGGATTAATTTAGAAATTTAGTGTCTTTCCGTTGTATAATATTTGTTGATATAAGGTGATTTTGGTATATTTTCATGGCCTTGAATTTGTAGTCAATGATTTGGTCTCTCATTATTATGTAATCATGATTTCGTTCATTTCTTTTTGTGATTAGTAAATCATAGCTCTCACTTTTTATCTATTTTGTGAATTATAAAAACCAGAATCTAAGCTGGTTCATTTTCAGAGTTTCATTTCTTTTAATAACAAGATTCATGACGAGATGATCAAAATTCCTATTCAAGTTCAGTAGAACCTATGCATTTTTTTTCAAAGTAAGTTATCTAAGACCTCTGGCAAAAAATTATAACCACTAGTGAAAGATGAGTGGACTTCGGTATGCATGAATCTATATGAATATACAGGTGATTTTTAAGATTTTATATTAAATGAGGTCCTCCCATTTATTTAAAGATAACATCAACCTAACCAGATCTGAGTCTTTCTAGTGCACTGTTTGAACCAGTATTTGCTTTTAAACCAAACAAAAATGATATAGAATAAAATAAAAATTTGTAATGGCAACATGAATGTTTTCTTCAAGGACAAAAAACAGTATGTGAGTAACTGAAATGTTAAATCTTTAAAGAGGAAAACACTGAAATGAGTGAGGCATTCAAAATTTTCAAGTAATTACCGTACACGTTTTATTCACTGAATAGGAGCTTAATGATTCTCCCCTCAGAGCACAGGTGTAGTTATACATAGTCATTATTGCAGTTATGTAGTACTATCTTGATTGTATTGTCCCATATACAGGTGTAATAACAGTGATTTGAGGCTTCACCTCTGGTGGGAATATAATTTGCTTTGGTGCTATTATGAATAGGTTTTATTACAGCGATTATTATGTGTTTTACTGCAGGCATGTGATGGCCTGTACTGAGTGGGGATTATATGTGTGGGCTTGATTTCAAGTGCTGGAGATTTGAAGCTGAGAGAGCTCTAGAGAAGAGAGAGGGTTATACTGGTATATAGTTGTATACTGTTATTTAGGTTGGTGGAACCTATGAGAGAGTTGGGGTGGATGGTTGTGGTGGGGGATTTGGAGGGAGAAGCATACTGGCATCACATATTCTTTCAGAGAAATGTTATTTTCTACTGTAGCTGTTTATTTTGGAATGTATTTTTTTCCGTGTTTTAGCTTGACATTTGGTTCTTCTTCTAATTTCAGACTAAGAAACCAGCATGACAGGGAGGGTTATCATAGTGACAGGCGCCAACAGTGGCATTGGCTACGAAGTCGCGCGGTACCTGTGTGAGGGTGGCAACAACGTGATCTTGGCATGCAGAGACGAGACGAAAGGCAACGATGCTGTGCAGAAGATCCAGAGCGAGAACCCACATGCGCTGGCAACGTTTATGCAGGTAGCGTGTGTATGTGTGTGTGTGTGTGAGAGAGAGAGGTTATATGCTCTATTAAGTTAAAGAAATGAGAGAGTGGGAGAGATTTATGACAGTGAGAGATTCATGTTTGTGAAGCATGGTTGAGGAGGGTGCTCAAGAACCACACACCTAAAACACAAAGTCCTCTGTAAGGAAAGAAAAATCTTCATTCAGTCTTGACACCCCACAATATTTCTTGTCCACAGAAATCTCTGTATAGAACCACAAAGTGGCAACACAGTCTCGATGTGTCACATTTAAACTGACAGGAGACAGACAACTACTGCATATTACAGGAATGTCTTTTTTTCAGGAAATCACAAAACTGAGGTTTTATATTCAGTTTTGATGAGATTTCAGGTGTCCTGAACCCCCAGCCAATTAAGAATTTTCTCAATGTATATATATATATATCAGTATATGCTCAGAAATGCTCAAAACCCAGATTTGTATGATATTTCTGACAATGGAAAAAAATCTGTTATTCCCAGCTTCCTCTGGTATTCCTTACTGGGAGCTTGTAATCCATTAATCCATTTTCAAATATGTCTTCTGCCTGATCCAATCAGTCAAGTCAGTCAATTAGGATTGCCAATCTGAGTTTTATTCCTTTGAGTAATCAGCTGTCTGGATCAGGCTCAAGTACTTGTTGGAAAAAAAAGATTTTTGAGTGAGGTTTCTAGGATTAGCTTTGGTTTCTGAATGTAAGGATTTTTTTTCAAGAAACTTCTCATGTTCAGCAAGCCCTATCGCACAGTCTGCAGAAGTAGCATATATTGAGTAAAGCTGTCTCATCTTCGAACAGATAGAAATGCGGCCATACTACAATTTTTTTATCGAGCTGACCTTTGTTTTACTGCTATTGCTTGAAATGCGATGTGACAGGCATTAATGAAACACTGGGAGTTATGGTTTGGAAAGCTGGCTACTGAAGGGCAGAGAAAAGAGCATGTTTCTCAGCTTGATATATATTCCCCCATTTTTGTATTATTTTTGTGGATAATTAAGGAAATGTCAGTGGATACACTATGCTAGAATTAACACTGACAAATTACTTGAGAGATGGATGCTCTTTGAGAGTTGCAAATTAGTATAAAAAATCCTGTATCCGTTTTTACATTTGATAAAAGGACATTTTAAATATACCTTTGGAGACAAGTGTGTGCACTCACAAACACACACACACACACACACACATATACACACGCATGCATGCATGCATGCACACACACCTGCACATACATACCTAACATATCAGCATATTTGTGCCTTGGGCAAAATATATTAAACTTGACTAAAAAACCACTGGACTAATTACACCTTGATAGATAACGTGATATAAGGTTGCAATGGTGTTACAAGCACTGATAATTGATTTTTTTCTACGAGCTTTTCTACGTAGAATTGAACTTTTCCAGTCTTATTTGACTTGTGTTCTTGTAAGGTCAATAAAGCATTTGGAAGAGAGTCAAGTTAATTGGTTTTGCTAGAAATTTAGTTTATGATGATGGTGCTTTGAGTTTGGTGTTAAGTAGGTCTTTGGAATTATATTTGAGTTTATTGCAAAATGTTTCATAACTGCATTCTTAAACAGAATTTTTATTTATTGTTTTCATATTTTCTTTTTAATGTTTTGAGTAATTATATCTAGTTTAAGCAGATTCCATTTTCAGACAATATTTAATGACCTATATTGTTGTGAGCACTAGCTCTTTTGTGGCAAACATAGTGAAAACCTTATCAATATAATAAAATATTATGACGTCATTGGCCATCTTCATCAGTCTCAAAGTGACACAGGTGACATTATGTCAATTTTCAAGAGTACTTTAAGCCCCCCCCACCCCACCCCACCCCCCACCCCCCATGTGCAGCAGCTGCAGTACTACAAGGCAACCGGAAAAGTTCATAAGAGTGAGAAGGGTTTCACTAAGTGTGTGATAAAAGAGCTATTGATGTCTGATGGAACTTTTCAAACACCTTTATTCTTGATTGATATGGTAAAGAAAAAATATCATTATCGTTCCAGTTAAACTTGTCAAGCATGGAGTCAATCAGGAAGTTTGTGGAAGATTTCCATGCCACCAAGAAGAAACTTCATGTCCTTGTTTGTAACGCAGGTGTCTGTGCAGCCGCGAGCGACCGTGTGAGGAAAGAAACAGCGGACAAGTTTGAGTTAACCATGGGAACAAATCATCTCGGTATAGTAGCGTCAGATTATATCGTTTTCATTATATTTATTTGTTTCATTTGTTTATTTCTGTACTAAATGAAATAGGGATAATTTCTAATCAGTGGGTCCAGGTTTGTGGAGAAAAGTCAGTTTTTAATGAAAGTACAAACCTAAAATATGACAACAGATAAAATCCTGGTTCTTCTGAATGTCATACACTGTGGGAAGTATATTAATACTTTTTGTAAATTGTTTCCTTTATTAAAGTTTTCACAGTAGCAGTTGTAACACATTGTTCTGTTTAATTGTTTGTCTTGACTAATAGGTCATTTCCTGCTGACCAATCTGCTGCTGGACGACCTCAAGAAAGCAGGTGCTGAGAGCGGAGATGCTCGTGTTGTCATGGTGACATCAGAAGCCCATAACATGGACGTTGCACGCAAGAGAAATCCACGTAAATCAACTTTTGAACGCTTTTTGTTTTTGTCAAGGAGTTAATTGTTTAAAAAAATTGTGATAAGAGCTAAAAAATTTTAATGTGCTGACTATAACAATGATAATCGCTCATTCAAAAGTTTGATATAATTGCTTTTTTTTATTATATGTCAGTAGAAATTCAGTAACATTTTCTCTTTTCTTCATTAGAACATTATAATTATCATTTTCAGCATAAACATTTCATCAGTTACACATGTTCTGACTTCACCATTTTCCAGCCTTGGTGCCTTTAGACATGGACAACTTTATGCTCACTAAGTACGGCACCTATAACTCCATGCAGGCTTACAAGGACTCCAAACTGGCCAATGTCATGTTTGCTTATGAACTGGCAAAGCAACTGGAGGGGACTGGGGTTACAGCTAATGCAGTCTGTCCTGGTGAGTACAAGTTTGCTAATTGACTAAAAGTGCCTCATGGTACAGGTAAAGAGTCTGTCCTGGTGAGTATGAATTTGCTAATTGACTAAAAGTGCCCAATGTTATAGGTAATGCAGTCTGCCTTGGTGAGTAGAAAGTAGAAATGATTTAGGAAAAATATATACTGTTTGCTCTATCTGTCACTTTTTTAAGCATGATAAATCTATTTGCAGTTATTGCTTGATGTACATACATGATGTGTATGTGCGTGTGTGAAATGTAGATGACAAATATGTGACTGTTTAAACTTTCCTCAGAGCCATAGCTCAAGGTTCTCATTAAATTTATTAGGCCAGCACCTTGCAAGCAAAGTAGTTGTTTTCTTTTAATGTATAGTTTCAATCTTTGTGTGACCTGTTGAACTTGGGACTTTTTTAAATATTCCAGCTGCCAATGTCCCCACCACTAACTTCCTACGCAACGAGAACATGGTCCAGCGGTTCTTTATGAAGTGGGTTCTTCACCGAGCTCTACGTTTTACTCACACCACCAGAACTATTGGTCAGGCTGCCCAGGCTGTGGTCAATGCAGCAACTAATGAGGAGTTGAAAGGTACTGCAGTCAGGGGATTTATAATAGTGAAGTAGGCTAAACTCCAGTCTCTCCTTTCTTTATTTTATTTTAACCTATTTTTGTTTGTTCAGTTATTTACTAATTTTTTTTAATTTAATTGCAAAAGATAGTTGAAATATAAAAGCAAATACAGTACCAGAAAACCTGCTAAATCATTTGAAATTTGTGGTTTAAGTTATAAATATTAATAATAATACTATTTATTTTAAGCCTTAAATCCAACTATGTTCAGTACACTAAACAATATGAATTTACAATATAAATTAATGTGAATGTTTCCCCACCCCCCCCTTCCAGGAATCTGCTAACAGAATGATGATGTCAGAAATAAGCTTCTGCAGGTGACCATTGATAACTGCTGTTGATAACTGTTATTTAATTCCAGGCGTGACAGGAAAATACTTCCTCGAAACCACAGAGCACCAGTCCTCTGCGGAGTCCCTGGATGAGGAGGTGCAGAAAAAGCTGTGGAATATGAGTGCAGGACTGGTCAAACTGGAGGGGTATGACCCCATAGAGCCCCCAGAGGCAGAGGCCCCACCCCCACCCCCTGAACCTGTAAAGAAAGAGGAAAAGAAGGAAGAAGGTGGGTATAGAAGGGTGCTTTTTTATGTACAGACACAGATGTGTCTGTACATATAGCCATCATCTGCGTCTGTCGTCGCCGGCAGCGGCGGCGTCGCTGTGCACTTTTACCGATAACACGATAAGTGGAAAACCATTTTACCTTTTGACTTGAAACTTGCAGAACTGATGAATATTCATAATACGCAGGTCAAGTTCGAAAATCAGCATGATCGGGTCACTTTTAGGGAATTTATGCTGTTTTTTCACTTTTTTCAGCATATATGCAGCACCGATAACACGATAAGTGGAAAACCATTTTACCTTTTGCCTTGAAACTTANAAGAAACCCCTATTTTGGGCACTGCTCCTATGATGACCATTTAAGGGAAATCATGTCACTTACTGTTCTCAAACTTACAGGAAAGAAACATGGGTCTAACATACAGCTTCAATAGGCAACGCAGTCTGTTTGGTAAATTTTTCTGGCAATTTAACAGTTTTTTGTGAAAATTTAATTTTTAATTTATTTGCATCTTGATTTTCTGTTCTTTGTCTGTACATTTGACAGCTTTGCTGCCTTGTTTTTTCCTGTTGTTGAGTTGGGCCATTTTGAAAACACAGTCCAGAATTGCAAAAAAAAAAAGGGAAAAAAGTTTTCATCTCTGAGAGTGGATTTGTCAACATCTTGAATAGAGCAGCAGTGCCCTGGTGTGTTGACTGGGTGGCAAAGAGAAGAGTTGCAGTGTTGACAAGTGTTTAAGATAACATTGATATTTGATAGTGCTTAAGATAACATTGGTATTTTTTGTTGGTGCAAGAAACAATCAGACTATCTGACTTCATTTTTATAACTCCATACTTTTGTTATTTAATAAACGCCAGTATAGTTTTTTTTACCAGAATTAATATTCTAAAGTGCACTCAAGATGAATAGATATTGATTCAGATTCTGTACATAGTCCAACAATTTGGTGAAAAAAATTTACCTACAAGCATAAAATTTGGCACAATTGTGGGAAATACAATTCTAAGCAAATATAGATATGGGGGGAATTCATTAAAATTCAAACATGGCCGTGAAATCTAACATGGTCACCAAAAATAATTTCAAGATAAAACCATGTGTATTTATATGTGAACAGGTGCCAGTGATGCTGCAGCCAAACCAGCAGCAGGTGATGAGAAACCAGCAGAGGCCGCTTCTGCCGAAGGTGAGAAGAAAGGCGACGATGCAGGGGCTGCAGCTGAACCGGAGAAGGTCGAGGAGACACCAGTTGAGCTGTCACAGGGTGGGGATACCACCGCTGACACTACGGCAGAACTTTCCACCACTGTCGATGATTCCTCTGTACCCCCAGAAAGCAGTTTTGCGGAATCGGGATGTGGAGACACTACAACTGAGGCGTCCAAGTTGGACAGCACTGCAGAGAGCAAGGGGGAGTAGAAAGTATCCAAAACTGAAACAAGTATTTCTATGGCAACGTCTCAACAATGCAATCAAAATGACTTGTGTAAAATGCCAAGTGTACCCTTCTGCAGAAGGGGAGATCTCAAAGTGGATTTGTCTAGCTTTGAGAGGGGAGGGCTCAAAGTGTTGTTTATTTTGCTGTACATGGCTGGGGGTTTTTAACCTGTGTGTAATGAGGTGTATGTTTGGTTTTGTAGTTTGCTGGAGCTGACATGTTGACAGTGTTTGAAAAGAGTATTGGTGGTTGTGTAGGGGTTCAGCTTTTGTAGAATCATGTAGTAAGATTTCTTGCAGAATTTTTTTTCACTAGAATATTAATATGCCTCAGTTTTGTAAAATAATGTGAAAAAACTTTCTCAGTTGATTTTTAGTGCTCTTTCATATGTAAAACTGAATGATAAAAATTTCTCTTAAGGAAAAATCCTTTATAGACGACATTCCATCCAATGGAATGTTGAGAAATAAGGTCACGGTGACCCATTTCTGTCACACTCAAGAGCCAGAATTTCCAGACTTGTTTGATTAATATAGGGGCATGGTTATTATTTGGCAGCCTGGGGTTCAAAATATTGGTTCTCGCCTTTGTCCATGGCAATGGCATAGAGAGAACTTTTCAGTAGACACCTCACCAAACTCCTTATGCTGAGCAAGGGCCGTGGTAGAGATTGGTTCGTTTTACTGTTTCTAACCCCCCCCCCCTTCCTCGCCCCCCCCCAATTTATTTATAAACTCTAATACAGTGAGTAGTTTATTTGAACTTTTTGACTGTGCTACAAACAAATGCCATAACTGAAGTTGCTGTTTTGTATATGTGCACAGAAAAAAAAATGTAAGTTGTTATAATATTATTATTTTTTTGTATGTCATAATGGCATTATGAATGATAGTACTACAGAAAAAAAAACTATTAACATTTCCAGTTTATAACAAGATGTAACAGTATTTGACATTGTCAAACAATATTGTAACATTTTTATTATTAATTCTATAATTTCATTTTCATTGTCAAACAATTTTGTAACATTTTTATTATTAATTCTATAATATCCAGGATATTTCTTGGGCAAAATTAGCCTGCCTACCCCCTGGTCTTTTAGATCCCTTTACCTCCCTGCACCATTGCTTCCCGACTATGGGGAATAGAAATGAAGGGAAGTAACACAATATACAGTGGTGACGTGAATGACAGTGTGAGGGGGTAAAGAGATCACCAAGTCTTTTGTATACGTATTGATATAAAAACACATTTGCTCAGTTGCACAATTTTTTGAAGGACAGGCACAGCTGCTACCTAAAAATGCCATATTATAGCACGTAATGGTCGACTTTCAGGCTGACACTATTGGACTAGGTAGATCCATCCAACTATGGGTACTCCCACTAAATGCAATAAGATTAACTAAATGATGTGCCTCTTTGAGCAGCTAGTCGGTGATTTACTTCCATGTGCTGCTTGAGGAGGCAAGTCCTTGTGGAGAAGGATCGTTCTATCAAGTACAATTGTTTCATTTGGAAATGCGCCCAATTTGATCTGATTTGACATGAAAGTTTACACAACAAAATTGGGTGTATTTTTCTTTGCAGTGTGTTTAACTTTAGTATATTGTTAAGGCATATTTTTAGCAACAAGTGGATTTTTTTTCTAGAGTAGTTTTCTAAAGGATATTTTGCATATGTAGTTTCTCTATTTTGTACATTTTTGTTGTGATGGTATTTCAGAGATGGATTATGTACTTATAATGTCACTTCTCTTTTTGGATGAGAATGACACCTGCTTTTTTTGCTAGGATATAGAAGAATCTCAGCTTGCATAATATGAGGATTTTCATCGAAGGCTTCCAGACAGTGTTTCTGACGTGCTGTGTTTTAGATGCTGTAGTTTAAGGCGTGAATTATTGATTTAAAACAATTTTTTGACTGAGGCTTATGACAGTTTATGTTAATGAGGCCTTGAAGTTTTCTGATCTGTCTACAATTAATGCATGGGGAAAAAAGAACTACAACAAAAATATTAAGCATATCTTATGTTATGAAATCATTTTTTCAAAAGTACTTTCAGTGCATGATCAAAATTTTAGTGTAAGGGAATGCTTTTTTTTAATCCCACCGCTGACTAAGATATTGAGGTGCTTAATAATGAATAATGAATTTTCATCTTCCATATTGGTGTTAAAACTGACTTGAGAATCATTTGATGAATTATTGAATTCTAACAGTATAATTAAGTAAAGACATAGTTTAATTATATCATTTTATTATTGTACAGGGCTCTCAGAACACCATTATTGCTTGCAGATTATTATGTTTAATTTTAAAACATAATGGTAAGTTTTCTTCAAGTTAATGACTTACAACATTAATCTTTAGTTATCTCTTTTAAAATGATATTTTCTCATAAATTTGTAATCAAAATTCAATTCCACACCCAAATTTTTGAAGATTACTCTGACATATTTTTCAGCACTCTCCAAAATACAATATTATCTGGTAGTTAAAATTATCATTATTAATTTAATGCATCTTAACCCGGTGTTACTTACAATATTCTACTAGCAGTAACGACAATCAGCTATTATACTGATAAGGGGGAAAATCATTAACTATGTCAAAAGTGCACTTGATCAGGTGGATGAATAATCAGACAACATGCTTATGCAGGGCATCTTGCCTGCACAAACATAGATGGCAGCAAGAAGGCCCTTTTTTGAATATCCATGAGGGGACCATTTTGACTTTTTCAGAAGTTCATGCATTCAATATTAGACTCATTTACCAAAGGAATGTGAAAAACAAGACATAAAATAAATTTATGTGTTTCATATTTATCTGATAAAGATAGGAAGAAAACGGTGTAAAACAAATTATTTAGGTTACAGGTTGTTGGATTACTTATCAATCAAGTAGGTCTCTGACAATTTTTTTTTCATTTGTAAATAGTGGTAGATACAAGGATGTATGGTAATAAATTTCATGGGGGAAAAGTATGTTGTATGTAAGTATTGTTTTGCTGTAAAATCTAACACAAATAAAATCTTTTTAAAACTAAAATTAATATTGTATCTTATTTATTATGACATATACGAACACATCAGTGCTTTGAGAACAAACTGTTTTATTTCAGTTTTCATAAAAATGTAATTTCGATTACAATTCCTAAACAACTGGCCATATTTTATTTTCAGTTGTGGTCAGGTATATACACCAAATATTTTACATCACCTACTTCTTTACATTACTTACATATGTATTTGTTTGGTCATAGCCTTAGTAAAAATTGTGCTTAAACTAATAAACATTATTATTATTTATTAATAACAATACAAGGACTATATGCAATGCATAAATACGGCATGCTGAAAAGAAGCATGCCATTTTTTTTTCATCCTTCTTGTACCCTTTAGGGTGTCGAGGGGAGAAATAGTATGCCATAGCATTCACAAATNCCAAATTTGCTTAGAATTTCATTGTCCATAAGTGTGCCAAATTTCATGCTTGTAGGTAAAAAATGCACAATTTTTCACCAATTTCCTGGACTAAATGGGGAAATCGCAGTAATACGAGGAACTTTAAAATATAAAATACTGTATGTTCACTGGCCCAAGACATGGTTTATTATAACAATAACATATACATAACGTATTAACAGTTAGACACTTAACATGGCTACATATGTGAAACACTTCAGGTAAATTTGGGCAATGTATCAATAATTAACAGGTTTTTTAATCGATCACGTCTGAGAACGAAGCAAAATTCTTAGTTGTAACAAATATCAGACAGAGTCATTCTCCAAATGAAATCATTTTT
Organism: Lingula anatina; assembly: GCF_001039355.2. The sequence continues at coordinate 240,469 of NW_019774825.1, read as the reverse complement.
ATGTTATACAAGCTCAGATGATTGCTTCTTCATAGATTACTTTTAAATGTTACACCCGAGGTGTTTGAAAGGTGTTTCTTTTATATTTACTTATAAAAAGTACAATTTCTGACATGAAAGATGACTTACTTTTCAGAACTAAGAACTTCTGAAAGTCTGCACCATCTATTTTTCAAATATTACTAACAATATCTTCATTTCAAAAACTGCAATAGATTTATTTCTATATTTCTAATTTATTAATAAAACACTAAAACCAATTAGTCCCTGCCATTAATCCATGCCCTGATATGATTCCAATCCAACCATTTTCTCACTGATCTGCCACAGACGTTGTTGATCTTGCTCCTTCGTGGCTTCCACAGATACTTTATCCTCTACAAAGTCTCTGAAGAACTTCCCCGTCTGGCCTGAAAGTATCCAGCCAACCTTTACCAGAACTGTGATACCATTTTTTTATTGTGAGATTAACTTCATTTTCTATCTTTATTTGATAAATTTGGGTGAACTCTTTCAGTCGTCATTGAATTTATTTTCAAACGCTTCACTCATTCCACTAGAATTTTCCTCCAGGACCTATAATTTAGCTTTTTCTTTTCAAAGTTTATCATTTTCAATTACTCAAAAAGATATACTTTCTGACAAAAAAAAAGACGGTTGGCCTCTTTGCAACCCCACAATTTGAAATGTGTGCACTATTTGTCTGGAATTATAATTTAAATGTTGATACTTCTGGCGCACACTAAGTTTATATCATCTATCAACATTATCAATGTTTATCAGTTATACGCTTTATTTCTTTTTATTAATGCGACTTCCAATAAAAGCGGCCATCACCGGCCAAATTTCAAACATCACACTTGTGTCTGTTACATTACTAACGCGGACATATCCTAATTCTTACTTCAACTTAGATCAAGGAGACATAAAAAGCTCACTTTTCAAGTTTCCCAGATTCAGTACACTCCTGCATGTACACCTATTACAACATGTCTTTGGAGAACATTATACATTCATTTTTTAAAAAAATTTTTGAATATATCCATACCTGCCAGTTTCTCATCCACAGCTAGCTGTACAATGGCCTGTCCTCCCTCTTCCACCGTCCGCGTGATCTTTAAAAACGGTCGCATGAGCCCACCAATAATGTATCTACAAAAGCCACGTATGAATGTGCCGTTGTTCCTCAAAAATTCTGTGTTTGGTATGAAGCCTACAAAAGAAGAGGTTTTAAGATCTTTAAAGGCACAAAATGAGCATTAGATCTTTATAAAGCAAAAAAAAATGCTTTGATATTTCAACACTTTTACAACAATTTAAAACTCAGAAAATAAAGTAAATGGATGTTTATTATCTGAACAGATGAGAGGGTATACCTTACTGATAAAGGAAAATTTGTTTAAATTTTCAGGAAAACAAATTTTAATTATTTAATTATTTTATTATTTGCTGTTTAAAATGCACTCAATGCCTTTCGTATTTTAAAAGATCTAAACATATAAATGATAAAATTCATGTATCCACTAGGATGAGTGAAAACTCCAAAATGCTTTACGTTTAGGTCTCTGAAATACACAATTTGAAGACTTAATTGTGACATGAAATGTATGAGACAATCACATTGGTTGATCAATATCTTGAATATCTCAGACATGGTGGGGCATCTTTGTCATAGTGTCTCTTCCTTTCCCTCTCTCACATGAACTACTTTTATTTTAAAACAAGTCTGTATTTTGGATTTATTAAAAAACATTTTCGTAAATTTAATGGCCTTTTCAGGTTTTACTTACACTGCTTAACATAGGTGGCTTATGTTGTAAAACCAACTTTTTAAAGGCTTTTTACAGCATTTCATTTCACAAATGTATGGGAAATTGTGTACTGGGGACTTCTGAGAATACAAAACATTGTCAAGATCACAAAAATTTGCTCTACTGTTTCAGGCTTAGCCACATGAATTAAAAAAAAATAGAAAAAAAAAGCAAGGTAGAAAACTGTTAGGGTTCTTTGTGAAACATAATACTTTGGTAACACTGTGCTTAAACTTAGGTTATTCAGCAAAACAGGCCTTGGCTTCACTTACCTGGACACAAACAGTTCACCGTGACACCTGTTCCTTGTAGTCTACGGGCCAATTCTAACGTGAACATCACATTTGCTAGCTTTGAATCCTTGTAAGCTTGCTGACCTAAGTATCTCTTCTCACTGTTAAGGTCATCAAGGTCAATTGGTTGCATGTTAGCTGTGAATAAGAAGGTCAGAGGTCAGAGGGCAGCTCCAAATTGTCTTGATCACAAAATCTGGTTTCTAACTGCTGTAGTCTACTATAGGATTATTATTTATGTAGACTTATGTAATTTATCTTCCATTTCAGATAGCGATCATTGTCAAGTTGGACCAATAAACGCTTAAAGACAAATAGTACAGTGTACTTATTTATGATCGCTATCCCATACCTGACAGCATGCCGGCAGTCCAGTGCCCAATAGAAGGCTGTGACTACACCATAGATGACCTTGACGCCACTATCGTAGCAGCCCTACTCACCACACACAGCTCTGTTCATACCAACGCTCCTGTTACTGCAGCCAAAGTGGAGAAAGTCAAGCGGCCCACGATATCAGCCTGCGGTACCAGTGAAGAGTGGTCATACTTTCAGTCCAGATGGACAGAATATGCCGATGCAACAAAGATAGCTGGCAAAGACAGGGTTATCCAATTGCTGGAATGTTGTGATGACCCCTTGCGAAAAGACCTAACTAGGACAGCAGGTGGAAGCCTTGCAAACAAATCCGTTGATGAGGTGATGGCCGCAATCAAAGCATTAGCTGTACGCACAGAGAACACAATGGTGGCTAGAGTGACACTACAGAACATGCGCCAAGACAGAGATGAACCTGTCCGCAACTATGGAGCCTGTCTAAAAGGCCAGGCAGGAGTATGCAAATTTTCTGTCTCATGCCCCAGTTGCAACACTGCTGTAAGCTACATGGAGGAGATGACCCGTGATGTTCTAACCCGTGGATTAGCAGACTCTGAGATCCAAATAGACCTTTTAGGGGATAAGAACCAGGACATGACATTGGAGGAAGTCCTCCAATTTGTGGAAGCAAAAGAAGCAGGGAAGCGCTCCGCATCACGCTTACAAGAATCCCAAGCAGCTGAGGCCATCGGTAGCACTTACCGTCGCAAGAAAAAAGAGACCCCCACCCCTGCCGAAAAACCACCCCAGGACCCCTGTGGCTACTGCGGGAAAACTGGCCATGGCAAGGCTGCTCCTCTACGCATTCGTAAGAGAGATTGCCCCGCCTTTGGGCACAAATGCCAGACCTGCACACGATACCACCACCTTGAAATAGTGTGCCGTAGCAAAGACAAACCCAAGCCGAGCCAGAAGACTACTTCCTGTCATGAGGCAGATGACTGTGAAGGCGCCGTCTTTGAATCGCTCTGCTCTGTCACCATCACAACACAACATACGAAAGGCAGGGCCATTGCTTTAGATCATCATATCTATGATCAATTGAATGACACGTGGGTGCGAAGAGCTTCCAAACCACAACCGTTCGTCAACCTCAGAATCACGGTCTGTGCAGATGATTACAGAGAGCTAGGCTTCAGCCTTCTATCCTCAGCCAATAGAACACCAATAGAACATCCATCAATGGCTGACACTGGTTGTCAGAGCTGCCTTGCTGGCATTAAGGTAATCCAACGTCTAGGCCTGAAGCGACAGGACCTGATCCCAGTCACTATGAAGATGCACACTGCTGTCAACAATGGCATCAACATTCTTGGAGCAACTATACTTCGCTATGCTGGGAAGGGCCCATCTGGCAAACTGGTGGAAACAAGACAGATGACTTATGTCACCGACAGCTCTGACAAGCTCTTTATCAGCAGGGAGGCATGTATTGCACTTGGCATCATACCAAAGACCTTCCCGACTGTGGGTGCATATCACATGTCGCAGTGTGCTTCCGTGTTCCCTGACATTACCCTTACAGCACGTGGCGCTGATGCCCAACACACATGCACTTGCCCCAAACGTCAACCACCTCCCCCGCCTCCAACGAAGCTGCCTTTCCCTGCGACAGAACAGAATTGTGGGCGACTGAAGGAATACCTTCTGGACTATTACAGGTCCAGTACGTTTAATACATGTGATCATCAGCCCTTGCCCCTCATGGACAGCCCGCCAATGAAATTGATGGTAGACCCTTCTGCTGCACCAGTAGCCTATCACACTCCAATACCAGTCCCACTTCACTGGCAGGAAGAAGTGAAAGCAGGACTTGACCAAGATGTCAGACTAGGGGTCATCGAACCAGTCCCAATTGGCGAGCCAGTCACCTGGTGCCACCGCATGGTTGTATGTGCGAAGAACAATGGCAGGCTACGCCGCACAGTTGATCTACAGGCTCTGAATGCACATGCTACACGAGAGACCCACCACACCCCTTCTCCTTTTCACCAAGCCAGGGCTGTGCCCCAAGGCAAGAAAAAGACAGTTCTAGATGCTTGGAATGGATATCACAGTGTACCCATTCGTGAGGAGGATCGCCATCTTACAACGTTTATCACACCCTGGGGCAGATACCGATACAAGGTTGCTCCCCAAGGGTACATTGCTTCAGGTGATGGGTACACCAGGAGATATGACGAAATTGTCTCGCACATCACCAACAAAACCAAATGTGTCGATGATGTCCTACTTTGGTCCAGCTCAATAGAGGGGAGTTTCTTCAAAGCCGTAGAGTGGTTAGACATCTGTGGTAGACATGGCATCACTCTGAACCCAGAGAAGTTTGTCTTTGCACAAGATGAGGTGGAATTTGCAGGATTTGACATTACCCTGGACAGTGTCAAGCCCAGTTCCAAGTACCTTCAGGCCATCTTGGACTTTCCCACCCCTCGAAACATTACTGATGTGCGATCATGGTTTGGTTTGGTCAACCAGGTATCATATGCCTTCAGCATGGCAGACAAAATGCTTCCCTTTAGATGTCTTCTTCAACCTGGAACCCCCTTCAGATGGGACGAGGATCTCAACAGTCTCTTCGAAGAATCCAAGGCTGTCATCTCCAAGGAAATTGAAGAGGGGGTCCGAATATTTGACAAGTCCAGGCCCACATGCCTTGCAACTGACTGGTCCAAAAATGGAATTGGGTTCTGGCTCCTACAGAAGCATTGCTCTTGCCAGCCTATCCGACCATTCTGCTGCCCATCTGGATGGAAGATTACTCTTGTAGGCAGCCGTTTCACCCACTCTGCTGAATCGCGATATGCCCCCATCGAGGGTGAAGCCCTAGCTGTTGCTGATGCTCTGAACAAGACAAGGTACTTTGTCCTTGGATGTCATGACCTCATCATTGCAGTTGACCACAAGCCATTACTGAAGGTCTTTAGCTGTAGGTCCCTTGATGATATCAACAACCCCCGCCTAAGAAACTTGAAGGAGAAGACCCTCAGATACCGCTTCCAGATGGTACATATACGTGGGGTCAAACACCTTGCTGCAGATTGCGTATCTCGTCATCCCACAGGAGATCCAGATAAGCTCCCACTCCCTGATGACGTTGCTAATGTCAGCCAACATCACCCTCTGTCTCAAATCAGATCCCCTGCCCCCAATCACATCCCCATGGAGGAAAACATGATCTCTGCACTTACATCCTCTCTGGCATCCATCACCTTGAAATCAGTGACCTGGGACAGAGTACGCACAGCAACCACAAGTGATGCAGATATGGCCATGCTAGTAGACTTAATAATCTCAGGTCTGCCAGAGAGCCGCCAAGAGTTCCCCATCAAGCTTCGCGAGTATTATCAGTTCAAGGAAGACCTCAGCACAATCGATGGAGTTGTGTTGTATAGAGACCGTGTAGTCATCCCACCTGCATTAAGGCAAGACGTCCTCTCTACATTGCACAGTGCCCATCAGGGGATCTCTTCTATGATAACCAGAGCCGAGTCCTCAGTCTTCTGGCCTGGCATTACACCCGATATAATATCCATCAGAACAGGTTGTAACCACTGCAACCGCATGACCCCCTCCCAACCGAGTGCCCCTCCGACACCATTGATGTATCCTGACTACCCATTCCAGTGCATCTGTGCTGACTACTTCCACTACATGGGTAATAACTACCTTGTCATCGTTGATCGGTATTCCAACTGGCCGATTGTGGAGAGAGCATCCCAAGGAGCGGCTGGCCTGATAGCTTCTCTTCGACGGACATTTGTCACCTTTGGCATAGCCGATGAGCTATCCTCAGATGGGGGACCGGAGTTCACATCCACTGCCACCAAGAAGTTTCTTTCTGATTGGGGTGTACATCATCGTATGTCATCAGTAGCCTTTCCCCATAGTAACTGTCGTGCTGAAGTTGGGGTTAAGACAGTAAAACGCCTCATCACAGACAATACCAGCCCCAACGGTGACCTGGACACGGACAGCTTTCAGCGTGCTATGCTTCAGTACAGGAACACCCCAGACAGAGACACCAAACTCTCACCGGCAATTTGCGTCTTCGGGCACTCCATCTGTGATTTCATCCCCATTCCACCGGGAAGATATAAACCACACACCACTTGGCAAGAGACCCTTAAGGCTAGGGAGGAAGCGCTCAGAAATCGCCATATGAAGATGGCAGAACGCCTTACGGAGCACACCAAGAGACTTGTACCCCTTGCAGTAGGGGATCGTGTCCGAATCCAGAACCAGACAGGCCCTCACCCCCTGAAGACTGGGACCATAGTTGAAGTACGGCAGTTCGATCAATATGTTGTGAGAGTAGATGGCTCGGGACGAGTTACATTACGGAACAGGAAATTCCTCCGGCGTTACACACCTGTCCTGCAACCCACACCAATCCAGACCATAGACCGTGATCTTCAGCTTCCGCATGCTACCCCACCACTTGCCAAACTTGCAGCTGATCAGGAGACAAGGAAGGAAATCCCTGGCTCTGTTCCAACACTCCCTGCCAAGGTTGCCACTGATCAGGAGGAACGCAAGGAAGAAATCCCTGGCCTACCTGCAACACCTAAGGCCAAGGCTACCCCACAGTCTCATGACACACAAACGCAGTGTGAAACTCCACCGTCATTGACTGCGCCACCCATTCCTCAACTGTTCAACACACCCTCACCCTCCACAGATACGCCATCCAAAGGGACCGTCACCCAAAGCGCCGTCTTTTACCTTTGGGGAATGCATCTCCACCTAGGCCAGTCAGTGTTAGCACACGTGTTTGCACCACTCCATGCCCCAGGATAGTGGATAGTCAACCTGGAATGTCCCAGCCTCTTACCATGGATCAACCTAGATGCTCCACTCGTGCCACTCGACCCCCAGCTTGGCAAAAAGACTATGAACTGTCATAAACATTTGAACTCCTGTGTAGTTGCACACCAATGTTTGCTGTTCCTGTTGTCATTTGCATATTCAGTTTAACTGTTACTTTGTAGTTTACTTGTTTTCAAACACTAGTGACCTCTCATGGATCATTGAAACATTTCAGTCTTTCTACTGACTTTGGTTATCAGTGAACCTAAAGACTTGGGGGGAGATATAGGATTATTATTTATGTAGACTTATGTAATTTATCTTCCGTTTCAGATAGCGATCATTGTCAAGTTGGACCAATAAACGCTTAAAGACAAGTAGTACAGTGTACTTATTTATCCACTAACAATAAGCTTGTTATACTTATAGCAATTAACTATTACACAATCCTGAGAGATTTTTAGACTACAATTTCATACAAGTATATGTGGTCACTGTTGGCTCACAAAAAATTTTCAAGTTTCTTTTAGCACATGTATGTTAAAAACTTCTTTTGTTCTTCACCGTTAAACTGGAATTCATAATTTCTAAGACAAAATAAAAAATCTAAAGTCCAAGGCCCACCTCTTCTATTCTGCTGGCCATTTATATCATGCATTCCTGAAGAAGTAACAACTATTCTGGCCTCTCCATCACTTGCCGCAGTTGATTTCAGCTTGTCCAGGAGAAGATTGGTTAACAGAAAGTGGCCTAGAAAAATAATACACATACACATTTAATAAACAGTGCCCTCAAATACTGAACAGAAAGTGGCCTAGAAAAATAATACAAGGTATATAAAAAGAATCATTTAAACAGGAGCCCTCAATCATGCTCTACACAGCCTGTTAACCAAGCTTATTTTGATTAGTCCAAACAGTAAGAATTAAGCAGACTGGTTGTAAAACACACTGCAGTGTACTCACATATTAGCACCAGTCAGAAGGATTCACTACAGATACACTGTACATATACTGCACAATATGAAAAGGGTCTCGGATATATAATTCCATCAGCAGAGGTCATAACCTACCAAAATGATTTGTCCCCATAGTCATCTCAAATCCATCTTTGGTCAGATGACGAACATTGTCGGAGAAGTTGGTGGCCATGCCAGCGTTGTTACACAACACGTGGAGCTTCTTGCCAGTTGCCAAGAAGTTGTCTACAAACTGGCGCACTGAGTCTAGGGAAGCCAGGTCCAACTGGAAAATTATATACCACTTAACTGAAGACCAATATTTATATACCTATGTATTTATATATATACAAAATGTTATACATCGTTACATGTATCCAAGCAATAAGCAGTTTATTTTGTATAGACAAACACATAGATACAGGTACATGCACTTGCACATGTAGCTGCACACACACACACACACACACACACATACACACACACACACACACACACACACACACACACACACCTGTACAAAGCATTATGACCTACCCGCTGAATGTATTCTGTCTAGCCAATTTCAGCAGGAAGTGACAGGGGTACATGTAGGTGCAAAAGCCTGGGAAAAAATCACAAATTCACAAGAGACTTCCAGTAAACCTATCTTAGTTGATGAGCTCACATTAAATCACCATTAATAACCTACTTTCATAAACATGACATCTGCATTGGGACTCTCCTCTTTGATAGCCTTCACAGCTGCCTGGGCTTTCTCCTCGGATCTACAGGCCAGGATCACCTCATACTTGTCCCCTGATCTGCACAGTATTCTGGCAGCCTCAAATCCAATACCTGTGTTGGCACCTGTGATGATGATTGTCTTCTTACTCATTGCCTGTGTACAGTAAAAACAACTGTGAATTTTTCAGATACTGTATTCTTGCAAGTGATAATGTCTTGAAATTAGAACATTCCCATTGAGTGGCATTGGTATTTGTATTAACCCATTACAGTGACGTCATATTTGCTCCGTAACACTAGTCCCGCGGCCATGCTGGAGGGAATGAACGACGGGGAATAGTAGCGGTAATATAGGTGAACCAAATAAAATAAAATAAACTTCATATCGCGATCAAGTACACCAAAGGGAAAAGGATATATACAAGCTGAAGCTTCAGCTGCTCAGCAGGATCGACCAATATGAACTCAAGACAGTCTAAAAACATGAAATCCTACCAAATGCTACTTATCCAACATCGTGTTGTCAGAAGATAGTTCAGTTATTTTGTACTTCATTTTTCTTGTTCATTGGGTAATAACAGTTATAGTTTGAGAGAGTTTAATGTGTAATCAT
>NW_019774825.1:173233-230634 GCF_001039355.2 Lingula anatina | reverse complement strand
AGCTGATCAGGAGACAAGGAAGGAAATCCCTGGCTCTGTTCCAACACTCCCTGCCAAGGTTGCCACTGATCAGGAGGAACGCAAGGAAGAAATCCCTGGCCTACCTGCAACACCTAAGGCCAAGGCTACCCCACAGTCTCATGACACACAAACGCAGTGTGAAACTCCGCCGTCATTGACTGCGCCACCCGTTCCTCAACTGTTCAACACACCCTCACCCTCCACAGATACGCCATCCAAAGGGACCGTCACCCCAAAGCGCCGTCTTTTACCTTTGGGGAATGCATCTCCACCTAGGCCAGTCAGTGTTAGCACACGTGTTTGCACCACTCCATACCCCAGGATAGTGGATAGTCAACCTGGAATGTCCCAGCCTCTTACCATGGATCAACCTAGACGCTCCACTCGTGCCACTCGACCCCCAGCTTGGCAAAAAGACTATGAACTGTCATAAACATTTGAACTCCTGTGTAGTTGCACACCAATGTTTGCTTTTCCTGTTGTCATTTGCATATTCAGTTTAACTGTTACTTTGTAGTTTACTTGTTTTCAAACACTAGTGACCTCTCATGGATCATTGAAACATTTCAGTCTTTCTACTGACTTTGGTTATCAGTGAACCTAAAGACTTGGGGGGAGATATAGGATTATTATTTATGTAGACTTATGTAATTTATCTTCCGTTTCAGATAGCGATCATTGTCAAGTTGGACCAATAAACGCTTAAAGACAAAGAGTACAGTGTACTTATTTATCTACTAACAATAAGCTTGTTATACTTATAGCAATTAAGTATTACACAATCCTAAGAGATTTTTAGACTACAATTTCATACAAGTATATGTGGTCACTGTTGGCTCACAAAAAATTTTCAAGTTTCTTTTAGCACATGTATGTTAAAAACTTCTTTTGTTCTTCACCGTTAAACTGGAATACATAATTTCTAAGACAAAATAAAAAATCTAAAGTCCAAGGCCCACCTCTTCTATTCTGCTGGCCATTTATATCATGCATTCCTGAAGAAGTAACAACTATTCTGGCCTCTCCATCACTTGCCGCAGTTGATTTCAGCTTGTCCAGGAGAAGATTGGTTAACAGAAAGTGGCCTAGAAAAATAATACACATACACATTTAATAAACAGTGCCCTCAAATACTGAACAGAAAGTGGCCTAGAAAAATAATACAAGGTATATGAAAAGAATAATTTAAACAGGAGCCCTCAATCATGCTCTACACAGCCTGTTAACCAAGCTTATTTTGATAAGTCCAAACAGTAAGAATTAAGCAGACTGGTTGTAAAACACACTGCAGTGTACTCACATATTAGCACCAGTCAGAAGGATTCACTACAGATACACTGTACATATACTGCACAATATGAAAAGGGTCTCCGATATATAATTCCATCAGCAGAGGTCATAACCTACCAAAATGATTTGTCCCCATAGTCATCTCAAATCCATCTTTGGTCAGATGACGAACATTGTCGGAGAAGTTGGTGGCCATGCCAGCGTTGTTACACAACACGTGGAGCTTCTTGCCAGTTGCCAAGAAGTTGTCTACAAACTGGCGCACTGAGTCTAGGGAAGCCAGGTCCAACTGGAATATTACATACCACTTAACTGAAGACCAATATTTATATACCTATGTATTTATATTTATACAAAATATTATACATCGTTACATGTATCCAAGCAATAAGCAGTTTATTTTGTATAGACAAACACATAGATACAGGTACATGCACTTGCACATGTAGCTGCACACACACACACACACACACACACGCACACAGGCCCACCTGTACAAAGCATTATGACCTACCCGCTGAATGTATTCTGCTAGTCTAGCCAATTTCAGCAGGTAGTGACAGGGGTACATGTAGGTGCAAAAGCCTGGGAAAAATTCACAAATTCACAAGAGACTTCCAGTAAACCTATCTTAGTTGATGAGCTCACATTAAATCACCATTAATAACCTACCTTCATAAACATGATATCTGCATTGGGACTCTCCTCTTTGATAGCCTTCACAGCTGCCTGGGCTTTCTCCTCGGATCTACAGGCCAGGATCACCTCATACTTGTCCCCTGATCTGCACAGTATTCTGGCAGCCTCGAATCCAATGCCCGTGTTGGCTCCTGTGATGATGATTGTCTTCTTACTCATTGCCTGTGTACAGTAAAAAAAAATTGAATTATATAGATACTGTATTTTTGCAAGTCATAATGTCTTGAAATTGGAACATCCCTATTGACTGGCACTGGTACATGTACTGTATAGCAACAAAAATGAAAAGCAGGCCACCCTATATAATAGTTCTATTCAGTTGAAGCTCCAAAAGTGCTCTCCTGAATATTTTTTTTAATGATTTCAGAATTATGTATCTGAAAGAGTGATGACTTTCCCCATAGAAAAGACTGCCATTACTGTACATTTAGTATCCTTTTTGTTAATACTGGACTAACATTGTGTAGTAGGACCAATGGCAGTGGCATCTAGTGATTAAAAAAAAGACACAGGAGAACATTACAATAATAAATACCAGTGTGACAGGAATGGTAGTCCACCATAACTAGGAACCGCAGTCTGTTGAATTCCCCATTACCTTGTGCAGATGTTGACATTAGTCCCATATATTAACCCTAATGCTCCGTCCAACACAAACCTGTACTTATCATACTGGCATCCCAAATTTTATTCCTAGGATTTCTATCCCTGTCACAACTGCAAGCAGTGAGCCCTGAGTCCACACTGTCTAAATTACTTGATTACTCTGTAAGTTTCTATACTAAAATATTAAAACAGTACTTAAATTAATCGAGTACACTATCCGCTGTGCCTGTGGAAACCACCATGCAGTAAAATGTCTCCGTTTCATATTATTCAGTGATCATTTTACCTTTCTTGTATCGGCAGATTCACAACTGCTTACTTCTGTAAAAGACACTAGTGGGTTTAAAAATCCAAAGGCAGGGGAGAAGGCAAATCTCCTCACGTTAGAGTATTCATGCACATGCAACCTTATACAATCGAATTACAACCCCGTGACCCACGACCCTTGCTCGTGCTGTGACCCACTGATTTGTAAACATTGAAACTTTTTTCTCCTCCAAGACCGCAAGAGCTACGTCAGTTACCCTCCTAAGAATAGCCTCGTTACCGGAGCTGCATTTTATCAGCCCTAAATTTTCATATTGAGTTCAGCTTTTCTTTTCTCTTCAGTAGGACACATACTGTCGATGCGGAGTGATATAACGTCGTTTTCTCGCGCCAGGACGTAACGTCGGGCTCAAATTTTGTAAAAATTTAAACTTAGTCGAAGAATAGCTATATAGATCTAGGCCTATTATTGACGACGCAGCCTTAATGATAATGAACAGCAAGTAGGCCTATTTGTTGGCAAATCGATCATTTTTCTGAGCTAATACACGTGTACGGGTTTTTTTATGCAAAAGGTAATTTGTCCGGACCCACGAGGGCCAGCATTGATTTTCGCACCTTTCCGATTTCGGGGCCAGCTGATAGGCTATAGGCTATGTGTGGAACGGACATGCGTCATCTGGGATTCGAACGCGTGACTTTCCGTTACCATGGTGATGTGTTTCGGTTTTTCTGGCTGCGGTGCACGCTACCGACTGCGCCGTGACTGACCGCCCACCGCCTACGCAATTTTTAGAAATTATTTCACACAAAAAAGAATAACTCAGGACCTTCTAGAATTCAAACCCGTGTTCTAGTCTCCCGCCGTGGCCAAGCCAGCGGAGTTATTACGGAGCCGCGGAGCTTTGTTGGTAACTTACGGATCAAATGCAAACTTTCTACCTAGTCACAGAAAGGGCCAGTTTGGATATACTTGTACATGGCTGCAATATACAATCGAAGCCGACATGGGGCGTTCCTAGATATAGTTTATTTAATTATTTATTTTACTATGACTTTGTTTTAAGCCGAGATTTAGTTTGCTTTCACTTTTAGGCCTAACGTTAAAGAGCACAATGGGACGGTTTTAGTTTTAACAAGCCCCTAAGAAGGGGTGAATCATTAAAAAAACGTCCAAATGTGTAAAAGTTGGTGCGCTACCCATTCAATATAAGCATGGACATAATAAGAGATCTCTTATTATGTCCATGATATGAGACAGTAGGCCTACGACATGAAAGTTGGAAAGTAAATGCTTAATGAACCCAGATACATGTAGCACACAGTGTTCGTGTCGATGAAGACGATTGTCGGCACTGTCGAGGTCGGCGTCCGAGATCAGATGTCTGTATTGTCACCGGCAATTGCCGCTAGTGGAAATTGAAATGATGTTTTTGTCCCAAAAACCCCAATATCACGTCACACGATGAAGTTGCTGTGTTTCAAGCATAATTAGATGTTTTGAAGACACATTAAATGGATGTCACAGGAATAAAAAAAAAAAAGCTAAGACCTTTATTTTAAGATAAAATCCCCAATTTTCACAATGCAAGTACTCTATCTGGGCTGCATATTAAATATATTATCTTTTCTTAACGCACAATAGATAAGTGTCATGAATTAACAATAGACAAATCTGTGAACCTGTAGTGAAAATCCTTGGAGAGGGTATCTCTGTTTGTACTTGATAGAGTAATAAATTTCCGTTTATAGTTTATTCTTTGTTTTGCTCTAGGAACATTTAGAGGTAACGGTATATACATTCATTGCATTGAAATGTTAACAATCTAAGTACATCGCCCGTGATATCAGCAGCTGACATAGCTGCCATTGTCTTTCTACGCATTTCATCAACTTTCTACAAGGATAGCGACCGATTATAGAGAAGATCTTCGCTGGACCACGTGAGTTATCACAGTAATTTTTTGAGTTTTAAATTAAAGCACTTTCTTTAATGTATAAGTTCCAAAAAAATCTGAAATAAATTCGTGCATTTATTCCCTCAAATTATTCTCAAGGTCTCTGTGTTCTACGGAGACGGTATTTTATATCAAAATTATCAGCAGAGGAGGGTCTAAGTGTTACGCTGGATTTTCAAAGTAGCAGCCTGTAATAAGCATCCGTTGTTGCAGTTATTCCCAGTGATAGAGGCAAACTTCATGGTTCTGTGGTTGTTGCTGTTGCCGGCACAGCTGGGGTAGTAGCCTGTTAAATGCCACCTCGTGCAGTCCGTATACCACCACCCGCCGCCTGAAATGAATAAGCCATCTGTACTTCTTTGCAAAACTCTTTCACGGTTATCAAAAAAATCAAAAATGATTTTGGCACTTATAGAAGGATGCCACTGTTTTATTTAGTAGTTAATTGCAGCTTATTTTATACAAAACAAAACGAAACCTTATTGCTAAACACTTCTATGTTGCCAACCTATAAACGCAACACAAATTTGAAACAAACGGATCTATTCCGCCCAGGAAAAACAATAGATAAAAACTCCCTGCCAAAATCAGAGAAAATTTTCTGTGTCTGAATCCTGCACGCAAAAGAACCTAACATTTCTCATCTTTGCACTACCGTAAGTTCTAGATTTCGGTATTGCCAGCATGATCTTGATTTCATATATAAGCCATATTAGCAATACCGTAAAGCCAACATATGAAAAGGTATAGTGAGCAAGCTAGCTTTACAGTGCCCTGCCACTCAGGGCACTTTGCACATGACTTTTACGTCATCCCCCCGTTAACGCCATTATGTGCCCCATCAGTAATTTTTTTTTTTTGTTTCATTGGGCAAAGTGTATCATAACTTTGGTGTATAAGTTACATTTGCCCTTTCACCAGAAAATTTGATGTTGTTTTCTTTCTAAAAAAGGAAATGATTAAAAGTGGAATTCCTAGTAATACACGCAGGTGCGGATTTAGGCCGTCTTCTGGGTCTTCTGGAAGACGGTCATATTTTCAATTTTATACTGACGGGTATCTATTTTTTTCTGTTGGAAGACGGTCAAAAATAGGTGATGGATCAACAAAGATAATTTGGATGACTGTCAGAAAATATATATGGATCCGCCCCTGTTAAATAACACGTAGAGTTTTCTTTCCAACAATGATGGACAAAACTATTTCTTACACTCGCCAAAAGCACAAAAGTTAAACGCTTTATCGACTGTGTGGAAGAGGAGCAGAATTTAAGGGTAACCAAAACGATTTATTGTACTTATGCTTTTGCCTGAAATCGCCGTATACGCTACATGTCAGGAATGATATCATTTTACAGATTCTGCGTTTGTTTTTTCCCCTTTTTTTGGTAAAGTTTTGTAATAGAGTTACAGCATTTAGAACTAAAAAAGTAAATAAAAAAAAAAAAGGATAATCTGGGTGAAAAAAGAAAAAAGAGGAACAGGAGACTGACGTATGACTTGATACACTCTGCGCTAAAATATAGATGATCTTAGTTGATATCAACTTTAACTTTATACAAAATGTGCATTTAGTGTTATTAAGTCATACCGTGATCATCACTGCAATTCCGTGAGTGGCCTTCGTCATTATCATAAGTTCCGAATTTCCAGTTTACATTTTCTGTTAGATAACTATTGCTAGAAGTGTTGTACGAGTCGACACTAATAGCAGCAACCTTATATTTCTGGCTTTCATCTTGGATGCGAAACAAGTTCCATCTGACGTAGTAGGCGTTTCCATCACAAGACAGCATGTCAATCTGCATGGAGTAATCCCCTTGATTGGTTAATGCGTAGAGAGCATCGTTTCCAATCCAAAACTGCTCACGTGGGTCACCGAAACCAACTTTATATGCATTCCAATTTCTGTGGAAGGACATCGTGCTGTTGTATCGTCTCATCACAACAACCCATCCGTTGTCGCAATAAACTTCTTTTTGACCAAAACCATCTATATCGATATTAGTTAAACCAGAGCCCTCTGGAAAGGCACGATAATTTCATTTAAAACAGCGTTTAAACTCACTTTCCAGTACATTTACTTACAATACTTACACTCTACCATTTATGTTGTGTTCAAAAACTAAAGAAATCAATTCAAATTCATCATGGTACTTACCAAGATCATTGCAATCCTTTTCCACCTGAAAATTGATGTAATATATTTTAAAGACATCAAATTTAGGTGGAGACTTAAAAAATGGATTTATCCTCCCTTTTCCATTTATCTCCAAGGTACATCATTCGGTGCCATACAAACAGAAATTCAGAACACAAAACCAGATCTGGATCGTACTTTTCACAAGTATGACATATACTGGCGAATAAGGCAAATTAATATTGTTGTAATTTCCAGGCGAAAATAAGGTTCTATGCAATATGAAAGTCTAACGAACACTGCCTTGGAGAAAAGTTTATGCTCTGTAGATCTGGTTTTGTGTTCTGAATTTCTGTTTGTATGGCACCGAATGATGTTCACCAGTCTCCATCTTCATAGATTAAAAAACTTTAAAAATTGGTAATTTTGTCAATGTGTTTACTCTAAAAAATTACATTTTCAAAAGGACGGCATTGTTTTCCGATAAGGGGTGGTCTTTGAAACTACTTCACAGGTATACTTGCCTTGTTATACGTATAGTATGCACCACCTTCGTGTTGTATTAGTGTGGCACTATCGAGTGCCTTTCGGTAATTCAGCTCACAGTTTCCTATAAATATAATAGACGGAAGCTATAATCGATGTCTGTTTGTATCCCTGGCAGGTTTTCCGAATATCCAGATTTTGGTTTATGGCCACGTACACAAGCTACTGACGATTTCGTTCTGCTATCAGTTACGCTTAATTGTGAAAGAGTGATTTCACATCGTTTGTGCTCAGTGGCTGCACCTGGATTTCTCGCTCACCCTTTCAAAGCTACGTATTTTAACATTCAGCGATGATTGAAACAAATATCTGGCTGTCTCTGGAATCTTTTTTTGTGCGGTGTCAATTGAATATGGCAAATACTCTGCTTTTCGGTAATAGGAATTTTATTTCCAGCATGCAGCCATAAAAGATGGAGGTACAAAGTTGAGGTAGGGGAGACCGGGGTAAGTTGGGCCCCCATCAATATATGACAAAGTAACTATGGGGTAAAAGAATTGATCACATCAATTTGTAAAGTGACCGTATCTGTTAGTGCTAAGAAAGCGTCGGCAATGAGTCCAAATGAAATAATTTTATAAAGTAACGATATTTAAAAGACTTCATGGGGAGGTCAACTTACCCCGGGGTCCAACTAGCCCCGGTCTCCCCTACAAAACTTACCTATTTTTTTTTACTTAGGTGGACTCGAGTGGTTCAAGTAGACTACGATCTACATGTACCACTCAATAAATACTGAGTTTGCCTATTTCACATGTACATTTTTCTACATTCACGTACAGGTACGTGAGTGACTATCGAATGATCATTTATGTCCTAATGCTATTTACACATTTAAAGTAAAAGGCTTGCCTTTAAAGTACTGTGACTGTAAATCTCGTAATATGTAATGAGTTAAATCGTAGCAAACAAAAGGTTGAGGATACAAATACATAAATTAGTGCAAATAAATATTAAGGGGAAGAAAAGAATTAAGCATTCATATCATTTTTTGACGTACACGTACTATGAAAATATAATTAATTTATCTAGCTTTTTGTCTTTGGTCTTTTTTCAATTATTTACTTGAAAAATATTTCCTGACAAAACTGAGTTATGTTCACGGAAGCATAAATGGCTGTTAGTTAACCGTCCTCCCCAATTTCAAAGATCAATCAAAATGACACCTTTACAATGCCTGCATCCAGCTACAGTGCAGTATTTTATTGATCGCCCCAAAGTCAATTAAATCCTTTAAAATACAAAAAAAAAAAAAAAACATCTGCCACTGATGCCCAGTTAACCATGTTTTACGTAACAGGCAGACACGAGGACAAACAAGTAAATCTATTGACCACGGTACGTTTTCTGATTTGTGTAAGTAAATATGACACTTGCATGTAATAAAACACAAATAAATCGCGACCTTCTATTTAAATATAATTTATATCGTCTTTCTTTAATGATGATGTGAAAAGTGCAAGTGTTCTTTACCATGTCCGCTGATTGTATGTTTGTAGTAGGTTTATTACGTTTGTATCGCGCAAACACACTTGTATTAGCCTGTCTGTTCTCGTCAAAAACCGTACACTGTTCGCTTTTATAGTAGGTTGATTTAACTGATCCTAAATTCCTAAACAAAACCAATGCATAGCAATGCACGATATACATTTATGCCCGGTGATATTTCAGATTCTGATCCAGGCTAATGTTTTATCTTTCACATTCCAAGAATTGCGAAATTTGCCGTACATTTATTGTATTTTTACTTTCGGTGACACTTTTTTTTACTCTTTAGTACGGCGGAGGCTGGGAACTGAAAAAGCACACTGTATGTGTTTGATACATATGCACAAACTGTTTAAAATATCTTATTTGAGAAAACAAAACAAAACACCTTACCGTGTTCACTGGGTGCATTTTTGTAGTAATTGCAAGATACACATGTTTCCAAGTTGGCACATTTTACAACACAGCTGATAGCGCTTCCCGCCGTCACCGTCTTCCAGACAGAGGATGCTAAAATGAAGTCTTTCGTGGCGACAAAATGTGTGTAATGAACATTGCTATGTACCTGATGTATTACCAGTACAAGTCGCAAGAAAACTATTAAAATTTCTGGATAATTCTTTGGCACGTAGAATCCCATGTTTTGGCCTGCAACCGATTACCATTTGCCTCGCAACTAGCTAATTGTACAACAAGTGCCCTCTGGCTACGTCATCCTGCAGAGCTGTGTCGCTGCTTTAGCAATGCCACCCTTGTCCTCAGTCCTTGTGTACCATTAGAGAGGCCAGTTTCTAATTGCCTTTGTAAATCAGAGTGCGTTTATTACAATCAGGATCTTATAGTATTTGCATTATTTGCGTTGATTATTAAAGTAGGATATCCCCCAATGACCGAAGCAGATTTGCAAGTATCACGTGATCATGTCGATTTCAATCTTTGTCACGGAGACAATGTTTCTGGGGGCATCAGTGCTGGGGTTTGACCTTCAATAGAAGTTTTGATTACAATCGATATATTTACACATACAAAATGGACAAAACAACAAATAAGATCTCGGTGAAGATTTTCAGGATAATTCAGTAATCAACGGGAAATACATTGCAGGTGGCAGGACAACACGAACTTCAATTGATATCATTATTGAAATCAATATTTATGGCTCTCGTGTAAACAAAAGACGTTTGGCTCAAAATGCATTATACAATACAGCTCACAAGGCAAGTGACTTTAATGAAATCTATTCAGAATTGTGGAGTGTATTAACAATATAAATTTAAGAAGTCATTAAGTACTTTTATAATTAGGGATAAAGGTGATGAAGTAAATAATATTTGGACAAAAATACCTTAAACATAAGGACATATGCCCGGGTGCTTGTGTGCGTGTGTGGGTGTGTGTGTCTGTTCACGTGCGCCCGTGTATTAAGGCATCCACTCGTATCTTTTTCAAGATAATTTTTTCTAAATTTTTAATATTATATAATACGTCATCTGTACTTTCTCTGTACATGTATGTATAATGTATATGTCCGTTTTAATACTCTGATGCTGATCCACCCATCTGTCTTTCATATTTTTATTGTTGGCGCAGAATCACCTCGATCTCGATTTGAGTTGACTCGAATACGGAGCTTTTTAATGGATGCGTTAAAAATAGTTATTTTATCGTTCTATCGCAATCTCAGCGATAATAACAAAATAATTTTTGTCTTCGGACGTCAATATCATTTCCGTCCCTTGCTGAGATTGCTTTCAAAGATGTAATAACGCTCTGCACACAAGCAAAAACAATTCAACTACATGTGAAACTGAAACAAATTTGATCATCTCATACATGTATGAATTTTTCATTTATCTATATAAAATTGCACAACAGTACTTACATGGATGTTGCGTATTTCAGCAAGTCGTCGTTACAGAGCAAATATGTCAGTTATCGACACTGTCAGGCTTTCAAATGCCAACGACTTTGAACAACATTGTGGAAATTTCAACAAATATAGTTTGTGGTATTGTTAGGTAGGATTGGGCAGTAGTTAACCGCTTATATATCTTTAGAGAACACCCTGCTTCATAAACCTCTTACGCCAAGACATGATTTCTAACCAATAATATCAAACTGTTGCATGGCCATAAGGCGGCTCCTTAAATATTATAACTACAAATACCTCCCATTTTAATTGATAAAAGACTCGACCTTTTCTTTAATGTGTTGGATCTCATACTAATTGTTTTGTTTCCGATTAATAGTTTTGGACATATCCATTAACCGGTTGGTAACCTCTTATGTTTTAGAATGTTATACTTGGCTACCTCAAAACGGTATGTATGGGCGTCATGAATATTGAATTCAGTAAATATTTCAGTTGAGGATCTTTTCCTTCCTTATTAGACTGTCACCGTTGAATTCTCGCGGTAAACATGTAGGTACAGTATGTAATCATATACCGGTAGATAGCAGTGTATGGTTGGCTATATTGACATCGATTGGCTAAACAAATTCATCAAGAAGTCAGGACCCTATAGAAAATGAGACTAGCGGAAAAGACTAGCTCGCGTGATGGTATTGACAATACACTAGAAGGTATTAGAGATACAGTGTCAAACAGAACACCTAAGTCGGATAATTGGGAAGACCTATACTTATACTTTAATTATTGCTTTATAGTAAGGTATTGATATTGTTTGCATTTTTGTAAGCATAAGAGTTGTTCTATGTACATCAAGATTCCTTTGAAGATATGATTTATTAAATGTAGCATAGTGAATTTGAGTTAATCAATGCCGAAGGGGGAAGCATGACGGTTAACTTAAAATCCACCGCTTGACGGCACCTAGGGGCATTGTTTCACAATATTTCAAATTACGTAAGTGTGGGTAAAGTAAGTTTAAAGTAGCAAAAAAAAAAAAAAAAAAAATGTCCCGCGGCATTTGTAGACAATCTGGAGAACAGTTAGAGTGAATGACACCAAGGATAAAGCAATTAATAATTTAACTCTACAGTAATTGTGCTGCCTTCCGAACGGCGTATATTGTAGCGTGCGTCACCACAGGTGTCAACTTTCATTTATACCTAGATAAACAACACCGTTACTGAAAGCAGGGATATCATTTGTTTAAGAAAAAAATGTCTGCTATGCTGTCTAGAGAATATTGATGTACATAAGCCATTGTTGCACTGATTGCATAGGGACAAGAAAAGGAAAGTTCTAGGTTCATTTTGGACTGCATAACTGTACCACACTATCAGAGCAACTGGTTTGGTAGATTAGCATAATGCGTGGAATACAGCACTTATTTAGTTATTCTATCAAAAACTAAAGAATCTGTTAGGACCAACGTCACTAGTGGTCACTCTTTACACAGTGAGGAAGCTGGTGATTTTTGCAGGACTCCGGAGCACCATAACCATGGACTTATGTGCACCAAAGAAGTTCTTGGTGTTTTTCATAGCTTTAATACATCGAATACAAAGCAACGTTCATTACACGCATTTTGCTGCCACAAAAGACTTCATTTTAGCATCCTCTGTCTGGAAGACGGTGACGGCGGGAAGCGCTATCAGCTGTGTTGTAAAATGTGCCAATTTGGATACATGTGTATCATGCAATTACTACAAAAATGCACCCAGTGGAAAAGGTAAGGCTGTTGTCTTACATAGATAGAAAATTGGAAGATTTAAGACAAAACAGCGTCGTACTAGTAGCTTGCCATTTTTAATTGGCTGATAAAAGAGCGGTTGTTTGCATAAGATGTCTGAACAGCAAAATGTCTCGTTTTTTGCCACCGTTCCCTCTTGTAAACTATTCTAGTTTTTTGTTGTCAACATCGTTTTTGTATGTTTGGAAAACGAAATTATACATTGTCTAATTGGATTTTGAAAAAAAAAAAAAGAAAAAAAAAAGAAAAAAACAGTCTGCAGTTTCCGGTAGCCAGAATCCTTTTTGTAAGAATGACAATTTATTGTAATTTTTGGTCCCCAATTTTGAAAACGGCACTATACACATTATAGACTGTAGACATTAACTTCAGTGTCATGAAATTTTAACTGTCAATTTTCACCTTCATGGTCAGTGGGGAATGATATAGATTATACTTCTATAAAAGTTTGGCATGATCTGCTTATTTACAAGGCATATACTCCAATGGAGGTTCTTAGTCCACATGTATGAGGTCCTTGTTTGTCTGTCTGTCTGCATGTTTGCTTGGAGCCATCTGCCGAGAATAATTTTACCAAATTATGCCT
Organism: Lingula anatina; assembly: GCF_001039355.2. The sequence continues at coordinate 217,375 of NW_019774825.1, read as the reverse complement.
ATTAACCAACAGCTGAAGCAAATAAACGTGAATCTATAAAGTACAATAACTTTTAGTGTATCACATTTGCAGGAAACTGCGAGCTCAATAATAGGAAAGCACTCAGTACCGCTATGCTGACACAACACGAGGGAGGCGCATATTACACATATGACAAGGTGAGTGTGCTTTCAGAGATTGCCCTATAAAGAGAAAAAATGCGTAAATGCCTTGATTCAAAAACTTTCTTTGTGGCCAAGGATTGCACTGAACGAAACTGTAGTCACACCAGTTTATCCTTATCCCATAGGCCTTTTTTTTTTTTTTTTTTTTTTTTTTTTTTTTTTTTTGGGGGGGGGGGGGGTCAGTATGGTCGCTAAGAAGATATATTGTAAATATTGCTCGTCTTACCATCGTGAACAACCCAGTGCGTACATGCATCAGCAACTTCAGGCCTACTCAACTACCAGACTCNAAAAAAAAAAAAAAAAAAAAAAAACATCTGCCACTGATGCCAAGTTAACCATGTTTTACGTAACAGGCAGACATGAAGACAAACAAGTAAATCTATTGACTACGTTAAGTTTTCTGATTTGTGGAAGTAAATATTACACTTACATGTAATAAAAACACAAATAAATCTCGACCTTCTATTTAAATATAATTTATATCGTCTTCCTTTAATGATGATGTGAAAAGTGCAAGTGTTCTTTACCATGTCCGCTGATTGTATGTTTGTAGTAGGTTTATTACGTTTGTATCGCGCAAACACACTTGTATTAGCCTGTCTGTTCTCGTCAAAAACCGTACACTGTTCGCTTTTATAGTAGGTTGATTTAACTGATCCTAAATTCCTAAACAAAACCAATGCATAGCAATGCACGATATACATTTATGCCCGGTGATATTTCAGATTCTGATCCAGGCTAATGTTTTATCTTTCACATTCCAAGAATTGCGAAATTTGCCGTACATTTATTGTATTTTTACTTTCGGTGACACTTTTTTTACTCTTTAGTACGGCGGAGGCTGGGAACTGAAAAAGCACACTGTATGTGTTTGATGCATATAAAAAACTGTTTAAAATATCTTATTTGAGAAATCAAAACACCTTACCGTGTTCACTGGGTTCATTTTTGTAGTAATTGCAAGATACACATGTTTCCAAGTTGGCACATTTTACAACACAGCTGATAGCGCTTCCCGCTGTCACCGTCTTCCAGACAGAGGATGCTAAAATGAAGTCTTTCGTGGCGACAAAATGTGTGTAATGAACATTGCTATGTACCTGATGTATTACCAGTACAAGTCGCAAGAAAACTATTAAAATTTCTGGATAATTCTTTGGCACGTAGAATCCCATGTTTAGGCCTGCAACCGAATACCATTTGCCTCGTAACTAGTTAATTGTACAACAAGTGCCCTCTGGCTACGTCATCCTGCAGAGCTGTGTCGCTGCTTTAGCAATGCCACCCTTGTCCTCAGTCCTTGTATACCATTAGAGAGGCCAGTTTCCAATTGCCTTTGTAAATCAGAGTGCGTTTATAACAATCAGGATCTTATAGTATTTGCATTATTTGCGTTGATTATTAAAGTAGGATTTCCCCCAATGACCGATGCAGATTTGCAAGTATCACGTGATCTTGTCGATTTCAGTCTTTGTCACGGAGACAATGTCTTTGGCGGCATCAGTGCTGAGGTTTGACTTTCAATAGAAGTTTTGATTACAATCCATATATTTACACATACAAAATGGACAAAACAACAAATAAGATCTCGTTGAAGATTTTCAGGATAATACAGTAATCAACGGGAAATACATTGCAGGTGGCAGGACAACACGAACTTCAACTGATATCATTATTGAAATCAATATTTATGGCTCTCGTGTAAACAAAAGACGTTTGGCTCAAAATGCATTATACAATAAAGCTAACAAGGCAAGTGACTTTAATGAAATCTATACAGAATTGTGGAGTGTATTAAATATAGTCATTAAGTACTTTTATAATTAGGGATAAAGGTGATGAAGTAAATAATATTTGGACAAAAATACCTTAAACATAAGGACATATGCCCGGTTGCTTGCATGCGTGTGTGGGTCACCCTGAGCTTCAGAGCTAACTTGACACTAACCTTTTCACTGTAGCCTATCTCCATCGTGTCAAGTAACTTGACACGATGGAGATAGGCTACAGTGAAAAGGTTAGTTTGTGGTATTGTAAGTAACTTGACACGATGGAGATAGGCTACAGTGAAAAGGTTAGTGTCAAGTTAGCTCTGAAGCTCAGGGTGGTGTGGGTGCGTGTGTCTGTTCACGTGCGACCGTGTATTAAGGCATCCACTCGTATCTTTTTCAAGATAAATTTTTTTCTAAATTTTTTAATATTATATAATTCGTCATCTGTACTTTCTCTGTACATGTATGTATAATGTATATGTCCGTTTAATACTCTGATGCTGATCCACCCATCTGTCTTTCATATTTTAATTGTTGGCGCAGAATCGCCTTGATCTCGATTTGAGTTGCCTCGAATACGGAGATTTTTTAACGAATGCGTTAAAAATAGTTATTTTATCGTTCTATCGCAATCTCAGCGATGATAACAAAATAATTTTCGTGTTCGGACGTCAATACCATTTTCGTCCCTTGCAGAGTTTGCTTTCAAAGATGAAATAAATACCACTCTTCTTTGTGAAGCACATTTGATCATATCATACATGTATGAATTTTTCATTTATCTATATAAAAGTGCACAACAGTACTCACATGTATGTTTAGTATTTCAGCAAGTCGTCGTTACATAGCAAATATGTCAGTTATCGACACTGTCAGGCTTTCAAATGCCGAACGACTTTGAACAACATTGTGGAAATGTCAACAAATATAGTTTGTGGTATTGTAAGGTAGCAATGGGCAGTAGTTAACCGCTTATATATCTTTAGAGAACACCTTGCTTCATAAACCTCTTACGCCAAAACATGGTTTCTAACCAATAATATCAAACTGTAGCATGGCCTTAAATATTATAACTACAAATATCTCCCATTTTAATTGATAAAAGACTCGACCGTTTCTTAAATGTGTTGGATCTCATACTAAATGTTTTTTGTTTCCGATTAATAGTTTTGGACATATCCATTAACCTGTTGGTAACCTCTTATGTTTCAGACTGTTATACTTGGCTACCTCAAAACGGTATGTATGGACGTCATGAATATTGAATTCAGTAAATATTTCAGTTGAGGATCTTTTCCTTCCTTACTAGACTGTCACCGTTGAATTCTCGCGGTAAACATGTAGGTACAGTATGTAATCATATACCGGTAGATAGCAGTGTATGGTTGGCTACTTAATAGGCGGATATTGACATCGATTGGCTAAACAAATTCATCAAGAAGTCAGGACCCTATAGAAAATGAGACTAGCTGAAAAGACTGTCTCGCGTGATGGTATTGACAATACACTAGAAGGTATCAGAGATACAGTGTCAAACAGAGCCTCTTAGTCGATTGGATAATTGGAAGACCTACTTATATTTTAATTATTGGTTTAGAATAAGGTATACTGATATTGTTTGCATTTTTTGTATGCATACAAGTTGTTCGATGTACATCAGGATTACTTTGAAGGTATGATTTATTAATTGTTACATAGTTAACTTGAGTCAATCAATGCCACAGGGGGAAGCATGACGATTAACTTAAAATCCACCACTTGACAGGACCTAGGGGCATTGTTTCACAGTATTTCAAATTACGTAACTGCGGGTAAAGTAAGTTTAAAGTAGCAAAAAAAAAATGTTCCATGGCATTTGAAGACAATCTGGAGAACAGTTACAGTGAATGACACCAAGGATAAAGCAATTAATTATTTAACTCTACAGTAATTGTGCTGCCTTCCGAACGGCGTATATTGTAGCGTGCGTCACCACAGGTGTCAACTTTCATTTATACCTAGATAAACAACACCGTTATTGAAAGTAGGGACATCATTTGTTTTAGAAAAAAAATGTCTGCTATGCTGTCTAGAGAATATTGATGTGCATAAGCCATCGTTGCACTGATTGCATAGGGACAAGAGAAGGAAAGTTCTAGGTTCATTTTGGACTGCAGAACTGTGCCACACTACCAGAGCAACTTGTTTGATAGATTAGCATAATGCGTGGAATACAGCACTTGCTCAGTTATTCTATCAAAAACTGAAGAATCTGTTAGGACCAACGTCACTAGTGGTCGCCCTTTACACAGTGAGGAACTGGTGATTTTTGCAGGAATCCGGAACACCATAACCATGGACTTGTGTGCACCAAAGAAGTCCTTGGTGTTTTTCATAGCTTTAATACATCGGATACAAAGCAACGTTCATTACACGCATTTTGCTGCCACAAAAGACTTCATTTTAGCATCCTCTGTCTGGAAGACGGTGACGGCGGGAAGCGCAATCAGCTGTGTTGTAAAATGTGCCAACTTGGAAACATGTGTATCATGCAATTACTACAAAAATGCACCCAGTGGAAAAGGTAAGGCTGTTGTCTTACATAGATAGAAAATTGGAGGATTTAAGACAAAACAGCGTCGTACTAGTAGCTTGCCATTTTTAATTGGCTGATAAAAGGGCGGTTGTTTGCATAAGATGTCTGAACAGCAAAATGTCTCGTTTTTTGCCTCCGTTCCCTCTTGTAAACTATTCTAGTTATTTGTTGTCAACATCGTTTTTGTATGTATGGAAAACGAAACTATACATTGTCTAATTGCCAGAATGGATTTTGAAAGAAAAAAAAAAAGAAAAAAAAAACAGTCTGAAGTTACCGGTAGCCAGAATCCTTTTTGTAAGAATGACAGTAATTTATGGTTCCCAGAATCAATTTTGAAAACGGCACTATACACATTATAGACTGTAGACATTAACTTCAGTGTCATGAAATTTTAACTGTCAATTTTCACCGTCATGATCAGTGGGGAACGATATAGATTATACTTCTATAAAAGTTTAGGATGATCTGCTTATTTACATGGCATATACTCCAATGGAGGTTCTTTGTCTACATGTATGAGGTCCTTGTCTGTCTGTCTGTCTGTCTGCATGTTTGCTTGGAGCCATCTGCCGAGAACAATTTTACCAAATAATGCCCATTAACCAACAGCTGAAGCAAATAAACACGAATCTATGAAATACAATGACTTTTAGTGTATCACTTTTGCAGGGAACTGCGAGCTCAATAATAGAAAAGCACTCAGCACCGCTATGCTGACACAACACGAGGGAGGCACATATTACACATATGATAAGGTGAGTGTGCTTTCAGAAGTTACCCTATAAAGAGAAAAAATGCGTAAATGCCTTGATTCAAAAACTTTTTGTGGCCAAGGATTACACTGAACGAAACTGTGGACAGGACAGTTTATCCTTACCCCATAGTCTTTATCTATTTATTTATTTATTTTTGGGGGGGAGGGGTTCAGTGTGGTCGCTAAAAAAAAATTTCGCAAATATTGCTCTTCTTACCATTGTCAGCAGCCTGGTGCGTACATGCATCAACAAAAGTAAACTTTGAGATCTTTGCATGCATATCCATACATTGCTTATTTGACATTTATCGGTGATGTCTGGTAACCTACTAAGAATTTTCATTAAGTGGTATTTGTATGTCTGTATGTCCATCTTGTAAAATCCTACAGAATGACAGTTCAGAACAATATGGCCGTGTCGTACCCGTCTATTAGATATACCCAGTACCTTTCATATTGATCAAGCAGAAGAATTAATGTGTACGTCTGCCTTCCTATACACAACATACAGACCCAGCGAAAGAAATCCCCATATCTTTTGAAATTTCCCATCGTAACAAACGTAACAGGATTAAGACTTTAAATTTTCGAACGAAGCTGTGTTTAGTGAAATTAACGATGTAAAGGCAAGCTTACTTTTTATATAGTGTTTCTGTATGGCGGCCACATTTAAAACTAAAACTGGTTCAAACCATGTGAAAAAGGTTCCAAAATCAGGTTGTCCAAGGTGATTTGTAAAAAAGATCGGATCCAGGAAGTTGAGTTTACAGCAAAGCACGTCATTTGTTGATTTTTTTTTTTTCAGAAAGAAAAAGACTGCAATGACGTTGGTAAGTTTGTGCCCTTTTTCTTTGAAGATGTAATAATTTCAAGTTTTCATGTTGGCACGTTTTCAAAGGTACCCGCTAATCTTTTTGGTAAACCATTAATGGTTACTATTCGCTTTGATGATCACCCACCGTATTCGGTTTAAAGGAAATATCTTCATTTTTACAGATGGTGCTGGTCTTGCTACCGTCTACATAGACGGTTTTGGCGAGAAGAATGTATATTGTGACAGCGGATGGGTTGTTGTAATGAGGAGATACGACAGCACGATGTCTTTCGATAGAAACTGGACTGCATATAAAAATGGCTTCGGTGACCCAGGTGAGCAGTTTTGGATTGGAAACGAGGCTCTCTACGCGTTAACCAATCAGGGGGATTACTCCATGCAGATTGACATGCTGTCCTGCAATGGGAACCACTACTACGTCAGATGGAACCTGTTTCGAATCCAAGATGAGAGCCAGAAATATGGGGTTGCTGCTATTGGGGTTGAGTCGTACAACACTTCTAGCGATGCATTCCTTACAGAAATTGTTGGTTGGGAATTCAAGACCAGAGATACTGATGATAGTGACTGTGTTTCCCATTTCGGTAGGTACGTCTTTAATGGTGGTAAATGACAGGGCCTAGGCTCCAGTGCTCAGTGTTCCTAATTCTTCTGCCTATGTTCTTCTTGTAAAAGGGGGTTTATCTACTAAACACTGTTTATTTCTATGATTATCTGTGTCTGTGCACATGTACCAAGTGTTTCTAGCTTCTTTTATCAACTCTATTAAACTGTTCTGAGGCGTTTGCAACTTTCGTTCGATTCTGCTATTCCCATTTTTTGGACACCTGCCGTGGATCAACTTTTTGGGTGATATTTCTTTCTGTGCTTCAGTTTCGCCTGTCTGCTTTCGTGTTTTTATTGTGCTTGAATTTACATTTAAATGGTTTTCCTCTCTCTGATGCCTCTAGACCATCACTCGATCACTCCACAAACAGATGCAAACATATAGAAATGCCCATGTACATTCTCTAATATTTGTATTTATATTCTAGACGCTGGGTGGTGGTACGCCCATTGTGCAAGATGGACACTAACCGGCAATTATCCTGACTGTGACGCTGACGCAGGTCAAGTGTACTACATGAAATTTGCCGCTATCACTGGAAATAACTGCGATAGAGGATGTTTGTTGCAGTCCGCGACTATGAAGGTTCGGCGTAACAATTAGAAAAGGAGCACTCTTTGATAGTGCGTTATCAGGCTTGGTGAGGAAGAGTCTTATTTGTGAGATGTCAGGGATTCAATCTTTACTCAAATCGTGGAATCTCATCACCACTGAATGGGAAATATTTTTCAAAGGTCATAGCTGCCTTTTTGATGTTCAAAGACCAACGGTCTTTTATAATCCGTGCTGGAATTCGACTTGTGAGAAGACAAGATTCAGCAAGAAAAAATTCGACAATTGTAGTCGAGTTCCGCTTGTTTGGAAATGTTTCACATTAGCTTTTCGTTTAGGAATACAATTTGAAATTGGCGACTTACATGTACCGTTGCCATATCTTGATGTTTCGTGTTCTTTAGATAGTTTCTATTCTCTATCATTTAACCATCTTCCTTAAGGAACTTAAAAGTGAAACAGGAATACTGTAAATCTCTAAGTGTTGGTTTGTGTGACGGTGAGTGAGTGAGATAATTATTAAATTGTACTTATTTTCTTTTGGAGTTATGAAATATTAAAAAAAGAAAAAAACTTTAAAATTAAACCTGTTTACGTGGAACTTGCTCAGAATAAGAATAAGAATAGAACAAGTAAAATTGTTGCCTAATTACTACAAGCAGCTATGTATTCATTAATGTTCAGATTGCATGTTTTGCGTGCATTTATTTCATTGTAAAAATAAAGCGTTTTATTTTTCGTTTTGATCTCTGTAATTTCAGTAAAATATGTCTTTCTGTAATAAGTATTTTACAAAATAGTAAAAATAATAATAATTCGGAAAAATGATAGAAGATTCTATTTTGGGATATTTCAGAAAAAACAAAACAAAGACTAACCATGAATGTCGAAATGGATTCATTAAACATTGGTAAGTATGGGAAAATTGGCCATTTACCCCAGGAAAATTCATTTTTTGGCCAAAATGAACAGTTGCTATCTCTTTAAGTCATCTGTGTCTTTCCATGAAAATATTTATCTTACTTACATTACCCCGTGTTTTATCCAGCGAGTTAAGGCAAGTTTTTACTTTAGGTTGTTTATTGGAATTTGGCAGTCCAACCCTCATTCTACTTATTCTTCCAACGCAATCGCAACCAAAAGTAAGTAGAGCTCATCTGAGGCAATTGCGGTGTAATCTCAACTGTTGCAATCGCCGTCATGTTACGATGGCTGTCTCTGTTCGCCAGTCCGTTACACCTGACAGATACAGTTAAAAAAATTTAAAATTAAAAAAAAAAAAAAATAGCCGGTTCGGAATTACCTAAAAAGAAAGAAAGAAGGGCACAGTTTATGTCCAGCTTATCATCATTGTAGACCTTTCTTAATAAAAATGAAGGAGATATTATAACAACCTCTCTCATAGATATTTGGTTAAAAAGTTGTTANGTAGGCCTGAACTTTTGAGATCTTTGCATGCATATCCATACATTGCTTACTTGACATTTAACGGTGATGTCTGGTAACCTACTAAGAATTTTCATTAAGTGGTATTTGTATGTCTGTATGTCCATCTTGTAAAATCCTACAGAATGACAGTTCAGAACAATATGGCCGTGTCGTACCCGTCTATTAGATATACCCAGTACCTTTCATATTGATCAAGCAGAAGAATTAATGTGTACGGCTGCCTTCCTATACACAACATACAGACCCAGCGAAAGAAATCCCCATATCTTTTGAAATTTCCCATCGTAACAAACGTAACAGGATTAAGACTTTAAATTTTCGAACGAAGCTGTGTTTAGTGAAATTAACGATGTAAAGGCAAGCTTACTTTTTATATAGTGTTTCTGTATGGCGGCCACATTTAAAACTAAAACTGGTTCAAACCATGTGAAAAAGGTTCCAAAATCAGGTTGTCCAAGGTGATTTGTAAAAAAGATCGGATCCAGTAAGTTGAGTTTACAGCAAAGCACGTCATTTGTTGATTTTTTTTTTTTTCAGAAAGAAAAAGACTGCAATGACGTTGGTAAGTTTGTGCCCTTTTTCTTTGAAGATGTAATAGTTTCAAGTTTTCATGTTGGCACGTTTTCAAAGGTACCCGATAATCTTTTTGGTAATTAAATCATTAATGGTTACTATTCGCTTTGATGATCACCCACCGTATTCGGTTTAAAGGAAATATCTTCATTTTTACAGATGGTGCTGGTCTTGCTACCGTCTACATAGACGGTTTTGGCGAGAAGAATGTATGTTGTGACAGCGGATGGGTTGTTGTAATGAGGAGATACGACAGCACGATGTCTTTCGATAGAAACTGGACTGCATATAAAAATGGCTTCGGTGACCCAGGTGAGCAGTTTTGGATTGGAAACGAGGCTCTCTACGCGTTAACCAATCAGGGGGATTACTCCATGCAGATTGACATGCTGTCCTGCAATGGGAACCACTACTACGTCAGATGGAACCTGTTTCGAATCCAAGATGAGAGCCAGAAATATGGGGTTGCTGATATTGGGGTTGAGTCGTACAACACTTCTAGCGATGCATTCCTTACAGAAATTGTTGGTTGGGAATTCAAGACCAGAGATACTGATGATAGCGACTGTGTTTCCCATTTCGGTAGGTACGTCTTTAATGGTGGTAAATGACAGGGCCTAGGCTCCAGTGCTCAGTGTTCCTAATTCTTCTGCCTATGTTCTTCTTGTAAAAGGGGGTTTATCTACTAAACACTGTTTATTTCTATGATTATCTGTGTCTGTGCACATGTACCAAGTGTTTCTAGCTTCTTTTATCAACTCTATTAAACTGTTCTTAGGCGTTTGCAACTTTCGTTCGATTCTGCTATTCCCATTTTTTGGACACCTGCCGTGGATCAACTTTTTGGGTGATATTTCTTTCTGTGCTTCAGTTTCGCCTGTCTGCTTTCGTGTTTTTATTGTGCTTGAATTTACATTTAAATGGTTTTCCTCTCTCTGATGCCTCTAGACCATCACTCGATCACTCCACAAACAAATGCAAACATACAGAAATGCCCATGTACATTCTCTAATATTTGTATTTATATTCTAGACGCTGGGTGGTGGTACGCCCATTGTGCAAGATGGACACTAACCGGCAATTATCCTGACTGTGACGCTGACGCAGGCCAAGTGTACTACATGAAATTTGCCGCTATCACTGGAAATAACTGCGATAGAGGATGTTTGTTGCAGTCCGCGACTATGAAGGTTCGGCGTAACAATTAGAAAAGGAGCACTCTTTGATAGTGCGTTATCAGGCTTGGTGAGGAAGAGTCTTATTTGTGAGATGTCAGGGATTCAATCTTTACTCAAATTGTGGAATCTCATCACCACTGAATGGGAAATATTTTTCAAAGGTCATAGCTGCCTTTTTGATGTTCAAAGACCAACGGTCTTTTATAATCCGTGCTGGAATTCGACTTGTGAGAAGACAAGATTCAGCAAGAAAAAATTCGACAATTGTAGTCGAGTTCCGCTTGTTTGGAAATGTTTCACATTAGCTTTTCGTTTAGGAATACAATTTGAAATTGGCGACTTACATGTACCGTTGCCATATCTTGATGTTTCGTGTTCTTTAGATAGTTTCTATTCTCTATCATTTAACCATCTTCCTTAAAGAACTTAAAAGTGAAACAGGAATACTGAAAATCTCTAAGTGTTGGTTTGTGTGACGGTGAGTGAGTGAGATAATTATTAAATTATACTTATTTTCTTTTGGAGTTATGCAATATAAAAAAAAAGAAAAAACTTTAAAATTAAACCTGTTTACGTGGAACTTGCTCAGAATAAGAATAAGAATAGAACAAGTAAAATTGTTGCCTAATTACTACAAGCAGCTATGTATTCATTAATGTTCAGATTGCATGTTTTGCGTGCATTAATTATTTCATTGTAAAAATAAAGCGTTTTATTTTTCGTTTTGATCTCTGTAATTTCAGTAAAATATGTCTTTTTGTAATAAGTATTTTACAAAATAGTAAAAATAATAATGATTCGGAAAAAAGATAGAAGATTCTATTTTGGGATATTTCAGAAAAAACAAAACAAGGACTAACTATGAATGTCGAAATGGATTCATTAAACATTGGTAAGTATGGGAAAATTGGCCATTCGCCCCTAGGAAAATTCATTTTTTGGCCAAAATGAACAGTTGCTATCTCTTTAAGTCACCTGTGTCTTTCCATGAAAATATTTATCTTACTTACATTACCTCGTGTTTTATCTTGCGAGTTAAGGCAAGTTTTTACTTTAGGTTGTTTATTGGAATTTGGCAATCCAACCCTCATTCTACTTATTCTTCCAGCGCAATCGCAACCAAAAGTAAGTAGAGCTCATCTGAGGCAATTGCGGTGTAATCTCAACTGTTGCAATCGCCGTCATGTTATGATAGCTGTCTCTGTTCGCCAGTCCGTTACACCTGACAGATTCAGTTAAAAAATTTTTAAAATTAAAAAAAAAAAAAAAAAAAAAGGCGGTTCGGAATTACCTAAAAAGAAAGAAAGAAGGGCAGAGTTTTTGTCCAGCTTATCATCATTGTAGACCTTTCTTAATAAAAATGAAGGAGATATTATAACAACCTCCCTCATAGATATTTGGTTAAAAAGTTGTTATGTGAAAAAAAAAAAAACTGACAGCGTGAGTAATTTTACCTAGAGCCGATTGACAGACACGCAGTTTAACTTCATTCGTCTTACCAAATAATTGTTTAAAGTGTTTGATCAACTTTACCAAGTGAATGTGTGTGCATGCTTGCGTGTGCACACGCGTGTGAGAGATAGATAAAAGAGAGAGAGAGAGAAATTTGCACTTATGGTGAATGTGAATTTACAATAAATGCAAAATATTTGATAAACGTAACGTGAATCATTATTTTAATAAATGGACGTGACACATTATTCCCTACGTGCACTCTTGGAAAGGTCGCATATAAAATTCAAAACGGTTCCAAAAATTGATCGTTTTGCATGTCTTTAGATTATTATACCTTCCATGTAAGCTACGACGGATTTAGCCTTAATCGCATTTTAAAACCTATCCCTAGATACGGTTTTTACCTGCTCTTTAGCTCCCAGAGGCGTAACTGGGGGAAATCTTGGACAAAATAACGTTATTATGTCTAAAGGAAGATCAATGATGTCCAGAAACTGATAAAAGTGGACGCACTAGTAGGATAATGGTGGAATATATATATATATATATATATATATATATATATATATATATATATATATATATATATGTTCCAAAACGAAGCCGTACGCGTTGTCATGGTTTAATCAAAGGAAGACTGAAAAATAGTCTCTGCTATTTTTATTGTTATTATTGTCTTCATTATTTTGTTTTCTATTCGGGAATAAGTGGTATCGCGTTTGCACCGTGAAATGCATTCCATTTAATCGTTCTATTTATTTTTTCCTTTTTTCTCGATTATGTTCATTACTTTCTCGCGGCCGCCCCCTTCCCACATGCATGTGCTCAATCAACTTTGGAAATAAATAAATAAATTAAATAAATAAATAAATAAATAAATAAATAAATAAAAACGTTTCTGTTACACAAAAATAAATAAATAGAATACTCACAAACAAAGATGTGTAACTAGATAAAAAATGAACATATAAATTATTAAATAGCATTTACAACCGCACCTTTAATTAAATACAGCTGCCCCGCTATAACACTTACGATATTCAAAAACGATACACATGTGCGAGTAGGTTGAGACCGTGAAAAAAAAAACCAATAGCCTAAGCACAATGTTCGAGGACAAAGTTAGAACGGTAAACATCCCATTGACAAATCCAAGATTCCCTTTGCGTCAATGCGTGGGACAAGTCTCTCGGCGTCAGCATTCACTCAGTTTTTCTAAAGACTTATTCATCGATTTATACTCCGCCATCACCGAGAAAACTCTGGGAGGGCAGCAACGGCTGACGAAGTATGACGTCAACCACATTAACATAACCTAACTCGGAGATAATGCCCTATCCAGCTCATGAATATTGAATTGCCTGAATCCCCGCCATATTGAAATCAACATTGTCAAGACACAAGCGATTCTCTCCGTAATAATTTCTGGTTGTAGCCGTTAGAGGACAAATTCGAAGACATGGCTTAGTGATAAACAAAATGGTAACTAGTCGCGGTTTGAGTGTGGTGGTGGTGGCAGTGGCGACGCTGTGCTGGTTAACTGCAGGCGCGAGCGTTCGTGGAGTTGCCGGTCTTGTGTACGGTAAGCCTAACACCAAGACTCACAGGTTGTTGCGCGTTGCGGTTAAAAACAACGCACGACGCTTATGGGTTTGTCGCTGTAATTATTTATACTGGAGTTCCTGGGCAGTTATGTTCTGACTCAGATAGCGTTAACTGTTTAATGTTTTGTTAATGTTTTGATGTGATTTGCTTGTTTTTCATTTTTTGTTATTTAGTTTTCATCCTTGTAGTCTACGCTACAGACTTAGAGGAACGTTGACTGATTGCCCCCCCCCCCCCCCCCACACACACACAAAACATCGGTAAAATGCGAAATACAAAGTATTATGCGAAATACAAAGTATTATGAAAACCTCTTCGTATTTGGTAGAAACCACAGTTTAGTTCTCTGATAAATTATATTAATTCTAGGCAGTTTGCCTGGGCAAATATAGACTTCCATGGACTTTAAAATCAATGCACTTGTATTACACAGGAAATGAATTGATTTGTACTGTAACAATAAAAAAACATTTAAATTATAAAATCAATTATTACTTCAAATGTCTGATTTGATTAGATGGCAATAGAGTGGTCTGCCTCCCTTTACAGTGACTGTATGGAAAATGCTTTTTTTTTCTTCTTGTTACAATGTATATATTTCTTGGAGTGGAAGAATTAGAGGCAAGAAACAGAGTGCTGTCCCTTATCAGAGTGGGTATACTTACTTTAGCTTAACTCCAATTAATTAAGTCATTTCTGTTCAGTTCTTCCAATGCCAATTTTTGCTACATTAATTCATTGGCTAATTAATGGAAATTGGAAAACATATTACTGACAGTTTTTATATATATGCCTATTTCTGTACAATGTCATGTTTTCTTGGAGTGCAAGTGAAACATGTTATGTTTCAGTTAATGGAGGAGATGATTATTAGATAGCCTTGTTGGGTTTTGAGTCAAAATGATAACATTGATAATTTTGCAGTAATGAGAAGAAAAATGAATTCTAGATGATTATAAAATATGTACAGGCTCTTTAAAAAGGAAAGAATACTAGTATAGATACAGTCAAATAAGTGTAGCAGTTAGCCAGTCAGTCAGGTTGCTACTATATTACCTTGTTTTACTGTTTTGCAATAATGAGGTGTTTTCTCTCGGATATTAACAGTTTACCTAGGGATAAAAAGTGTTAATTATTGGGCTTGCCAACTTCCACACACAAGTTTAAGCCTTACTGCCTTTTCCGCTTGGTTTCCACAAATTTACAGCTGTCAAGATTTACTGCTGTTTTCTTCCAGTGTTACATTTTTTCTCCCAGCCAACTTTTAAATCCGATGGCACTATAGGTATATTCAAACTTGTGTTTCTCCACATTCATTTTCCCCACTTCACTTCTGATGAGCCATTGTGATGGTGACTATGGGTTTTTTCCCAATAAAACTATTGTTCTACATAGATCAATTCAACTCTGTGGGGACTCTTGCTGAATGCAATCAGATTAACACGCCTCCTCCTGGCATTGATCAGAATACAGAAATAAAAGCTGGTTATTATGCAAGTACATGTTAGAAACAAAAGGAGGATGGTTAATCTGTTTACCTGATCACATTCAGCAAGAGTCCCGCGTTGGATTGATCTATATAGAACCATTTCATTAAGACTGAGTGCTATGATACAGGTCAGTCAACTCAGTCGGTACAATAGTTTTTTGTTTTTTTGGGGAGGGGGGAGGGTGAGAGACCTAAGGGAGGATTGGGGCCTCTTTTGACAGCTTTAATTTCATTTTGGCACTTTTTCATTCAATCAGAATGTGCCAGTTCCTTTCTGTATAGCGATTAGCTCACCAAAGGAAGTACATCTAATCTCCATGGTGTTCCACCCACCTCCATTTTATATGGAGGTAAGTACCAAACAGTTACTTACAGTTTACAGGCACTGTAAGATGAAAATCATATGGTATTCTGGGGAAATAGGTATCATCTGGGTCAGAAAATGCTTTCACAGCGAAGATATTACATGCTAACATACTTAGCCTAATGAAAAATTTTATATGCCTGAGTACTCTCCACCCCCTCCATAGTGATATCTGACGTCCCCAGTGTGTCCCTTTGTATTATGTAAATATCAATTCTGAATACATCAGTTATGACATATTATCACAGATGATGTGGGAGTGTTATATCAAAAAGCTCCTGGTGAGAAGTAAATTTTTCATTACTGTTACCTTATTAATGTTATTGTTTTAATGAGAATTTTGACAGGTGGGGATGAAGGGTGTATAGGTGTAGAAACACCTGCATCTTAGGCAATATGAGCTGTCACTTTAATTAACTTACTTCATCGGTGCTCATAGTCATTAATTTACCTATGGGAAATTAATACCAACAGAAAAAAAACAAGTTTAAGGGTCAGCTGATAATGTAGGAAAAGCATATAGGCACTGTGGGAATTGATCTCCATTTCCACTGAGTGTCATAATTTTTCCCAGTGTAATCCTTACATGAAATGCAACAAATTATGATGATTCCCATTACATTCCACTTAGGTAAAAATAAACAGCTAGGGTTAAGTAAGCAGCTAAGTTATTTTGAAAAAGTATGCGTTGATGTTAAACAAAACGTGCATGTTTATGTCAAACATAAGAGTTAACTCGTGTACTAGCAGCATGTTGTGTAATAATTTATAGACCTCTTTTCAATGTTGAATTATATAATATTTGTGTAATATTTGTGACAGTGAGGTTTAAATCATTAAAATGAAGCACAATGACATAAATCTAACATAAGCCATTGGTGTCAATATTAGGTTTTCTTGAGAAAATTTATTTTTGATTTAGAGCCATCATGGACAAATTGGAGAAGATATATATGTTATCAAATGATTTAACTGACCAATCTTCCAGTACGGTAATGACTGGTTCTTTTCAGTGGGGAAATTATTTCAATATTTCAGAAACAATATTTTGGAATCTTTTAAATTGTATTGTATTATTGTGTATACTACTTTTGGTGCTTTGGCGGTATAGAATAGTACTATAGGGCAGCCAGTTTTCCAAGTTTGTTGCTACAACTCAATAGAATTGTTCTAATTTTAAGAATTTAAGACTTACCATAAGCAGCCAAGTATCTTAACGGGTCAAAGTTGAAAAACAGAAACATTTATTCAGTTCAATTTCAAGATAAGAAAGATCAAATTTTGTGACCAAATCCCATGTGTTTTTGATTTCCAAATAACATGGTGCATAATAAGCAACTGAAGTCATCATGAAGTCTAACTTCAACATCCAAAGGATGATACAGAACAGATAGAAAGTTGATTTTTAAATTTAAGTGCCTTTTGACATTCAGATACCTTCATTTCAAAAATATGTAGAGAAATATTATGTCAGTTATTTAGCAAATGCCCTGCAATTTTCTGCATTTAAACATTTTTTATAAAATTTTAAGGCAAAGTGATAACCTGGATTAACCCATTTTGATAACTAATTGTGTGTGTAGAAAATTTGATAAACGCCTTAAAGAAGCTTCCTAGAAATTTAGGGTTATAAGTTTCTTCTAAGCTAATTAGCAGGTACTAATGCAGTATAGGATATATGGCAGGTGTTTAGCATGATTCACAGTGTTCTCAATAATTTTTTTAAAATCCGAGTCCATGGGACTCACATGTTTGACAAAATGTGAGTCCCATGTAAATTTTCCGAGTCCTTCTCTTGAAGAAGAAAAAAAAATAAGTACCATTTAGAATTGCACAAATGTGTTTATTGAAATACATGTAACAGGTCAAAATTATGTAAAAATATAGCAAAATAAAAATATAACATCTTACAAAACATCTTTTTAAAAATAAAATTCTGCAGACTCATTGTACCAGGACTAGTCTACTAGAGAACGAAACTCAGTAAGTTTCTGTCAAATAAAACCAGTACTTTTCTGTTTTAGAAATAGAAAAGAGAAAGAAGTTCTGGCTTTTCCACCTACAAAAGTCTGGACATAAATAATCAATTTTTTGAAAATTGCAATGTCGCAACTTTCATCCACTTGAATGCCTATGTATTTACTTTTCTCTATGGCATTTTTCATGTCATCCTCAATAGTATCTGACAGACACTGAACCATTTCATTTACCACTCCAGCTGACGTATAGTGTCCCTTCATTGACTGAAGTAGGCAAAGGTCCGGGTAGAGATTTAGAGCCAAGTTATGAGATACCAAAAAGTACACAGTTTTCATCTGATGACCGAGGTTGTCATCTGTTTTTT
The DNA here is from genome assembly GCF_001039355.2 of Lingula anatina. Next base: position 199,653 of record NW_019774825.1, on the reverse strand, counting down.
GTTCCGCTGTGGATATAGCCCGCTGTAGAGCTGACTGGCCCTTAAGAGTAGAAGCCGCTTGCTTATGTTGTTCGGACTGCACGTGTCGAACAAGTGTAGATCTCTGGTAATCACTGCATCCCGGATCAGTTGTAAAAACGTTACTCTTCTTGGCACGTTTACAAATGGAGCAAAACATAAAGTTGTCCGTGACATAAAGCCAGTCTTTAAAACTGGGATCTTCCAGCCAGGTTTTGTTGAAAGTCCGGATCTTTTTTTAGCATGGGACTGCGCCATTTTGAGACATTACAACCACCTGCATTCGGCACCCCTCGGTCTTTTTCGTCAGGGATAACCTCGGCCGTAATGAGCGCCATTTTGCGTATTGCGTCATTCGGTAGATGGCGCACTAAGTGACGTGACAGGCCCAGCAAACTGCCAAACACGGTGTGTTTTTGTAAATTAATACGCTAGTTTCACCAATCACATCACTCATTCTGTATAATTTCCGTGGTCACTAAGATAATCATCCCTTTCAGTTGTTTTTTTATCTCTCCCACTAATCACCCGCCTAAACAGGACCGCATTTTTTTTCGTCCCTGGGACGAAAGGGTGTTGATTATTTTACGTCCTTTTTAATTTCATTGCGTTTTTTACATATTGGGACGCCGTAAATGAGAACACTGATTCACGTTGCCTCAAGAAGATGAAAAAGCTTTATCATTTGCTGACATATTGAAAAAAAAAAACTTTTTCAAGGTAAAAGGAGTTCTGGTGTGACTCTACATAAACATGTCATTGCAGTCTTGTTAGCTTATAATTTTGAGTATATACATGCAGTTTCAAAAGGCACATTTACATTGAAGATAGATCTGTGCTTCGAAGTGTGACCCCTCTCTGTCAGAAAGATGCAAAAATGTGATGAAGGAAAGCAAGGGTCTTAATACACACACATGCACACGCATTTAATAATTTTTTGCCCTTGGATGCCATTCCCAATGATGGATGTGGAAGTGGGTGGGAAAGTTGTTTAAATATTATGCAGTGTGTGCAGCAGGCCCGTAGCCAAGGGGGTTTTGGGGGGGTTCGAAAGAACTGCCCCTTTTGCTGGGAAAAGGTCCACTCTGGGTAAAATTTGATCTAGGCAATGAAGTTTTTATGGGAAAAGGTCCACTTTTTCAGAAAAAGAACCCCCCTTTTGAAATTGCTGGCTACGGGCCTGTGCAGTCTTGTATTTTCACGTGTAACACATGCCAACCATGCATACACAGAATGTTTACAGTTTTGTCATGTCACTGTAGCATGTGTCGTACAGTCGTGTTCTGTATTAAGGCCTTGCTTTGACTTTAATTTCTCAAAAAAAAATCTATGTGGTTGGACTGTAGGTGTGTTTTAAACTTTATAATGGAATTTGTAGCAAGACAAACAACAGATTTGGATTTGGGTTGAACATGTGCTTAAACGTGATTGTAGCAACTTTGGGGATTTTGCTTTTCTATTTTAGACAGAGGCCTTGAATTCATATCCACTTTCCCCTGTCCACAACATTTTACCTTAACATCCTCATCTTCTCCTTCAGAGCACCACTGAAGATAATTCGACATGGCTGTGAGTTTTTTTTATATGCTACAGCAAGTTGGAAGCACTCCTGACTCATGCACACCTATAAGATCCATTCTTAGAAAATACAGTCATTGAACAACTGCTGCACGGTTTTTATTTCATGACACCATGGAATGACCTGTCTCCATTCAATATAACCTGAATCCAAAGGCTCAGACAAGAAATAACATACAGCTGTGGTCATTTCAACCATGCAAGTTTTCTTCCAAGAAACCACAAGTCAGTGGCCTGTTGAAAGTTGAACAAGAGTTTCTAGAGTATAGGTGTATTTTTGGATATTGTTTTTTAAGTATTCTTGATAAATGTTGGTATTTATAGTAAAGTGAGGATGTTTACTACTACAGATATGTTTGGAAGTAGTTTCTTTAGATGTCATAGGGCTCATGCCCTTTACAATTTTTTTAAAGAAGTCTCTTGAGCCACGAGTTACTTTAGAGATATTTCAATTTTTTGACAGCCTCAAGGGTTTTTATTTATACATTTCTTTTCTATATATAGAACATAAACCTTTTTCCTCTTGTCTTTCTTTGGCACTCGACTAACGTCTGTAGTTTTTTTCTTTCGTACTATCCCTATTTTTCTCTTATCTTTGTTCAGTACTTCACTCACTTTATCGAACCTTTCTTAACTCCTTTGGGATCCTACAGACCAAGTTTCTGGGGCCAGTTTCACAAAACAGCTAAAGCTTCAAAATTGTTCTTAACTTTAGTCTCAGAATTTAGTCAACCTCAATATGAATCTATAGTCGTCCACTAAAATAAAGAATTTATTTGGAACATAAGGGATGTCTCCCAATTTTTATGTCAAACAGAGTTTCATTTAAATGGACTATTAGGAATTTATCTTGTGTCAAAGTGGACATAAATTTTACTCGAAAAGTTAAGCCCTGTTTTGGGGCTATAGCTCAATCTGTACACGAGGTACTACTTGATTAGTCATCCGTGTATAGTCCACGCCTTTGATTACCAGGTACCCTGTCTCAAGTTGCTCTTGCTTTATAACCTCTATATATATTCTTTAGCAATTCACGGAATTCTTCTGTGTATGGATCTGCTTGGAATATGGGCTTTTTTTAATGTATCTTCAGAATATCAATGATGTTATCAATAGTTTATGGATTGGTTTTGAATGGTGAATTCACATGCTACAATTTTTAGGGAGGAGGAGGAGGAGTGGGGGGGGGGGGGTAGAATATAATATCTGTATATAACTTGGTATAAAATATTGAAGTGTTTAAGTAACCAGAGAATTTATTGGGTCATCAAGTGATAGGAGCCTATCCCTTCCTTTCATGTCCTTAGTACCTGTGCAAACAGCCTGGCCTCCAGAACGTGATAACCTCCTTGTAACAAATACGTCACCCCTCACGTCATCTCATACTAGATCCAGTAATGACCAGTTGAAATTTCCTTGATGAGGGAGCAATGCTCTCTTCATTTGAACTTTACATCGAATTTTTGAATCAAAAAGGGTTAAATATATATATATATATATATAATCATCTCATCTTGTTTTCAGTCTTATTCTAATAATCTTTGTTAACCTTGGTCATAGGCATTAAGTGTGTGAGATAGTATGAAGGGAGGTTAATTAGCATTTTCAGCAGGTAGAGACAGTAAAATCAATACCTCTATGTTTCCCAGATCAGAACAGAGTGCAGCCATACCTGGTTTTGTTAGCAAGAAGTTTTACGGTAATGGTTCATAAAATCTAAACACCTTCCTTATGTATTCTAATTTTTTTCATGATTCCTCTGTTTTATTTAATCACAAAAGTACCCAACTTTAGAGAACTCTTTGGTAATCCTCCTCTTTAGGCTTGGTTAATATATATTTAACCAATTTTCTTTCAGTGTACTGAGCAAATATTGTATATTGATACAGCTGTTTTGGGTGTGGTTAGTCCATCTATTCAGGTTTACATTATACCCAAGTTTAATTAATTAATTAATAATAATAATAAATAACATTTTTATTCAGCTAATATATATTTAAATATACACAATATATATATATATGAAATTTGAATACAGACAGAACCCTTNTACGGTAATGGTTCATAAATCTAAACACATTCCTTATGTATTCTAAAATTTTTTTCATGATTCCTCTGTTTTATTTAATCACAAAAGTACCCAACTTTAGAGAACTCTTTGGTAATCCTCCTCTTTAGGCTTGGTTAATATATATTTAACCAATTTTCTTTCAGTGTATTGAGCAAATATTGTATATTGATACAGCTGTTTTGGGTGTGGTTAGTCCATCTATTCAAGTTTACATTATACCCTAGTTTGATTAATAATAATAATAATAATAATAATAATAATAATAATAAATAACATTTTTATTCAGCTAATATATATATTTAAATATACACAATATATATCTGAAATTTTAATACAGACGGAACTCTTAAAAGTGATATAAAAATATAAATAGTAACAGTAAGGTTAATAATAAAAGCCTGAAGTTTGAGATATGAAAAAAGTTCATAAAATGGTATTGTTAAAAGTTATAGAAATGAAGTTCATTATTTAACAGAATACAAAACAGAAAAATTCTGGCCATTTTTTGGGGGGAATCAGTTCTCTGGGTCATATTCTTAGACATTCCTCTAGATTCGTCCCCATAAGATGCCACATGTGGAGTGACATTTTTCTACTTTCGGAGATTTCCTCCTTTTAATTTAAGAAAAAATAGGAATATGATGAATATGTGTAGGTTGTTAGGTAATAAACAGAAAATATGAAGGTAGTATAAGTTAATTAATTAATTAATTAATTAATTAATTAATTAATTAATATTTTTTGTCAAAAGGGAACTTGTGTAGTTGTTTAGAAGTTCTAAATTGATGAACCTAGTCCTTGGAAATTGTGCTTTTTTCCAGTCCATAATTCTTTGAAAATGAGGATAGCAAAAGTAACATTCAGGTGTACAAATCAAACATATATGTAGTTTCAGTTATGAATGCAAGTGTGGAAGTGACAGTAGGAGAGAGACTTCTCGTATGGCATGTTAAGCACAGTTCTAAGGTAAAATTTTGTAAAACGAGAGACTTATTTGGAGAGTTATTTAGCTTTGTCCCATGATTTAAAGATATTTCGAGTTTGATGAAGGTTGGGGTTTGATATGTTACTATGGTTACCGTAAAAAAAATTGTGGGTGACTAATAACATCCTGAATTTTTTTCAATAGATTAAATCTACATCTCAATTAATGATGAAATGTAAGCTGTTAAGGATTAACAAGCTGTCATATATTAGATTTACAAGTAAATAATTTGCTGTATTAGTGGACATTGACGTAGATAGCAGATGCATTATAGCACAGGCACATGGCTTAAGACATGCTCATTATACATATAGGATATTAATTTTAAAGAATAATGATAATAATGATCATACTGTTTTGTGAGTGTAAGATAAAATGATTCATTCACCAAGTTTCTCAGTTATGTAGATATTGGGTGTGAAAGTAGTCAAGTAGGCATATATGGTGCAAGGCAAAAACATAACGAAAACTATTTTAGCCACCAACAACAATTTTGGTGGTTGTTTACATTGTATTTATTTTTATGTTTGAAGTGTATGTGATGTTCTAAGCAAAAATTCAAACAGTTAACACGCTGAAAATTAGACGTAGGTGTCTCTTGACATAAAACTTCACCAACAGTAGAGTGTTTTTCCCAGAATACTTTCAAAATGCAATTTTTTCAGGTCTATAGATAGCAGTAATTGGCAGCGTTCAGTGATGCCCTATGAATTTGCACCCAATGAATCTCATTTCAAAAACAAACAGAGAGAAAAATGGCACTGGGGGCATCCCATAATTTGTTTCTCATTTGGTTGATGGGATATTGGAAAATTACATTGGTTCTCTCATGGTGCAGACTCCTTTTTTTCCCTCAGGGACAAGCACTGTGTACACATGGTCCACTAAAAGGGAACTAATCATGTTTAAGCGAAATTAGTAGATGAAACATCAGAGTATGATTTAGGGGACAAACATAGCGGGAAAACGACGCGCAAATACAGTGGGTAATATTGATACACATTTTGTAATTATAGTAAAGAAAAAAGGACATGTTGGAATCAATGGAAATAACATTATGAGAGTTCATTGGATGGCTTCAGTATCTAGTTAGGATTTTATGTAACATTGTAGTGTTTTGGGGAAAGTGCCTAACTTGTCCACTATTGAAGCCAGGACACTGGCTCACCATGCGAGTTCTCTACCGATGAGCTATTGAGCCCAGATCTACCCCCAGCCAGTCACTACACTTCTCTGCCCCCAAATGTGGAAAGGCGGAGGACAACTGCTCCCTATAGCACTGCCACCATTGTTACACATTATGAGTATTTGCAAATAAAAGGATAAAAAGTGTGTGGTGACGCCCCCATCCCCTCCCTCCCTGTACATCTCTCTCCTTACACCCACTTTTTCCTCTGGCCTAGTCTGGTCTAGGTTATATATATTTCTGAACTTTGAAACATATTGAACTTTCAACACATTTACCTTTAAGATTGATTGATTTTTTCCCACATGTACTCTTGAAGAGGTTACATTTTAATTTCCTCTTGGGAAATGAGTTGAAACAGTTAATTGTGTTATGTGTAGAAGCATACATGTACATTATCCAGGAGGAGTGTGTTTATGTTCCTCTCTGTAACTAAACCACTGTTTACGGTAATTGTTGATGAATTTCGAATATCACCCCCCTTTTTTCAATATTTTATCCTTTTTGTAGATTTTTCATTTTTGATACTCACCAAAACATACTTTTTTTGTCAATGTTTATAGTTTTTAAAAATTTTTCAGCTTCATTTCTTCATACATGATTTGGGATGTTTAAAAATTCAAATTTGGTAAAATCTAGTGAGCAGTTACAGAACCTCTTTGACAATTAAATAAATATACATGTAGTATGATAAGTAATACAAATGCATATAAAGTGTACATGTAGGTGGTGGTAGAAGTTATTAAAAGAGGGAAGGGTGGTATTTCCTTGCTGAATGTTACATGTGTTAAGTGTTTGTGGTTTGTGTGTGATTATCCCATTGTGTTTACATCCCGGACTGAGTCAAGTCATAATCCAGCCTATTTTAACCGATTTTAACATACACAGTTTGTATTAGGAGGTTACTCCTGTGTCAATATTGACAAATCGGGGTCCGCATACTAGAGCCTGTGAACTGTGAATGAAAGCGTTCCTGTTGCTTAAGGCCGCTCTGGTTCTTTTTTTGTTTTAACTCGAGTTGGAGAACTATATTTAACTAGGTTAAGCTTTTAAAATAAAAGGTGGTTGATGTCACCTACAGTAGTATACAGATCACAGACATGTGCAACGGGCTTTTAAAAATGATATATTCCTCAATGTGAAATCTGTACCCTGTTCACACACTACGGACATATAACCCGATAAGTACTAGTATGTACTGTAGGGTATTGGGTCAAGGTTGGAATATACGTACTGTAACATGAATTTCGTAAACTGATTTCTCAGAATGCCACCAGCAATGGCAGGCTTAGTGTTAATGGATTACAACATTTAATAAGGATATTTTCAGTGAAGGGAAGTTTTTCGCTTGGATTAATTGACTACAAATAATGTAACATTGTTTTACTTGTTATTAAACTAGAAATGATTGCCTCTTATTCTCCCATGTTTTCAGACTGAAGACTACTAGGTTTTACTTATTAGAGTCAGTAAAAAGCATAGCTTCATAATTCCCTTCTTTTTTTTCAATTTTTTCCTCAAAAAATGACGTGCCTTAATTTGCCAGATAGGGGTATGAACTGATGAACTCCTTTTGCTTGCAGACTTTTTTGATTGCCACAAAGAGTAGGAAGATATGTGGATGAGTTCATTTCACAAGCTAATCGATTAGAAGTTTAGTGTTTTTGGAAGAAGCCAGACTTTATAATGATATTGTCATCATGTCTCGGTGTAAATGTTAATATATAAATGTTTCCAATTGGTTCTGCTGTTTGTAACTGGTATAAAACTGATAAATTCATAAGTATAAACTTTCATACTTATATAGGTAACTAAAAGTTAATCTGCTGTCCATATTGTCCAAAATTTACCATTTGATCAACAAAGGAAGTCAAACACAACTTGAGATTTTTTTCTCTTTCACTATATTGATTACAGAAAGCCAACGGCAATTTAAAAGTTGAGTGAGAAAATTTAAGTTAGCAATTTTTTAAAAATAAATTTTATTGTTAAAGATGCATTTGAAGTCAATTTTTCTGGGACACAAAGGTCCAGAAAAATACCAAAGACACACTTCATATAACCAAAAGATGATATTTTAACAGATTTTAGTGCGTGCCTTTTGTGTTGTGTATAAGTAAAGCAGATAAGTAGGTCAAATTCACGGAAAAAAAATTTGAAGAAAGTGCAGTTTAAGCCTCTTTTATGGCTGATTGAGTGATAAATTCAGTTTATCTTTTGGCATCTCTTATTTGATTCATATAAGAAACTAGTAGAAGTGGTTTATATGCTCCCAGGCTCCACCCATGCTTGGTTCAAATGTATACCTTTTAGTGTATTTAATGCTAGCATATTTTTATATTGCTAAGAAACTGAGCAAGTTGGAAAAAAAAGATAATCTAATACCTTTTTGTACAATGAGCTTACCCAGTTAAAGGGATAATAACTCTTCGTTTCAGCCAAAAAATGAATTTTCCTGGAGTAAACAACAATTTTCCCATACTTATCAATGGTTAATGAATCCATTTTTACATTCAAAGTTAGTCCCTGGTTTTTTTCTAAAAAGTTTGGTTTTTTGTTAAAATCTCTTAAGAGATTTTAACAGAGTATAGCCATCAATGGAGGTAACGTGGTCTAAAGACAAGCTCAGATATCAGAAAAAATAGCTATAACTACCGTTTTTGTGGTAAAACAAAATATATTATATTTCTATGAGTTATTCACAATGTCTTTATTGTGAAATATAGATATCATACGAAGAGTTATTATCCCTTTAACAATAAATTATTCTTATGCTGATAACAAATGATTTGGTACAACCCCTTTACAACTCTCTTTCTCTCTCTACATCAACATGCGCATACACCCACATGCCATTTAAAACAACAGGCAGTTCACGGTATCTTTTGAGTTTCACTCCATCACTACATATTTACACCACATCTGCTTCAAGAATGAAATAATCAGTTTATATCCAAGCTGTACAACAGTACGCTATCTCGTGGACCATATTGATGTTTCGTCTATCTAAATTATGGGCTCTTTAACAAATGATGATAGAAATGACAATTCAGTATTGACTTACTGCCAATTATGAATATTAGGTTGAGCATCAACTCTCTGCCCTGTGAGTTGCATGTCAGTATACAATATGTGTGAAATGAGACAAGATGAGTGGTCTCTAAAACTATCGAGGTACATGACAATAGTCTGAAGGTTCAATGGTTCAAATGTTCACTTTTCTTTTCACTGTCCATGAGCCCTTTTATAAAAAACTGATGTAAATGTTATGATTTTTTTAGACCAATGACCTTTGGGTGTATCTAAAAGGTGCTGCTTTAACATATTATGCTTATCCCTTTATTTTGTTTTAATAATGACAATTATATACTTTTTAAAGATTGCTTATGTCTTTGTAATTGTACAAGAAACATAGGCTTGAATAAAAAGATAATATCATATTAGTTAAGTTGTTGTCGCCAGTCCATGATATTAAAAAAAAAGTACAATAACTATAATGAATTTTAGCTATTAACTTTGTAACCATCCCCTAACCCCACCCCTAAACCATACTTGATATCAAAGGCGAAAAACAGCAAATCCACATTGGCATGTGATATGACAAATAAGAGGTCATGATAAAATTATCAGTAGATGCTAATTTGTGATGGAACGTTCCCATTGTAATCAATCAAATTATTTCTAAATTATTCTAGACGGAAATCTCTTCTTCCTGTGCCAGCTATTATTGTCCTGTTGTTCTCGTGTTCAGAGAAACCTTACGTGATGGAGAGCTCAATATTGATGCGCAGTCCAAGATGTTTCGGCATCTGAAATCTTCAGAAGTGGTTACACGGAATACTTCTATTTTTGCCATAAGCAAATAAAAAAAAAAAATTGGTATCTTTTTCACATTTGTGTCATCAAATAATACATAACAGACTTTGCCATGACTGACATGTGCTGAGGTATTTTTTATGCTCTTATATATCACTCGTAGGCGTCTTGATTTGTGTCAAGATTTTATAGATCAGATTCATCTTTTTTTTCATATTGTAAAATGAATATAGTACTACATTTTGTAGATTATCTGGTGAAAAAATTAGGATGGAACATGTAATGAATATAGTGGCTTTATTTGTCATTTGCGAGTGTTGATATTGATCAATAAATGCCTTAGAGGATTTTGATAAAAGCTGACATTTTTTTCTCAAGTGATGGGCCATGCCAGTTTGCAGAAATATTGAGCCTTGACTTCACTTGGCTGTATTTTTAGAGACACCTTTAATAATGCAGCCATAACTAAAATTTTTCAAGTGCCTTGCATATTCCACTACTACTATTTAACTTTACTATTTCTAGTGCACCAAACAGACTCTTCAATTTTTTTGTGTTCCTTTTTCCAGATTGTTTCTATTCCATTATGAAATATTTTAATACACAAGGGTAAATTAATTTTATGCCCATGCAGTCATTGCCCAACAATTCCTAGTGTCAACTTTTCTGTTCATTCGAAGTACTTTGTATGCTTTGAAAATTTAGTTTTGTTGAATTAAATTATGTTTCAGTATGGTATGCCTTATGATACTAATGATATTTAGTCAAAATATGTTTTCTCATACAAAATCATTGTCCCCTTTGATTGCCATTAAAAAAAAGGAGGGAGGATATATAGCTACAGTTTTCAGCAGATGGCACTCAAAACGTACTGCAGAATACAGCTCCAACGAATATAGATCAGTGGATTTCTCTCTTGTGTGCTTTTCTCTTCAAGGAAATATCACAGCTCTTTCATAGGAGTGAGTTTGCATTATACAAGATTGTAAATCAATGCAACAGCTTTTCTTTCTTTTCATTGATATGCATATGCTAGTCCTAGCTTATTAGTGACTTAAGTCTCACAATCTGGATAATATGAAATTGATTTTTTGCTGTCCATTTGGTTCTATTGAGAGTGGTTCAAATAAGACCGGGAATCTGAATTATTGTAGTTGTTTTTGAGATTGCAGTAGAAGAGTTAGGTGATACCCAATAGTGTTTGTCCAAGAATAAAGTAAATTGCGTGGATTATTGAAAGCATATTGTGGGATTATTGACGCCAGTGTCGTCAGTTCTGAAAGGAGAGAATAGGCAGGAGCTGTCAGTAGATGCTGACTTTGATGTTATGCACCGAGCCCTCATTGATCCTGGCCATCTAGGAAGCTTGAATATATTACACCCAAGACATTTTCTACGAAATCCCACACAGGCAGCCATATACTCTTTCAGAAACTCTGATTTTTATAGCGCTTTTAGATAAAAGGTTTCATCCAGCTTTTTGTCCAACAAAATGACTTACTCATTTAGTGTAATTACTGGATCTTCCCAGTGGGCAATGAAACTTCCAGGTACATAATTTTATAATCACTAGAATTAAATTTCTATATAGCATGTGGTGCACTTACTGCAAAGAATAGATCTATAGAGAAGCCTGCTTTTTAAATTTTCCTTCTACCACTCAACAGGGATGCTCTAATTTGGAGAAATTATGACTTGAAAAAAAAAAAAAAAAAAAAAAACAGTATCTGAACAATTCACAATTTTCACTCACTGAGAAGATCAAGTAATTATTGTATATATTCTTTGTTGAAAAACATGGAAAATTTTTTTATAATGTTGAAAAACATGGAAAAATTTTTATATATAAAATATGAAATTGTTCCCTTGGTTTTCTTTCTTTGGTCAGTCTGATAATCAGATGTATTTTGTGAAAAGGGTGAATTGTATTTTCATGTTTTGATGTTTTTACTAGCACTTCATTTTAAACATTTGAAAATCAGTAATTTTTTGGAACTGTAAAGTCACAATCATGCACCAAATACCTTTACTATAATTATAATCTGCAGCGAACTATTATGAAATCTTAATATATATATCGACCCCTGTTACCAAAGCATAATTCTAAGAATTCAAACATACAAACAAAAAACAAAGGGCTTTTTCGACAAGACAACAGAAATGCTATGACATTTTCCGTCGCGTTTTCACTAACAATGTGGCTGCCGACAGCATGCACCAACTCTGGAATACGTAGAAACGTGATGTAAAACATTCATCACGCCAGTTTTGTTTATTTTCAGTGGTTGATTTTGCATCACGATCTTCCAAGTATATTTAGTGTATAGTTCCTTATTACAAAAACACCCTTCATAAACCTCCCACATTTTTCTTTAACGTCATTATTAATTATCACTCACTTATTGTGTGTAATTAGTGAGAAGATTTTACTTAAAAACATGAAAATGTGGTAATTGCGCTGCTGACACCTTACTTTTCTCCGTCATCAGGCTCCAGTTAGAATTGGTATAATACTCAAAAGTTGACAATTTTGAATTTCTGTTCAAATCTGTAATTTATAACTTCTTAACTAAGTGACCTGTGACAGTTGAACCTTTGATCTGATCAGTCTTTGGGCTCTTTTTTTTTTTTTTTTTTTTTTTTTTTACCACCAGAGCGGCACTGGTTTAAGTTCCAACCTGTATTTGATGCTGCCATGTCACTGTTACCACTTCTCTTCCTAGACTACAAGAGCCCATCCATCTTTTGCATTTAGGTCCCATATAATCTCATATCAATCCACGTAAATTTTGGGCTTTGTCGGTGCACAGGTCTAGGTGTGGCAGTTGTCACAATGTACCCTTGTTATGTTTCTGAAAAGTTTAATGAAGTTCCATAATTGTTATAGCTATCTATAAACATTTGAACTATTTAGCATCATCTTGATCAACACCAAACTGAAAGGTGTGACTTGTCATCAACATAAGTCCCTATAAGAGAGTATTTGAAAGCTACTCGTACATTTGTATCTATTGGCAGTTTGTTTCTATATTATGCTGAAAATCATCAATATACCTGTTGGTGATCTTAATTCTCATTAGTGTCTCTTTCTTTTTTTACAGGCTGTCGCTTTGAAATCTCATTGTGTGATTTTGACGAAAAATGCACCGATGGTAAGTAAATTAGTAAACTTAATCCTGTTACAGATAAATCTTAGATAATTAAACATAATTATTATAGTGCTCTTGAAAATAACCATGCTCTTATATTGATACAGTAGCAGATGATTTTAATATACTTTTAGATGTCTTTTGGTGTAATATTTATAATGATAATGATAATGAAAGTTCTTTAAAACCATACATCAATATGTATAACTAGAAGAAAAAAAAACATACCATTTGGAATTATCAGTTATTAGGGAAAATAACTGAAACTAGAACATTGTTTGAGATTTATCATTCAATTTTTCATTTTTGTACTGTATATATTCTGTTGTTTCTGAGTCGTTCACTTGTGTGCCCACTGTGCGCTCCGGGTCTGTCAGCTAGTACGTTTTTTTTTTTTATAAAGAACGTTCATGAGTGATAGACGCATTCTGCCCTTATGTAGTATGATGCAGGAGCATGTCAAATGGAGGAAAGATATCATTGTATTTCCATATTACCAAGAATGGAAAGCATCAATTACATCAAAAATTGATTTTAGGTTCGCGGAAGATTAAATGTGAAATGGCTTTTTAGTCCGTGACATTCAGTTATTTTTCACTGAAACATACATCTTGCTCAAGATTCCCTGTGGGGATGTGCTATAGCTTTTGAAGTCTGCTAGTCTGCTTTAACCCGCGCGCACATTAGACAGCCAATTAGTATAGCAATATCTCTTTAAGCCGGATATAACAATATCGATCCAGGGTGCCATTTTAGCACTGCACATTTTTTTCCTAGCTCTGCAGATTTCACACATTGGGTGCAGTTTGCTTAATTGGGTTCAGATTGATTTTAAGAAGAAATATGAAAAGGTGGGCAGAAAGCTCAGATGAAATGTCATTATTATAGTTTTTGTGAACATGATATGTATAACGCTCCTCTTCACTCCATCATAATAAAACGGCATGGCTGTATAATACATCAAATTTCAGTTATTTGGAAGTTGGGCCATGAATTTCAGACATTTATTTAAATTCTGATCACTGTTTCTTTGTTAACCTGGTACCTGGTACATTCTTAAACCCTGCCGTTGGGTCCTTAAGGATCAGTGGTCTGAGTAGTTTTGGTCATAGCCTAAATATACGGTATAAAACCCCAAAAAGAAATGCTTGTTGGTGGTGCCATCTATACTTTTGTATATTTACAATTTTTGGCCACAGATACAAGTGCATGCAGATTGAGCTGATCAAGCTAATTATTAAGGCTCATTTGGAGACAATATTTACAAAAAAAAAAAAAATAATAATAATAATAATAAAAAGAAAATTATATTAAAATAGGTCTAACTTTTGTGAGCATTTTTACTTTATTTGAACAATATGCATTCCATTACTAATACTTAAGTGAGGCAGTCAGTACAATGGGTGCTAGGTTTGTTTCACACCATGCTATACATATACTTATTTATTTTGTACTATTTAGAAAGATTTAATAGTCTAGTTTTTACATAAGGAAGTCATCTAAATAGATGTCAAGTCCAATTATTTCGTTAAAGTGTTTCAATTGGAAACAGTGCTCCTGGATGACCAAGGGAATGTACCAATAACATAATTGTCTTAGACAGAGTGGGGATATTTCTGCTCAAAGTGCGGTCCACAGAAATAACACACTGTGTTGCAGACAGTTTCATCGATATTGCATTAATTCGATTTTTACGGAAGACAATCAGCAATCAAGTTATAAACCCTTTGTGTATGTCTGCAATGAGCTGGCCTTGCAATGCATATCGGTATATTTTACCTGGAACAGCTAACTTCCATTGATGATAATTAATATTGGCCTTTCTACAAACATTTACCTTAAGTGATTTTCCGTGTTTTTCTCTCAAGGCAGAGGGATTAACTTCTGGTATATTGCCATGATGTAACCCTGACAAAATTGGTCTATACTAAGTTAAATATTCAGTAATTGTATTAAGGCGTAGCAATTAGGTGCATTGTCTCTTCTGTGGTGTCACTGGTTCATTTGGTGAAGGGGTACATGTATATATGCAGGCTCATGTACACTTTTTTCACCTCGGTAAGGAAAAATAGCACCATTAATTGTCACCAGATATAATTGATAAATAGAATACGGTTGTTCATTATTTAAAGATTCTGTCAATTTATCTAAAATGTCCCTATTTTAGTCACTAGGATTTGATGGCAAAGCAAAGTATTTTGGGTTTTCCCAGTTACCAGAATTAGAGCAACCATTAGTAGGGTTTTTAAGGCACTAATTGTGCAAACATTCTCATGTAAAGAGCCGTTCTCTTATCAGCATATTTGTTTTTTTCATACATTGCAGTTAACACACTACCTGTATCATATGTTACCATGGTACCTGTCATACTTTTGAAATAGCAAGTAATATTTTATGGAAAATTAAAATTTGGGAATGACACACCCTAATTGAAACTGATAATGGAAATCTCATTTAATAAGAAATAAACTGTTTTCTTTGTCGTATATTGCTTTTACATTTCTTATTTTTGATAAATAAGACCCTTGACATGTTTGAAATGTCTGTACCAGTATTTCAGGTTTGGTTTTCTATTTTTAATTAGCTAAGTCAATTAAGGTTTCATTTTGGTTAGAAATTTAGTAATTTCTTAAAGTTAGTCTCTTTATTTTCTTCAGATTTGGTATTTGGATACTGTGTAAAGAGAAATGAGGGTCCCAACTGGAGACTGGCCAACAGCAAGCTGGAACTAGATCCCATTACAACGAAGCTCTTAGAACAAGAAATTCGCCACCTTATACGTTACGGATATACCTGGGATGATCCGTACACCCAGTGCATTCTGGGCAATTTCATCAGTTCGTATAAAAATGCTGAGAGGTATGAACGAACGTTGTGTTATATTTATGCTAAGCAGGCACGGGACATTGATGATATTAGCGCAACCCTGAAGAACGATTACTCAGAAAATCTTGGTTCATTTTTTAACAACTACTTAGTCAATACAGAGAAAAGAGTACAGGATGAACAACCATATGACCCCAGTACCAGTCGCCATCGAGTGCATAAATATTACCAGGCATACCCAGCTGGGTATTCATCCAACGATTTGGCGGAATCGTACAATGTATCTCCTCGACGCCGTAGATACAGAAATTTCAATCCCAATATGTATGGGGAAATACAAAAGAAAGAGAAATCTCCAATAACAAATGGTGCTGCTTTGAGTCCAGAAGATCTTGAAGACCTCAATAATTATCTGACTGCACTGCAAGATATTGGTGATGAGGACCAATATGGTGATCAATATGATCAATATGGCGACCTGTATGATGCTCACAAAGAAGATGGGAAGGAAACTGATCGTAAATGGTTGGCCGAACCAGATAACACTGACAGTTTAGAAGGTAATTATGTTAGACATAATGGTAAGTATAATAGCAATTGGTGCAAGAATTCCTACTATCAGTTTATTCCAATTTTTGACGATATTCAGTTTGGGTATCAAACATTTTCTAAAACACAGAAGGGTTTGGTATAGCTAGTATAGCCATTAGATGATTTCTCTGATAGTTTAAGTATATTTAGTAGGGGTGGATTCCAACAAGGTTTCAAAGGAGGACAGATTTCTTTTCCCTTCCCCTGGCTATATATGAGGTCTTCTTGATGCTTTTGCTTTGAAAAAAAAAAGGAGATTTGATCTTGTTAATACAAACAGCACACACCACATAGACCATCCCTGTAAGTGTCTCCAAAGAGAATACTCCTATTGGCCAAGGAAACAACCTGGGCATGCTGTGGACACCAGTGTGACAGATTCTTGGTCTACAGATCTTTAGTCCAGGAATATGGTTCAAACAGAAACCTCATAACTTCTTCTCAGGCAGGTATAAAGAAGTTAAAAAGTATTTACAGGCCCGTAGCCAGCCAGCAGTGTCAAATGAAGGTTATTTTTCTGAAAAAGTGAACCTTTTACTAGGAAACCTTTGTGTACTGAGATCAAATTGACCCTTTCCCAGCAAAAAGGGCAGTGTGTTCAAGCCCCCTAGCTATGGGTCTGATTTATATCTATTTCGAGTATTTTACACAGGCCATATGTAGAACTTATGTATGTACGTTGTGCAGTAAAAAGTTGAGTGAATATAACATATGTTAAGCAGGAAAAGTATTATCAATATCGTGTATGTTCATGATTTTTAAGTTTATGACTGTATCAAGATTTTTATATCAATACATGTCAAATCAGTGATGAAACATATTCATCTTTGACCTAAGTTTACCTCCACTGTGATTGGACAAAATTTCTTTATAGATTTCTTTATAGATTCTCTACAGAGCAAAGTTATTGGCACTCAGAAAGTATGAGTGTTCTTATAGTAACGGAGATCAATGTAAACAATATATTTCTTGGTTGGAACTTGTGGGAAAATGTCTTAATTACTGGGTCAAAGATAGGGCAAAGTGATGCAACAGAGCAGATGGGCATATTGTTAAGTAGTACAGAGCTGCATTTGTAAATCATACAATTAACATTTTTCAATCACATCATATTGTAAACTTCACCAAGGACAGCTGTGGGAATTTTCCTCTGTCTGGAGGATATCCTCTGTCAATTATCAGTTAAATAAAAAGTGAGAAGCTGTTTGATTCTATATGCAATATACCCTGTATATACTAGGGGAAAGAGCAATAACTGAAGTAGAAGTTTTGGAAAGGACTGTGTTTTTCTCCATTTTTCTTAGAATTTCTTCAAGTTTTCTTTTCCTATTCCTATATTGGTTGAAAATGAAAGAAATAAGTTTACAAATTTACACACTGTTCAGACAAAATCTACTACCCTGTACATGTAGGTATATAGTAGGGATGGACCTAAGAGATATTTTCCAAGTCTTTGTAATTAATTTGTTGATTCCTCTTCCATTTTTGACCGTCTACTGACACATAAACTTAAAAAATTCTGACCGTCTTCCAGAATACCCAGAAGAAGGCCTACATCCGCCCCTTTCTTGGAATTGAGGCCCAACATACTTGTGTCAGAAGGCACCCAGGTTTACACTACATGCACCGCCAACTTTTATTTCCTGAAAGATGGGTTTACAATGAAGCCATGTTGTTTGTTAAGACAGAATATGATCTCTGTAATCTAATGATCATCTGCTTATGCATAGATGTCAAGACTTCATACAGTTTCAAGGAGCCTTTTTCGATAATTTGAATACATTATGTGACGCACGAATGTACAATTACATTTGTATTGTTATGCCTTCATCCTTAGAGAATGAAAAGCATCCTAAGCTGTGTTTGTAGAGGTATTGGGAGCAATTTCTATTTCTGAAGATGATTTCAGAACTGAACTTGCATGAACCAACACTTAATTCTCACTGACGTCACAAAATATCCATCTAGTGTAATTGAATATCAAGACATATAGAGCATGATGGGGGTACCTTAGTAGGCTCATAGCAAGGGGGGGATGAATGAGCTGCCCTTAATGCCGAGAAAAGGTCTGCTTTAGGTAAAATTTGAACTAGGTGCATGATGTTTTTTTGGTCCATTTTTTAAGAAAAAGAACCCCCTTTTGAAATTGCTGGCAAAGGGCCTGCTTAATGAGGCTTGATGACAGTTGTACACCAGAGGGTACTCATGTGAGACTCCTTTCACTGTCCCACATGGTTGACCCAGCATGTGACTATAACACAGGTGAATAGATGAAATATGCTGGCACATATACTGCTATAGAGACCCGGCCTGTTTCACACAAGAATTAAAACAAAAATTGCTGTTGATTTTAAGAGAAATAAAAAAATGAGAAATCGATGAAAACCGGAAGTGCATGTTTTTTGCACTGTTTTTCCTGTCATGCCCATCGTAACCACTGTCTTGTCAAGTAAAATGAAGCGTCTGATACAAAGTATCAAACGCAGCATTCATGTGCTTGCTTGCGATGCATTCAGCACACTTTGTTTACACTGACAAGTCGAGGTCAGAAATGCACAATGTTTTTCTATGTAATTACGCAGTTTCAATTTTGATCAGCAAATTTTCTTTTATCTGCATGGTCATTTTCCGAACATTTGTATAAGCCACGAAATATTTCTCATCGGAAAATCACCCAGCAGCTTTCCAAGTACAAGCGAGTGACGTCATGACGCACTTCCGGTTTTCGTCGAGATCTTGAGGGGATTAGCGTTACGGTTTGCTGCACATTTAAAGCGTTCTGTCTCAAAATGTACTCAACTGCTTGGATTGAAATTTACAGAACTTATTCCTCACATGATATCACACATATGTGCTTAATTTGAGAGCTTTAGCTGTTATATGTTTTATACAGTGCCCATTCAAATTTGAAAAAGAGCTTTTTTCCGTCGATTTCTTGAAGGGCAAGTCTACTTCCATTCCTGATAAATCAGTTTAGTAAAGCCCTGATAAATCAGTTAGCTATATCTTCATTTAACATACATCTGTATCCCTCAGACCCTGTTTGCATTCAGGTCATGAGCCAATTTTCTTTTTGCTAGTACTATTTTTCTAACAACCCAGAATCATGTTTGACAATATGACTTTACCTCAGCTTTCACAGGTCTTCATTGATCTGACATTTCCGGGAAATTTCCAGAGATTATTGTAGAACCCCTGACATTGATACTGTTACACACTTGCAAAATTTGCATTTAATTAACATATTAACAAAGGGCTGCTAAGAAGTGAATTGTGTGACAATATTGTTCATGCATATACACATTTATATAAATATAATTTCAAAGAAAACTTCCTAAGCAGTCACCTTAGCACGGTGAATCTCCCTATGTGAAACATGAAAACCTAATACAACATTGCCTACAGCCTAGCCTTGTATATCAGATTGTTAATCCCTTTACCCAGAGAAGTTTTTGATTCCATATTAGTTTTTATCATCATTATAGTGATTTTTAATTATTTAAAATAAGACCAGATTGCAAAATGCAAGACAATATGAGGTTGATCTACCTCCCCTGAATGTAAAGTGATAAAAGTTGAAAACATAAGGGCCAAGTCAAAATGAAAATAATATGCAATTTTCTTTATCCAGGAATTCAGAAATAGAAACAAAAAACCCTCTAGAGGCAGTTCAATTTGCAAAGAATACAGAAATAGAAACAAAAAACCCTCTAAAGGCACTTCAATTTGCCAAGAATTATCATGCTTGTTTTTGCTGTCTCTTTTACAGAGTTACCATGGCAGCAAGTTAGAAGTGAAGACAAGTCAGATGAGTTGCCATGGGAACCAGACAAAGCCCAAGACAGGCCAGGGGAATCCCCATGGGATTCGGACCAAACCGGAGAAGATGAAAATGATTGGTTTGGTGAGAGTGAAGACAAACTGACCCCACTTGACCAAGCCGTAGACAGTAGTGCCCGCAGTGGTCTTGTAGATGATGGTGATCATATGCATAAATTATTATATACATAGCACATGACTGCATGCTTTTTACCTGTTTGTATGCATGTGAGCATCTCTGTGTGTGTATTAAGTAATTTGGCTACCTGGTTACTAAATCCTGAGAAAGTTTTCATCACATGTTATAATGGAGGTCAGGGGGGGGGGGCACATTAGAGTATGTATGTGTGTGTGCGTTTTCATCATGTTATATACTGGGGAAGTGGAAATAGGACACATTGATTGTGTGTGTGTTTATGTGTGTGTTTAGAAATTTGCCTGGTTGCAAAATCCTTAGATAGTTTTCATCACATTTTTTTTTTTTTTGTTTGTTTTTTTTTTTTTTTTTTTTTTTTTTTTGGTTGGGGGTGGGGGGGGGNCTAGCCAGGAAATTTCCAATTGTATATTAATCTTCTTTCATTAAACTAAATGTCAGTTTTCATATTCAGCTTACAGTAAGTTGAGTAGAATCCTTGGCAACCACATCCTATTTTGATGTGCTTTTCAGTGTTCTATAAAAGGTTGCATTTCCCATAACAGTGTAACTCTATCGTTACACTTTCATTAGATTACATATGATATTTGTCAGGAAGTGGAGTTGTTATTGAATCCACACTTCATAAGGTCATGAGTGTGTCTAGCAAGAAATTTGTGTCTTTCAGATGTTTCAAATGTTAAATAAATCTTGACAATTTACATATTATATAACAATCCACATATTTAAGATACAAGTACAAATGAAGATTTAAACTTTCTAACTTTGAAAAAGGAGAAATACAACTCAGGAAGCAGCCATTTTTCTCATGTTTATGTATACGAAAGGGTGCAATATGTACCATATTCAAAGTGAATTAGATATTTGTAAACATATACCCGTCATTGTTTTTTCAGTTGCACATCCAAGTGATAGTATTCCACCAGAAGATGCAAAGCTGTTGGATGATATTTTAGAAGGTAGGGGCATGTATGTAGATCACGGTTTTAAAGTAGTGAATTTTCTGCAGTATGTTACTTATATTTGCCAGAGAATGTATGGATCAGAAGTTTTATAATGGTTCAGTGATTGTTTCACGAAATATAAGTGCAAGATGGAAAATAACTAAAGAACCTCCCTCCANCGATTTTTGACGATATTCAGTTTGGGTATCAAACATTTTCTAAAACACAAGAAGGGTTTGGTACAGCTAGCCATTAGATGCTTTCTCTGATAGTTTAAGTACATTCAGTAGGGGTGGATTCCAACAAGGTTTCAAAGGAGGACAGATTTCTTTTCCCTTCCCCTGTCTGTGAGGTCTGTCTTGCTGCTTTTGCTTTGAAAATGAAAGGGGATTTGATCTACAAACAGCACACACAACTTAGACCATCCCTGTAAGTGTCTACAAAGAGAATACTCCTGTGGGCCAAGGAAACAACCTGGGCATGCTGTGGACACCAGTGTGACAGATTCTTGGTGTACAGGGTCTTTAGTCCAGGTTCAAACAAAAACCTCGTAACTTCTCAGGCAGGTATAAAGAAGTTGAAAAGTATTTACAGGCCTGTAGCCAGCCAGCAGTGTCAAACGAAGGTTATTTTTCTGAAAAAGTGAACCTTTTACCTTTGTGTACTGAGATCAAATGGACCTTTTCCCAGCAAAAAGGGCAGTGTGTTCGAGCCCCCCTAGCTATGGGTCTGATTTGTATCTATTTCGAGTTTTTTACACAGGCCATATGTAGAACTTGTGTCTGTATGTTGTGCAATAAACAGTTGAATGAATATAACATGTTAATCAGGAAAAGTATTAACAATATCATGTATGTTCATGATTTTTAAGTTTATGACTGTATCAAGATTTTTATATCAATACATGTCAAATCAGTGATGAAACATATTCATCTTTGACCTAAGTTTACCTCCACTGTGATTGGACAAAATTTCTTTATAGATTTCTTTATAGATTCTCTACAGAGCAAAGTTATTGGCACTCAGAAAGTATGAGTGTTCTTATAGTAACGGAGATCAAAGTAAACAATATATTTCTTGGTTGGAATTTGTGGGAAAATGTCTTAATTACAGGGTCAGAGATATAGCAAAGTGATATATAACAGAACAGATGGGCATATTGTTAAGTAGTATAAAGCTGCATTTTTAAACCACACAATTAACATTTTTTTCAAATTGTAAACTTCACCAAGGACAGCTGTGGGGATTTTCCTCTGTCTGGAGGATATCCTCTGTCAATTATCAGTTAAAGAGAAAGTGAGAAGCTGTTTGATTCTATATGCAATATATTCTAGGGAAAGAGCAATAATTGAAGTAGAAGTTTTGGAAAGGACTGTGTTTTTTTTCCATTTTTCTTAGAATTTCTTCAAATTTTCTCTTCCCATTCCTATATTGGTCGAAAATGAAAGAAATAAGTTTACAAATTTACACTCTGTTCAGACAAAATCTGCTACCCTGTAAATGTAGGTATATAGTAGGGATGGACCTAAGAGATATTTTCCAAGTCTTTGTAATTATTTTGTTGATTCCTCTTCCATTTTTGATTGTCTACTGACACATAAACTTAAAAAATTCTGACCCTCTTCCAGAATACTCAGAAGACGGCCTCCATCCACCCCTTTCTTGGAATTGAGGCCCAACGTACTTGTGTCAGAAGGCACCCAGGTTTACACTACATGCACCGCCAACTTTTATTTCCTGAAAGATGGGTTTACAATGAAGCCATGTTGTTTGTTAAGACAGAATATGATCTCTGTAATCTAATGATCATCTGCTTATGCATGGATGTCAAGACTTCATACAGTTTCAAGGAGCCTTTTTCGATAATTTGAATACATTATGTGACGCACGAATGTACAATTACATTTGTATTGTTAGGCCTTCATCCTTAGAGAATGAAAAGCATCCTTAGCTGTGTTTGTAGAGGTATTGGGAGCAATTTCTATTTCTGAAGATGATTTCAGAACTGAACTTGCATGAACCAATACTTAATTCTCACTGACGTCACAAAATATCCATCTAGTGTAATTGAATATCAAGACATATAGAGCATGATGGGGGTACCTTAGTAGGCTCATAGCAAGGGGGGGATGAATGAGCTGCCCTAAATGCCGAGAAAAGGTCTGCTTTAGGTAAAATTTGAACTAGGTGCATGATGTTTTTTTGGTCCATTTTTTTAAGAAAAAGAACCCCCTTTTGAAATTGCTGGGAAAGGGCCTGCTTAATGAGGCTTGATGACAGTTGTACACCAGAGGGTACTCATGTGAGACTCCTTTCACTGTCCCACATGGTTGACCCAACAAGTTACTATAACACAGGTGAATAGATGAAATATATGCTGGCACATATACTGCTATAGAGACCCGGCCTGTTTCACACAAGAATTAAAACAAAAATTGCTGTTGATTTTAAGAGAAATAAAAAAATGGGTCTAGACTCGCCCTTCAAGAAATCGACGAAAACCGGAAGTGCGTGTTTTTTGCACTGTTTTTCCTGTCATGCCCATCGTAACCACTGTGTTGTCAAGTAAAATGAAGCGTCTGATACAAAGTATAAAACGCGGCATTCATGTGCTTGCTTGCGATGCGTTCAGTACACTTTGTTTACACTGACAAGTCGAGGTCAGAAATGCACAATGTTTTTCTATGTAATTACGCAGTTTCAATTTTGATTAGTAAATTTTCTTTTATCTGCATGGTCATTTTCCGAACATTTGTATAAGCCACGAAATATTTCTCATCGGAAAATCACCCAGCAGCTTTCCAAGTACAAGCGAGTGATGTCATGACGCACTTCCGGTTTTCGTCGAGATCTTGAGGGGATTAGCGTTACGGTTTGCTGCACATTTAAAGCGTTCTGTCTCAAAATGTACTCAACTGCTTGGATTGAAATTTACAGAACTTATTCCTCACATGATATCACACATATGTGCTTAATTTGAGAGCTTTAGCTGTTATATGTTTTATACAGTGCCCATTCAAATTTGAAAAAGAGCTTTTTTCTGTCGATTTCTTGAAGGGCAAGTCTACTTCCATTCCTGATAAATCAGTTTAGTAAAGCCCTGATAAATCAGTTAGCTATATCTTCATTTAACATACATCTGTATCCCTCAGACCCTGTTTGCATTCAGGTCATGAGCCAATTTTCTTTTTGCTAGTACTATTTTTCTAACAACCCAAAATCATGTTTGACAATATGACTTTACCTCAGCTTTCACAGGTCTTCATTGATCTGACATTTCCGGGAAATTTCCAGAGATTATTGTAGAACCCCTGACATTGATACTGTTACACACTTGCAAAATTTGCATTTAATTAACATATTAACAAAGGGCTGCTAAGAAGTGAATTGTGTGACAATATTGTTCATGCATATACACATTTATATAAATATAATTTCAAAGAAAACTTCCTAAGCAGTCACCTTAGCATGGTGAATCTCCCTATGTGAAACATGAAAACCTAATACAACATTGCCTACAGCCTAGCCTTGTATATCAGATTGTTAATCCCTTTACCCAGAGAAGTTTTTGATTCCATATTAGTTTTTATCATCATTATAGTGATTTTTAATTATTTAAAATAAGACCAGATTGCAAAATGCAAGACAATATGAGGTCGATCTACCTCCCCTGAATGTAAAGTGATAAAAGTTGAAAACATAAGGGCCGAGTCAAAATGAAAATAATATGCAATTTTCTTTATCCAGGAATTCAGAAATAGAAACAAAAAACCCTCTAGAGGCAGTTCAATTTGCAAAGAATACAGAAATAGAAACAAAAAACCCTCTAAAGGCACTTCAATTTGCCAAGAATTATCATGCTTGTTTTGCTGTCTCTTTTACAGAGTTACCATGGCAGCAAGTTAGAAGTGAAGACAAGTCAGATGAGTTGCCATGGGATCCAGACAAAGCCCAAGACAGGCCAGGGGAATCCCCATGGGAGTCGGACCAAACTGGAGAAGATGAAAATGATTGGTTTGGTGAGAGTGAAGACAAGCTGACCCCACTTGACCAAGCTGTAGACAGTAGTGCCCGCAGTGGTCTTGTAGATGATGGTGATCATATGCATAAATTATTATATACATAGCACATGACTGCATGCTTTTTACCTGTTTGTATGCATGTGAGCATCTCTGTGTGTGTATTAAGTAATTTGGCCACCTGGTTACTAAATCTTGAGAAAGTTTTCATCACATGTTATAATGAAGGTCGGGGGGGGGGGGGGGGGCGGCACATTAGAGTATGTATGTGTGTGTGCGTTTTGCCTGCATGGTTGCCGAAATGTTAGTTTTCATCATGTTATATACTGGGGAAGTTGCAATAGGACACATTGATTGCGTGTGTGTGTTTATGTGTGTGTGTGTGTGTGTTTAGAAATTTGCCTGGTTTCAAAATCCTTAGATAGTTTTCGTCACATTTTTTTTGTTTTTTTTTTTTTTTTTTTTTTTTTTTTTTTTTGGGGGGGGGGGGGGGGGGGGGGCACAGGCATGGGGCACACTAGCCAGGAAATTTCCAATTGTATCTTAATCTTCTTTCATTAAACTAAATGTCAGTTTTCATATTCAGCTTATAGTAAGTTGAGCAGAATCCTTGGCAACCACATCCTATTTTGATGTGCTTTTCAGTGTTCTATAAAAGGTTGCATTTCCCATAACAGTGTAACTCTATTGTTACACTTTCATTAGATTACATATGATATTTGTCAGGAAGTGGAGTTGTTATTGAATCCACACTTCATAAGGTCATGAGTGTGTCTAGCAAGAATTTTGTGTCTTTCAGATGTTTCAAATGTTAATTAAATAAATCTTGACAATTTACATATTATATAACAATCCACATATTTAAGTTACAAGTACAAATGAAGATTTAAACTTTCTAACTTTGAAAAAGGAGAAATACAACTCAGGAAGCAGCCATTTTTCTCATGTTTATGTATACGAAAGGGTGCAATATGTACCATATTCAAAGTGAATTAGATATTTGTAAACATATACCCGTCATTGTTTTTTCAGTTGCACATCCAGGCGATAGTATTCCACCAGAAGATGCAAAGCTGTTGGATGATATTTTAGAAGGTAGGGGCATGTATGTAGATCACGGTTTTAAAGTAGTGAATATTCTGCAGTATGTGACTTATATTTGCCAGAGAATGTATGGATCAGAAGTTTTATAATGGTTCAGTGATTGTTTCACGAAATATAAGGGCAAGATGGAAAATAACTAAAGAAAATCCCGACCCCCCCC
>NW_019774825.1:159762-172781 GCF_001039355.2 Lingula anatina | reverse complement strand
ATTACTGGCCTGATTTATAAGACTGATCAGCCTAGTTTTGCTGAAGTTGACTGCTAAACATGGTGATCGCATTTTACTGCTTTGATGCATTCTATGGGCTCTCTAACATGATAAGTGATAATTCAGTCACCTTTTGTAAAAATCTCACCACCTTTACTTGATTGAGAACAGCCCATATGAAAGAAAGATGTGGGTGAATTCCTCCTACGTAATTAAAAAAGCTGAATAGAAGCCAAGATAATAGAAGCTGACTTAAAAACAAGTGATTTAATAACAACAGGAAGTTGCTGTCATGCTGCCTTTATTGGTTATTGATTTAGATCTTGGCTTTTCCTGCTTTCTCTTTCAAGGTAGGACTTGAAAAAGAAGGGCGAGTTTAAATGCTGAAAAGGAAAAGAACTTTTAAAAGTTTACCAAATTGAATCTTACGTCAATGAATCTTGTATATATTTCAAAATGATCACTCAGTCACTTTGAAAGTTTCATTGGATTTTTTATGTCATGTATCATTTTTTGCAGAAGATCACTTGACAAACTCCAAGATATTGGATGATAATAACTCTAAATTTAGACATTGATTGAGGGCGTTGTCAGATAATTAAGATTGTATATTTACTAGTGCATGATGAAATCTTCTTTAAGAAGAATGAACCAGAAAGAAATGTTTCAATCTTAGCAATTGGAATTTTGTGGCAAAAGACGTCATTTTGATTAGGAATGAATGACAACAGCCATGTTCTTAAATAATCTCTTTAAATTAGCCTCCTCTGAACTAAAACATGACATTTTCACCTCTGTTAAGGCTGCATGATGACATTCTAGTTTCCATTATTGCCTACAAAGATACCAATTCAATGCAAATCCATTAATTCCCTCGTGTAAAGATGGCAGTTTAGTCGCCAGTATTGCCGTCTTGATCCACATGCAGTCTCAATACTAATTATCTTCTTCACCTTGGTGATCAATAATTCTGCAAAATCCTGTCATTATATGGATATAACTGTCCCGTCTTGTTACATCAGATGACTAGCAGGCATGTGAGCGATAAACTGCGCGAGCTCTTCTGCTGTCATACATTGTTATGTTGAAGACCTTATTTACCGGTAGATATCCTTATTGGGAATAAATCTAGAATTTAGTTAAAGTCAGCTTTCAGTTGATTTAAATACAAATCTTTAGCCATATGAAGGGGGTGGGGTTTCAGGTACAACAAAATGGTCTGTTCTGAATCAAAACTGAATCAAAGCTTGTAGGCTCTGTGCAGTTTTTCACATTGGGTCATTAAGAGGGTACAAATTAGGGTTCACTTTTTTCAGTAAAGGGACCCCTCTATAATAAAATACTTGTTGCTAGTGAAGTAGCTTGAAGTTATATCTTTTATATCCGAGCAGATGCTTCTATATAATATTATATATTCTACACAAGGACTGCTACAGTGGCTTTTCTTGCACAGTTTTATTGATTAACCAGCAAAAGTGCATGGCGATTTGCTTTTTGTATTCCATGAAGGTTGAATATTTGCCCTTCGTAAGATTGCTGCCACATACCCCTCTGTGATAGTCAATTAATATAATGGTGTCAATTGGGAGGCTGACTCCCATTCATCTTGATCCTTTGTGAATATCCTCTTTCTGTTTTGTAGGTTTTCATTTCCTAGCTGCTGAGCGTGACTGTAGTGTGTGTTAAATTGTCATTTTGTATAGCCTTCTTGAGTATTGATGCTTTTTTTGTGGTCCAGAAAGATAATGGTGTCAGATTTGGCAAGAATTGCTTGCATTATAAGACAATAAAGGAAATGATCTGTGAAATTTTGCCTTTATTTAGCAATTCATTGACTAACAGCATGCTTCAAAATGTCATAAAAAGAATTCTATGAATGCATGCATTACGGCCTGATATATTTTACCATTTCATAACAGTGTGGTTAGACAAAGTGACAAAAATAGCGTATTTGTGCTTAGAAAAAATGCAAGGGATGTACCTGTTATTCAGGATTGAATTACATTTTGTCATTCTATAATTGTTCCTCTAGTAATTGAGTCATCTTCCAAAAGTAGCTTGCCTGCTTATACCTTTTGTTTTCCTTTAGAATAACTCATTTTTAAGATGGCATGAGTTAGGGGCTGTTCAGAATGAATGAAGTCATACTGGCTAGTCTGCACTTACTCATAGGGGACTCTCGCTGAATGCCATCAGATTAGCAGACCAACACGCCTCCTCCTAGTGTTGAGTAGATTACAAAAAAGCTGGTGATCATCAGAATATGTTGGAAACAAGAGAAGGCATGTTAGTCTGTTAATCAGATTACATTCAGTGAGAATCACTGTGAAGTTAGTGTGCATTAGCTAGTGCAACTGAACTCATTGTGAATGGCTCCTTATACACTGATCTGGTTTTTTGAAACCTCATCAACACTCAAGTGATTATATGCCCATTTATCTTTTACAGAATTCTTTCATTTCTGATTGCTCCTTCACTTCTTAAAGAACTTGTGGCCTTTTATCAAAGACTTCATCCATGTTACCACAGTAACCATTTTTGTACCATTCCAGTTTAGTTTCTACTAGCTATTGTATTATATAAAAAAATATTGGTCACTTAGAATAAATTACGAAGGATTTGGACCAGTTTAAACTGAGAACTCTGGCCTCAGACTATAAGCCCTGTAGGCCCGCCTTTTGATTTAGCAGTCAACAAGAACATTTATTTGAACTGTTGCTGGAACTGACATAGGCCAAAAATATATATTGATAAATTTCTTTGAGGCTCAGTTTCCCTTATCTAATTTTCTCACTCTCCCTGTTTCTAAGACCCCATTTCCAGAGATTAGATCGATCTACTTTAGATCGACCTAACTCCCTGGGGGTTCATGCTAAATAGCTGTCAGCCGAGCGGACACGAAAGTTAATTACCCCCTTACAGCTTGTAGTAGGCGGGACGGACATTTAAGCCGGATTATCTAACAGTAATCTAGTGAGACTCCCCGCGGGGATAGATCGATCTAAAAGCTCTGGGAATACAGCCTAAGTTTACTCTCATTCTCACATTTAAGTTGCCAAGTGAATGCTTTATGAAACGACCCCCTGTTCTCACAGTATAGTCTCCATGCTATAATGCAATATGCTTCATTAATGTAAAAGTAATGGGGAATCAGTATTCTCGTTAGACTTCCAGCGAAAAGAGAAATTATACTGCCCTGGATGGTATGTGCTCTGTTATTACATTTTCCCCGGGATTGAAGGCAATTTTAGATGCAGAATGGCATCTTGATTACCAGCTTATTAAGTTACTGTATGAGAGCATGCTCATCAGCATTGGCAAATTCGAGATGTTTTATGGAATAAGTGTTTGATGCGTGCTTTTCATTTTCATACCCTTTGTATTCCATGTGTGGTCTCAGGATCATTGGGTTTGGAGTGGAGTCGGTGTCGTAGTATTTCAAGTGCATCGGGCCAGGGAGGGTTTTTGAGAGGGAGGGGCTAAAAAAAAACAATGCACCCTCTCGTCCAGAAAAAAACCTGCTCTGCATCCAAATTTAATCTAGGTTCTGTGCTATTTCTGAAGTTGAGTCAGCTAAGTGGGTTAAAAAAAGTCCCACTTTTTCAGAAAAAGAAGCCCTTTGCTTGCTATACAGACCTGTGCCTTTTAAATCTGATTGTGAGCAGTGACAGGCATTCAAATTAAGTCTGATCTTGAGGTTTTAAGCCAGGAAAATGCCATGCAGTTTGGTCATCATTCCATCTAGGCCGTGATTTATGTAACAACGAAGTGAAAGAACCATTATTACCTCTGCCGGAGAGGTTTTGTTTTCACCTCACAATACACACCTCTCGCAGACACTGGACAGGCACGTAGCCAGGGGGTTTGGGCGGTTCGAAAGAACCACCTTTTTGCTGGGAAAAGGTCCACTTTGGGTAAAATTTGATCTATGTACTTGAGGATTTTATGGTAAAAGGTCCACTTTTTCAGAATACAAACCCCCCCTCTGAAATTGCTGGCTACGGGCCTGCTGGATGTGTGCTGGCATATATCGCTTGGGTGACAGTGTACTATCTCGGACATAATGTGACTCCATATCTATGACTTGCTGAATAATTGATTATTCTGTTCTGGTTTTTTTCTCTTTTTATCTCTAGAATCTAACGAGCAATCCTTCTTCATTATCTTTGATATCAACAGAGAGGCTGAATATCCGACTCGGTGTGATTATGAAGACAGGGGAGAAATTCACTGTATGCAGCTGCTAAATTAATATTTTTAGAATAATTAACTTTTTTTGTTTCTCATCCAATGTTTTAAGCCTATGTGTGGCTACAAATATACTGCCTTTATCCATTCCGCATGCACTTTTTATTTTCCCATTGGTACTGGCGTTATGAAGGATATTTTTCT
Source organism: Lingula anatina (assembly GCF_001039355.2). The sequence goes on along the minus strand of NW_019774825.1, from coordinate 168,389 downwards.
CATTGTGATAACTCTTAGGTTTGATTGATGGGAGTGCTTCTTAATTTTTCCATTACTGAGTGTACTGAAATATCATCACAATATTCATAGTTAGGTGCTCTCGTGATTCCATCTAACCAGGAAATCCCATGTTCCTAAAGAATGGCTTTGATGTTACTGCAGATAGAATAGGGACTTACTCAGGACTACAAAGACTGAAGAAGTCACTTGTGGCTCTCAGATTTTGTTTAATAAGGGGGTGCATCAAGGCGCATGGCTGAAACAAGGAATCAGCAGACAATGATTTCACTCTAATACATAGGGAACAGAGATTAAAAGAATTGCTTGATTTGATCTTGTGTCTTTTTTTTTTTGGGGGGGGGGTAGAAGGAGGAAAGATTGGTATCTCAGAAACTCTGGGTAGCATATAGGGTATAGGCAAGTGCCTGTTGGGTTCCCAATATCCGCCATTGCACTATACGAAATAGCACTCCTGCACATACTAGCTAGTACACAGAATGCAAGCAGGGCAGTTTTGAAAGGAAATTGCTGACGCAGGGACACCCTGTAGTTTAGGAGTCTTATGCAAGGTTGAGAGACTTATGGCAATCCTGTTTAATTATCTCTGGTTAATATTGCAGGTAAAAACACAATACGGTAATATGCCAAACAATTCGACCAAGATTAATTAATTGTACCACCAGCGTTAGCGCTGGCGGTACACATGGTTTCGGTCCCGTCCGGATCGTTCCGCCGGCTCCGCCGGACNCCAGTTACGGGCGTGATGAATCAGTCAGCGAGGGCAAGTCTGCTTAATAGCAAAATTTGTATGTCTATAAGCACTATTATTGTCATCGGGGACAAAGGAAAAGACAGGTACGTCATGCTTCCAGATTAGATCTTCAATTAATTGTTTCTTCCTCATTGACGAGAGCTATTGAAAGGACAACAATTGACAAAGGGCCGAGGCATGCAGCATCTATTTCACTGGCTTGAAAATTTACCGAGTCTTGTCGACGATGTGGTCGAACAATCGGAACAAGAAAAAAATTCTGTCCCATGATTTTGACGTATGGACTAATTGTTTGAGTCCAGAAAAATTAATTTTATAAAATAATTTTTGTGGTCGGATTGACTGGGCCCGTCGAAATGCTTGGCACATTACCGTATAGTCATCTTTTTCAAGGGACATTCAAGATGATATAGTGTGTACTCAGTATATTGTAATCTGCCTTGTGACATTTGGCAAATTTTGTATATCACATTATCATGAGGTCAAAACCTACTAGATAATAATTGTTCTTTTGTCACAAACGTGTTTTTATGATACTCAGAGTTATGTGTCAGTGTCAGTCTGACAACTGCAGTCTGCATTGACATTTTTTATCTTTGGCAACACAAGCGACACCTAGTGGCATCACTGTAGACTAAAGATGTCTGAATGGCATTGAAATGTATATGTATGTATATGTGAGTATCATAAAATAATTTGTTTGTTACAAAAGGAGATTTTTGATCAATTGTTTGTCAAATTGCTGAACCTATCTCAACATATAAACAACTTATTGGCTATTTTATAAATCATGACTAATATATCTCATTTCCCTGTGCTGGTATAGAAACTGGGATATTTTATTATACATGATATTATCACAGATTTCAACAAATGCTTTGGGGAAATTTGGGTCATTCAGTAAAGCTGTCTTTGAATAAACATTAAAATGTGATGCATTTGAGAATAAAGTGTCCAATAGTTCTGCAGTTTGTGGCAAACATCTTGCTGAAATTCGTAACTTGATTGGTGGATTGGTATAAGTGACTCTGATAATAATCAAGTATTTCGACATCATTTTATTCAAGGAAATTAGGACTGGAATGGGCATATGGTGCTGTTGAAAATAATAATTTGTTCTACTGTATAGAACATTAAGTTGAGTTAAAACATGTGGATATAATTGAATTGTACTGGGGACTAATACTGACATGATACATGCATCAGGCTCTGCAGTTGCACATATTTCATTGTTATGGCTGGTTAACACATTGCCGAACATTACTGCCTTTGCTGTTGAATATTTTATACCTTTTTGTAACATTTTGGGTAGTCAATATGAACTTGGGACTCCATGGAGATTATGTGAAATCTATCACCACTTTGATAAAGTAATTAATGAAATATGGTATGTTAATACAATAAGGTTATTATGCCTTTGGGTTCCTAACCTACAGGAAAGTAAAGCCATTCTCTAAGGTCATGTTCACCATTCTGAAACCCATGAAAATTCCCAGATGACGGAAATGGATATTGCATCATTTTAGAAGGGAAAATGACTTCCATACGGTTCTATTGGGGAAAATTGTGGCTGAAATTTATGGCATTGCACTGAAGTTAACATTTAATCTTTGGCCCTGGCTCCGTGTTTTTTTTTTTTTCTTTACTGACATATTTGCCAATTTGAAATAGTGACTTGAACAAGTTTTCATATTTGCTTTAAATTAAGTCCTTTCCTGCATGAATTAAGAAACTGAATGTGTCATATAGTTTTTTAATTTATCCTCATTTTCATCTCCAATATTGCTATTCGGCAAACTGCAACATATATTTTGTCACACATGACAGATGACTCCAGCAATAATTTTTTCCTTTTGAAATGATTTTTGTTATCAAATCACACAGCTTTTTATATATGAATAAAGACCAGGTAACTTTGTTATTCTGTTTATTTCAGGGAGACGAGATATTGCAAGCCTTTCTGAAGCACAAATCGATCGTTTGACAAAGTATGTCACAGCCATCTTGGCAGCTACTGAAAAGGCAGAGGATACGAGTGAAAACAGCTATGACTTGTACAATAATGAAGAAGAGACCAAACAAATTACTTCTGCTCCACCTGGTATGTTTTATGACACTTTCTTACCATGCTTCTTGGGAGTTCACTGGGAATTTAAGCCATTTAATAACCTGTTTGGGGTAGGAACATTTAGCATAAAAAATTGCTTGTATGTAATATATCAGAATGGTTGTGCCACCACAGTATTGTGCACTGCTCATAGCAGGACAACTAACGCAATCTGGTGAAATGCTAAGCACTACTGTTGCATCACATTTTTAAATTTAGATCACTGCTTTTTCTGACGCATTTCATTTTACCTCATTATATGCAGGGCTCTGTTATGAGACAAATAAGAAAGCTGATTTGATTTGATTATTTTCATCATGCACTGTCTAAAATAAGATTCAGTGATTGCTATTTCCATTATTCAAAAGAGCTTTTGTTTGTGCATATACCTACAGGCAAATGTCTTTGTGACAAATTGTCTCATGGGTGAATAAAGCCAATAATTTCAAGAACAACTAACTCAAAGATCAATAAAACAGTTTACTGACATTTGTTGCAGATAAATTTTGTTCCAGATCAGAGCTGCTTTTATGAAAACCATTTAGCTCCGATTCGACTTACACCCCATTCCCATACCTTGATCGATCTAGTGGGATCGATCCATTTCCCAGGGAATTCTCCCTAAGTTGATTGACCCTCTAGCTGCTCGAATAGGATGTCATTCAGTTAATTTAATTGCAATCAGTGAGGACCCCTGCAGAGTTGGATCTATCTACCTTGTATGATAGTTTCATTGTGAAGGCAACTTAAAACTCCATTGTCCGCCTTAGTTATGGTGACTTAATTATCTGACTTCATAGTACAGGGTGATGGTAATAAATCTCAATTTGAAATAAAACTTTACTTTCATATTATTTCTGAAATTGTCTTGACTTGATGAACAGTCCTCATGTTATTACTTGCAGGAGTGACGGATGGACAAGCACCTGCAGCAGTTTTTTCCAAAGAGCAATTACCAAAACAGGCAAGAACCAACCCAGAAGCCATCTTCTCGGTCTCCATAAAGTCAGGAGTGAAGAAGAACTATCCAGGCTATGAAGCAAGGGGCGCCAATGTTGCAGGTGCAGAATCTAATATTTGTGACCATCTTGTTTTTAAAGGCTCAGTGAATGAGGAGGGGGAAATTTTTTCAATGAAATACATTGTAAAGTCACATTTATAATTTTGACTAACCGTGTGCCATAATTAAAATGGTTAAACCTCATTGTAAACAATATATAGAATTTGACATTGTATTTGGATGCAAATAGGGACTGAATTTCAGACAAAAAAAATTTTTTAAAAATTACCAGCATGAGAAAAAGGTAGCACGGGTATGCAGTCAGAATTTTTTAATGGAGCATTTTCTACCAGTAATTTGCCCCTATGTCTTACATTTACGGTCATTGGTGCATTCATCTGTTTTTATGATGTATGGCAATTACTCGATCTTTTCAATTCACAAAATATTCACAGTCTCCCCCCATTGAGAAGATCAAGTCGTTAAAAGGTAGAAAGATTAAAAAAAACACAGCAGTACTATTAAATATATAAATAAGATTGACACATAAAAAATAAACAACCAGTAGACAGACAGACAGAAACATAGGGAAGACTGACACATACATTGTAGCCAGATTAAAATAAGTTGGAAGAAGATATGAAGACAATTGAAGGCACAGTCTGTTGAGCCAGTGCAGGAAGACCAGAATCAAGAGAAAAAGACAGAGAGCAAAAGACAGAAGGAAAAGGCGAAAATAATCAAGAAATTGAAAAGGAACAAAAGACGGGAATGGTGGCAAGGTCAACTCCACTGTCTGTCAATTCCCGCTTCAATCTCATTACCATGTGATGGAATGGAAAGACAAAAAAGAGACATGATTACTCACTTTCTAGATTGAAAATAAATTGAAAATCAAGACATGAAAGCAATTTTGTTGATTTAGAAACCCCGGGGATGAGAAAAAGCAAAGAACTTTTTAAGCATACCTAACATGAAATAATTGCCTGGCCTTTTGGCTTAAAAGAATCTGCGAGGAATCCTGGTGTGTTTGGAAACTAGGGGAAGACTTATTATTAGAACAGTTATGAGATTTTAGAAAAATTGACCAAATTGATCATCTCCAAAGTGCCTTTTATAAAATGGGATGGTTACAAGAAGATCAAAAGAATACTCCTCCAAGAACTGTGTTGTTTTTTCGAAAATATTTCATTTGTTTCCTGGAAAAAATTTGCCGCTGGGCATATTCATTTGAGACTCTCTGTATAAATGTAACAAATTTTTATGTAAAGCAACAAAGAGTTACACTTAGATATTTGTTTATTCTTTTCATGTTCTATTTACTTAAAGTTATTAATGTTAGTTACCATTAGTGGTGATTTGTTATTAAAATGTAATATATGTCTTTTGGTAATATATGTCTTTTGGTTATATATTTTCGATCTGCCAGCCAAGACGATCAACAGTGCCGCCTCCAATTCTGAGACTGAATTGGCTGCCTCAAGTCAAGACACTGTCAAGAAGAATTATGTGAACATTACCTTCGAGAAAAGGTAAAGGACATACATGTATCTGTACCTTAATTATTTTATAAAATTCTTCTTTTTGTATAATTATGATTAATTAAAGGAATATGCCTTGATTATAAGGGTGTTGATTACAAAAAGTAGCGATTAGATCTAGCAACACAATAGCTGCATTACATGTGCACAGTATCTAAATAGAAGTATTACTTCTTTTTTTCAAATGATGTAATTTGTGTTTATTATTTTGATACGGATATCTTTATCATATCTGATCCCCAATACCTTTTAAGTGCCAAAAGTCACATTTACTGTCTGGCATGGTTGGATTATAAATGGAGGTCTGCCAAGCTGACTAATACTGTAGTATGAAATATTTTTGGGTCTTCCCGAGCCCCAAGAGATTTTACCAAGGTTACTTATAGTCTTCAGCTGTGAGAAGTCACTATTAAATTTAACTGCAGCATCACTGCTAATGCGGCACTTGAAATATGAATTATGGATAGATAATTGAAAAACTTTGATGTAATATCTGAAAGCTAATGGGTTTGAATAATGGGGCCAAAGCTGGGCCATCACCAGACAGACTTTGCAGTATATGCGCACATGCACACACACACACACACACACACTAACGAAAAAGTCTTATAGGATCCTATAAGATCCTATAGGAACCTATAGGAAATTGGGCCAATTTCCTATAGAATCCTATAGGATCTTATAGGATCCTATAGGACTTTTTCGTAAGGGCATGCATATGTGCACACACGCACATGGACATACTTCAGACTGATGATCTGTTTTGACTCTCATAGTCTAGAAATGGGCCATTTGTCTCTGTAAGGCCTAGCTGACTTTTGTAACAGGATACAAAATGGGCAAGAAATGCTATACTTTTGATCTCCATGTAATATAGATGTGCATGACAGCTGGTAAATTATAAGTGCATCCATCAAGGTGCAGTGGAAACTTCCTCTCATCTATTCTTTCCATTTCCTTTTTGGACAATCACTATATGAAAGGGAGGGGTGGTTTATACAAATGCATGAGCACATTCTGTGATTGCATGTTCTTATTGGTCTGATGTAGAAACGTGGCTGTGTCAACAACACCAGGGGAATTGGTTTCAAAACTTTTTGACCAGATTTTTAGTCTTTTTGAAGGCAAGCTAAATCTAAAATTAAATATTGGACCTGACCTCAAATAAATAAATAAATAAAAATAATAATAATAACTGGCTGTTAAATTGTCATCAACCAGTGGTAACTCTTATGCAGAGAACTGCTGCACATATATCCTCAACCAAAGTTCTAAAAATTTAACGACCAACAATTTTTTTTAATGTTCCTTTATGAAACTGATCTCAGAAGCTGCTGCTAGTTGACCTGTGTGAAAGCAAATTAAGATACAATGGTAATTGAAGGTCCTTCCCTAGAGCTTGACTTTTAGTTCACTTTTAGTTGGTGACTATGGGCTTAATAGGTGAATCCATTTGTCCATTAAAGGTCATTTTTCATGACAAAAGATGTTTGGTCAAACATAAAGATCTTAACTGGAAGGCAATGAGCAGAAACACCTAGCTAGAAAGCACCTGCCTAGATGTAAATGTATATGTATTCTATTTTCTTGGCTGATGATAGAATTTTCCCTCTTCTAATACTGAAATGACTTGTCTTTGAGCTGAGGACACTGGAACTGCATGTACCTCAACTCACCATCCAGTAGATTTAATAGACAAGATGTGTTGAGTGACCCTGAAAGATACAGTGTGATTTATAAAAGTGTTGCTGTTAGACAGATATTTCACTTCCCATCAGCGACATGTTACCCCCTGGGAAGAGATTCCAGCAGACAGTCGAAAGATTTATCAATCTATCCACCAGACTGTAGCCATGGCTCGACTTTATCTGGGGAAAGAGCCACCCCAGGGGATATAATTGCACATCAGAAACATGTGACTTTATGTGGAAAATATGTTATTTGTCATGAAAAAAAGAAAGGAAAATATTTTGGCATTCGTGTCTTCTTATAATTATTTATTTGTAATTTGTCTTATTTTCTTTTAAAGTGACAGAAGCATTTTATAGTTACACATGTATTTACCAGTAGATCAAGGGGAATTCGGAATTCAAAATATTTTTGTACAAACTTTATGAAGTTTGCTTACACATAGCAACCTCTGCCTGGATTTGCGATTTACTACGTAGCTGAGTTTACTTGTCGCGACTAACAATTTGGAAATAATTGAAGGTGGCCTAAGCTGTGGGCTAAGATTGAACTAATGAGTTTTATTCAACAGGGACAGTCCTTTTTTGCGTGGTAAATTTTATCATGAAACAATAGATATGTAACCATGGAGATGTCATATCACGGATAATGCTGTACAAATTGCTATGTTGATAAACCTTTCTGTTGCAACTCTGTGGCCATGTTTATAGAATATTAATTTTTGTTTTCAGGTAACTTGAGGTATATAAACATAATTTTTAAAGTTGCAAAATACTTCCTTAAATAAACTGGTGAAATGCTGAAGTCTAAGTGCTTGTTACCTAAAGTGGATCTTTCACTTACTCTCAGCTCAATTTCCTATGTATTACATGTATTATGATCTTTTCAAGGGGGGGGGGGGACTGAGAATTTTAAAGACACTGTACTTTTTAAGTCATAATTTCTGAAAATTAGAACATTCCTATTGAGTGGTAGCAACAAAATGAAAAAGCAGGCTACTCTATAGTTCTATTCTATAAAGAGATATATAAAAATATAATTTTAATGTGAATGAAATTATGTATCTGAAAATTTGATCATTTTTGCCCATTCAAAAGGTCTAGTTATTACCACAAATTTTTCCTTTTTTACTGCAACATTCATTTTCCCCAGATGGTTTTACATATCCTCCTTGCAAATTGAAAAAAAAAGGAATATATAACTTGCACGAATTTTATACAACATGAAAATTGTACTTGGAAAGGTAAATTTGCTACAGTTCGAGAAGGCATAATTGAATATATGGGTTGGAAATTAAATATAATGTTGGCATTTCAGCTGGCTTGATGTTTTTATACCCAGAATCCTTTAAGAAATCGAAATGTCTAAAAGCTGATCATGTTGCTATTTGGTTTTATTGTAGAGAGATTTTGTGGTGAAATATCTTTATATTACAAGCCAGTACAGTATGCAATACTAGAGGTAGAATTAGTCTTGGTACAAAGAAGGCAATATTTTTTTCCTTTTTTTTTTTTTTTT
>NW_019774825.1:79088-159086 GCF_001039355.2 Lingula anatina | reverse complement strand
TAAGTGCTTGTTACCTAAAGTGGATCTTTCACTTACTCTCAGCTCAATTTCCTATGTATTACATGTATTATGATCTTTTCAAGGGGGGGGGGGGACTGAGAATTTTAAAGACACTGTACTTTTTAAGTCATAATTTCTGAAAATTAGAACATTCCTAGTGAGTGGTAGCAACAAAATGAAAAAGCAGGCTACTCTATAGTTCTATTCTATAAAGAGATATATAAAAATATAATTTTAATGTGAATGAAATTATGTATCTGAAAATTTGATCATTTTTGCCCATTCAAAAGGTCTAGTTATTACCACAAATTTTTCCTTTTTTACTGCAACATTCATTTTCCCCAGATGGTTTTACATATCCTCCTTGCAAATTGAAAAAAAAAGGAATATATTACTTGCATGAATTTTATACAACATGAAAATTGTACTTGGAAAGGTAAATTTGCTACAGTTCGAGAAGGCATAATTGAATATATGGGTTGGAAATTAAATATAATGTTGGCATTTCAGCTGGCTTGATGTTTTTATACCCAGAATCCTTTAAGAAATCGAAATGTCTAAAAGCTGATCATGTTGCTATTTGGTTTTATTGTAGAGAGATTTTGTGGTGAAATATCTTTATATTACAAGCCAGTACAGTATGCAATACTAGAGGTAGAATTAGTCTTGGTACAAAGAAGGCAATATTTTTTCCTTTTTTTTTTTTTTTTTTGAAAAAAGAAAAAAAATCCTTTCTCCCTGTCATTATTCCTTTCAATATTAATAATTCATTTCCATGTAGAAATATTCTGATTTAACTTTCATTGGCGACTTCTTGTGGTTAACAGCAAGGGGCAGAACAAAAAGCTAGGGAACAAAATGTACATGCTCCACTGGTTTCTTGATGCTTTATTGAAAAGAAAAAAGAATATTCACAGTGGGTTTTTTCTTCGGCAGACATTTCATTTTCAGACGACAAAGTTATTGAAGTCATCCATTATGCATTACAACCCACTTACACAACATTGTTCACACATGTATAGCCCTTTGGACATGATGAATGGAACCAGAAAAGTCTGAAAGGAACGATTTCACTACAATCATGCGTGAGTGAATTAAAACATCAACATCTAAATTAAAGTTTTATTAATTAAGGTGATCTTTAGGTGGTGAATGTAATGCGAGCATGTGTGTGTGTGTGTGCGTGTGCAAGTGTTGTGTATGTTTGTGCATGTGTTGTGTATGTTTGTGCATGTATATGCACGTGTTTGAGTGTTTGTGCAAACTTTATCAGTCTACATTACACATTATCACAAATATTGTTGAAGATGTTGAGGAAGAGCTTGAAATGTAATGCATAGGAATGCAATTCTCCTTTTCATGTAAGTAAGAAAAAAAAGATTAAAAAAAAAAGATTTAAGCCAAGTCACGGAACAATGATTGGAATCTCTGCAGGTGTTTGAATACCGGAGATTAAGGATACCGATTAAGCTTGAAGATTAATACCTCGGAGTGGGATATTATCTGTGGAACATAAATGAAATGTCACTGAAACTTGGCGATCCTGTCAGTCCGGCTTATTGTAAATTGGTTTTGTTTAAGTTGAGAATAATGACAATGCAGTGATAAGATTTTTTTTTTTTTTTTTTTTGGAAAAGACTTCTTACTTTGAAGTTTCCATATCTGAGTACACACACGCACGCACGCACACACACACACACACACACACACAAACACACACACATGCAAAGCAAAGAGCTTGGGCAGTAAATGGTCATAGTCCATCCCCATATAATCACGTCAGCATGTTAATCTGTCAGCCCCTCTGACTAAGTGAATAGGAAGGTACTCGAGCATAAAAATACTCACTAGGGAATTGACAATGCCATCTTATTACTGCTGTGAAATTGCTTTGGTTTCATATTCTTTGAATCCTCATAGGAAATTCTGATTTTCACCTATTTGAGGTGATAAGTGAATCTATAGCCTAAGAATTATTCTAGCAGCCAGATATTGTCCTGCATGATATTAGAAGGGAGGGGGGGTACGTTACATGCCACGTCACTTCACTCTTCCCGAGCTCCCCAACATTGAGGTGCCTTTTGCCTACTTTTGTATGCAAAAATATGAATGCCCCATGTAGGGCGTTTATATTTTTGCTCAGTGTAATAGAATATCCTAGTTCAACCACTTGCATTTGCATACTTGGATGACTAGAGATAAAAGTCATCAGGATTTTTTCCCCAAAAATCTGGATATTTTGGTTGTATTTATGTGAGTAATGAGAGTTGTTTTTAAAAGATGCATGGTGGGTGGTCCAGATACGTTGATAAGATGTTTTAATTTCCAGTCAAATTCTTTACATGACCTGTTTTTTTTTAACAGGGATACATACATTTATGTTTATATATTTTTTTAAAAATTTTAACATAAATTGGTCACTGTGACTAATGTTTTGATATTTATTTTCTCTTTTAGTCTTACCCAAGCCCAGGCACATGATCTGCTGAATGCAGTGGCCGAAGAAGTTGGTGTAAGAAATACCAGTTTCACCAATATCAGGTAATAGATTGTTTTTAGTGATTGTCAAGTTAATTGGTCTGTAAGCCAGAAGTTAATTATAAAAGGCTAACAACTGTTCATTTTGGCCAAAAAATGGATTTTCTTGGAGTAAACGACAATGTTCCCATACTTACCTGTGGTTAATGAATCTGTTTCGACATTCATAGTTATTCCATGTTTCTTTTTAAGTTTTTTTATAATAATGTCTTTGGAGGTCAGGTGGTCCAATAGCAAGCACAGATTCTAGAATAATTGGGATAACCACCGTTTTGGTTGTAAAATAAATTTATATTTCTGTGAGTTGGTTACAATGTATTTGTTGTGAAATATGGATCTTATACAAAGAGTTCTTATCCATTTAAAGAGAAATGACTGTGAAATAGAATTGGTCCTAAAGCCAGGGCAGTAAATAACTGCAAACTGGGATTGGTTTGTCAGCCAGAAGAAAGAAAAGGGCTGAAAAATACATGTAGAATTGGTCTGTAAATCAAAATGAAAAAAAAAAAAAAAAAAAAAAATTGCAACTGAATATTGGCCATGTCAAAGCAAAATTGACAAGAGAGTTGAAAATTGCAGAACAATAAAAGAAGCCCTCTCTCCTTTTTGTTATCCTGATCCAATATCCTTACATGAAAATCGTGACAAATTGACGTCTAGATTTCAAAGTATTTTTTAACCCGAATCTTCACATCCTCTGCATTACAAAGACCATATGAATAAGTAGCTAAACAGAATACAGACTGTCATTATTCAAATTTCTTGTTACGGTCTCAGTATGAAAGGTCAAAGAGGGAAGAATAATGAATTGATGGATTCTTTCCATGAATTTGATCAGAACGGCAAGCCAAGTCATTGATCACTGGGAAACTTGATCATAAGGCACGTCCCAACCATTATAGACTGCGGACGTGAGCATGCGTGCATGTTTGTCTGTTTGTATGCCATTGCCTCTGTGAGGTTGATGGAGCGTTTGTGCTTGTGAAAGCTTGTTTTGCCAAAGGATGAAGGAAAAAAAGCACCCCATTCATCCGCATTCAAATTGCCCATTGCCTCCATTGGTTGGAGGATACCAACACTGTAAAACAGTGGTTATGTGCACATGAAATGGCATATTGAGAAAAATGTCCCAAAAATGATAATACGTTCCCATTTTGAAAAAAAAGGAAAAGAAAACTAGTTACGCCTTTGAATTGTATCATACAGCTGTGGTTTACATAGCTTTTCAGTTTAATTTTATAGTTTCTTTGGCTCCAGAAGGGATCACACAATTAATTATGTTATAATGGAGCACAGAAATAGTCATTTGATTGCTGCTGCTTTACCCCATGCTACTTCAAGACATACCCTCAAATATATTTAATAGTTTTCATGATTACCTGAAAGACGCATTGGCACATTTGCACAAAATATTTCAATTCTGGTATTATATATGTTCACAAATCTTGAATACTATAAATGCTTGTTTTGTCCATTCAAAACTTGGTATTTAATTACTCAATAATGCATGTATGTATATAATTGAAAACGTTTGAAAAACTGTTTTTTGGATATTACTGGCATTATTTTGAGAAAGCATATTCATATAACCAGTCTGTTCTACGTCAATGAATAATCACAATAAAGACAGCTCTAAAAAATAAGATTAAGCACTTCATTGATTTTTGAAATGCTGTAAGCCCTGCCACTGAGTGCTTGGCTAGGGTATATTAGTCCTTGTCAAGGTTTTTTCCTTTTCCTTCAATGTCTGACTATTTATGGAAATTTGTGCTGGCACAGGTACTTGGAAGCTATCGGTTCTTTTTGAGTTGCATCACGTCAGAGGAATAATGAATTTGCAATACAGTGCAATCAGTGTGATACCACTTAAAACTAATGTTGATGGTGCTTTCAGATTTTTTTCTTGTGCTTATACCAGTATGTGTTTCTCAGCATGGTAACCCATTTTTCCTCACATTGTTTTGTTGAGGAAGGGGACAAATTCCCTATTTTCACAATTCTATGATTTGAATTATATGAGTGTATGTTCTTAGGATAGCATACATTTTTGTAATATACACTGATTTATTTATTTATTTATTTATTTATTTATTTATTTATTTATTTATTTTCAAGAGGATATGGCACCTAAGAATGAAGAGAATGCATCAAAAGTAACCAAATTTGTTGACTGTTTAGAAATGTTTAGTATGTTTAGAAATGTTTTTCATTAAGTATAATGTTAAGTTTGCAAGAGGTGGGATGGAAGAAAGTCAAAGTGCAAGGATAACATTTCTGGCACAGTTTCTCTTTCATTATGAAAGTTGCTCAAATCTTTAATCAAAATTTTATTGACTTTTGTGAAAATTTCACCTAAAATCCAAGTTTGGGGAGCCTAACGGATATCCTGTAACATTCGAAATGGCCGACATGATGAAGTAACGCGTAATTTTCTGTTAAGATTATGAAACTGTGATATTAGAAATAATCAAAGATGTTTTCATTTTCAGGACAACAATGTCATCATTACCCAGAAAATTTGAGAAATCTCATTTCTTTTGCAATAAGATATTTATGAAATTTGTATTATTTTTAATATTATTTTCTTATGAAGGGGAAGTAATTTGGCTTCTTTTTTAATTTTTGATTGAATTTGACATGACAATGTGAAGTGCATGTGTTCTTACTGATGCCCTTATCAGTAAAGGATCTAGGACATATCATCAGTGTTTTAAGAAATCTGCCATAAATTACTGTCTTTTTTAATTTTTTAGTTCCTTTAACCTATTGAAGTGTTTTAAAACAATTTATTGAATTATTATTATTATTATTATTATTATTATTATTATTATTTATCATTATTATTATTAGTGAATAAAAAAGACTGAGACCAGTATATCAGTCTCTACTGTTATCTTTATGAACACTGGTCATCATTGATACTCTAGATGTCTTAGGCCACATTCAGAACAGTGGACAAACTAGGCTGAGGCCGTCTAATCTGCTAATACACACTGAATAAATTCCCCGTGGGGAAGTATTCAAGTGGGTCTGCCATATTTGAACCTCGGACTAGTCAGTCCACTGTTCTGAATACAGTCTTAGTAGAATTCTGGGGTAGCCCTAGCACTTGTCAATTTAGCCAATTGCTAAAACTGACTTTAACTACATGGTTAAACAAAATGGGGTTGATTTGACTCATTTTGGTCAAATTTAAACCAGTTAGAGATAAAAAGGGATGCAAAAGTTGTCATTTGGCAAAGCAAAAAATTTTGCTGGGGCTACCCCTGGAACTGTTAATCCCAATAAAAGTAAACCAGTCCGAAGGTGTAATCTATATAGACTAATATGTACATGTATGGAAGATGAGTACAATTACTAGTACTAAAATTTCCACAAATTCAACCTGCCCAGCCACTTGAATAATCTATAATATTTATTCCGAGATCAAGTCTCTATGGTGATTGCCTTAGGCTGATGGGTAATGTTGCAGATTAGTATAATATTCTGCTCATTGAAGCCCAATACAGAAACAGTGATTTTTGAATATTAATGGTTTTTCTACATCAACATGGGCTGGCTGGTGCCTTTTTTCCTTCCAAGCCCAATATTACATCAAATATAATGCAGGCAGGGAATAAAAAAAATTAGATTACTCTTTTCATTCCGAGATAAGTGTGAAAAGAATTTAGATCACTGATAGAGATAAGTGATTTCTGGATAGAGTGTATTTCTCTTTTATTGAGTAGAATATTAAATGTTTCAGAAGGAAAAGGATAATGGAGGAAAAAGCTGAAAGAAAGAAGGAAGAAGAGAAAAAGATTGTTTAAAATTTTTATAAGTGAATGGCAATTGATCACATTAATGTTGACATGCCCNCTGTGTGTAGCTTAGGGATTTAACAGTAGCAAAAAGGATCTGAGATTTATATTGGTCAATATTGCATGTGCTTGTTCCGTGCATTATTGTCTATAATGTTTTCTGGGTGTACGTGGAATTTGGATAACAAATGATGAATAACAAAAGCAACAATTTCAATTTACACATGTACATTTTTCTTGTATTGAAATGTACCCTGTAAAGATGAACAGATGTAAAATGGATAAACGTTGCTGTTTTTAATTGACAAAAAGTCAATGTAAACATATCTAAAAAAGGTTTCTTTTTGTAATTTATTTCACTCTTCCACTAGTCCTGACTTAATTTGCATGGTTGTTTTCAACCAGTAAAAAGATGTCGTATTACATCAAAAAATCTAAGAACAACTTGTTTTACGTCAGCATGGGAACAAATTTGCCATCTGAGGAGCTAGATTATTTAAGTAGGTCTTTAAGACAAAAGATATTTAGTTCCTATGCCTCCTGAAACATTTACTTGGGAGTGATACGATATATATTATTTTATCTTAGAGTTAATTTAATATGCTTTAATGGACTTATTTCTTTGAAAGTTTGTCAAATGTCAAGATCTTGATTATTGCAGATCTGAAGGTCATCTCATCCAATATATACACATATAAAAAAAGATTTGGTACTCATTCCCGATGAAACTGTCATATCATTCTACGCAGATGATCCACATTCTTCAGAGACCTTCACTGAATGAAATGAGATTGACAGTTTAACATCCCCTCTCTTGTTTCGAACATATTTGTATAATTAGCAGCTTTTCTGAATTTACTTAACTCCAAAAGGAGACATGTTAATCTGATTTTATTCAGCGAGAGTCCCAAGAAGATTGTTCAAAATAAAAAGAA
The DNA here is from genome assembly GCF_001039355.2 of Lingula anatina. Next base: position 151,813 of record NW_019774825.1, on the reverse strand, counting down.
GATGTTGGGAATTCGGTCTTGACATTGATGGTGACAAAGTTGATGAAAATCCTAGATAACAGCAGACAAGGCTATCAGCAAAACCTGAAAATTTGAACGCAGTGTTCCATACTGTTGACAATGTATACCTTTTAGGTTTTTACAAAAATAAATAAATAAATAAAAAAGAATGAAATTCTGAAGGCAGATGTAATAAAAATTGAGTTGTGAAATTGTTCAAAGTCTATTATGTTGTCATCTCTATATTTTATTTGCAGGCTTGGAAAGAACTTCATCACATTCTATGTGGACCCAAAGCAAAACATATCTGCTTACAAGGTAGCCAGTAAAGTGGGTGAGTTGATATCCCTCTCCCTTTTCCCTTAACAATTGCCTCCTCTCTCTCTCTCTCTCTCTCTCTCTCTCTCTCTCTCTCTCTCTCTCTCTCTCTCTCTCAAAGTTAAAAGAATCCATGTCTTATTTAGAGCCAGGGCTGAGACTTGGTCCTCATGATCTGAAATATCTGCTAACAAACACCAAAAACTTGCTTGGTTTTTTTTTGTGTGTCACAGGTTATGTACGGTAGATATGACAACAATTTTTAAATAATTTTTTTTCTTAAATCCTCAAACAGTGGTTGCCAATGTCACATAGTAACTTAATATGACCTTTGTTTGGTTATATCAACATTTTGTGCTTGACTTTACACTCTTGCTTCTCTCTCTCTCTCTCTCTCTCTCTCTCTCTCTCTCTCTCTCTCATGTTGAACAGTCCCTATCAATATGATTTCTAGAAATATGCTACAGTGTATGAGTATGCTAAACACATTTTGTATGCAGAGAATCAATCATATTATTGTCAGAAGTTTTAGACATTGTTAGATGAAACATGCTGTTTTTTGTTGAGCTGTCAGGTTATATTTGAATAATTGAAAAGACAACTATGTACATGTAAGTACAGTCATGTTGAGAGAGATGAAGAATAAAAGGCGTATCCCTGGCTTGTGAGTAATAATCGAACTGCATGCATACCACCCTTCAGAAATTATACAAGCTATAGACATTTCTGCTAAGATGCCATCTTTTCTTTTTCTTTTGTTGCCTAGCAACTGTGACAGGCATGATGAGGTAATGCAGTAGGATGGGCAGAATCGATACCCATCTCGACAGAAACTTAATGCGCTGTTTTGATATTGTGTTTGGCATCCGAGATGGTGCAGACTCATTATTTTTTTCATTTTGAAGAGAAAGTGGTTTGCATTTAGAAAGGATATTTGAGAGCCTATTATAACTAATTGTTATCAGAAGCACAGTATAAAGTAGACGAACAATGTCAAGAAATAAATAGGCTGTAATTATCTTCTTTTGTGGTGGGTGATTATTTTATTTCTGAAAAAGTTGAACTTAGCTAATTGTCTTTATAGAAGCATAAATGTGCTTTGGACCTGCATGGCAAGATATTAATTTACTTGAAAATTTCTACATTTTCCCTTAAGCTATCCAATATCCAGAATCAGAGAGAGGGAGAGAGAGAGAGAGAGAGAGAGAGAGAGAGAGAGACTCTGTGCTCAGCGCCGGAGGAGAAAATAAAAGGATATGACTCAGTACATGATCAAAGTGTCTCGCTGTATTGATTTTAAGACCCAGTCAGTTAAGGTTGAAAGTATAATATAACCACCCCGTGATTAAAGACTGAATATATTAGCTGCTCTCAATTATTTAACAAATAATTCTTGATAATGGAGACAAAAGCATTTGAAAGGAATTTCCATGAGGTCTGTAACAATTCAAAATATTACCAGTTATTGTCAAATCAACATGCTATGCTAAAAGGTACTTTATAGAGATACATGTATATGTTGAATTTACTGTATGTTGAAAAATACCAAGATTACGTTTCCTTGGAGTGTATTGTAATCAGTGACCATGAGAAAGAAAACAGAAGCCTTTCAACAAAGTGATGAAGACTTAGTAATGCATTTCCTGCAATTGTAGATATCTTTGTTCATCTATTGTGATATCTTAGTTAAATTGCTGTATTTTCCATGATGCGTAAAAACAAAAATAAGGTTAAGGTGTAGAATTAGCCTTCTTATGTCAGTGAGCTAAGAAGAAGAATTATTTGAAATTGGAAGGGCCTATCATTTCTTGAGATGCATCTTTAGTGGTACTGGTAGTTTGATATGGAGGGTTACGGGGTTTTAAGTGATGGAGAACAGATATGGTCAAATTGATAACTTGGGTAGATCAGTATTGTCATGCATGTGAAATTTAACTCCCTACCCCCCCCCCCCCCCCGNATTTAACATTATTATTATTATTATTATTAGTGAATAAAAAAGACTGAGACCAGTATATCAGTCTCTACTGTTATCTTTATGAACACTGGTCATCATTGATACTCTAGATGTCTTAGGCCACATTCAGAACAGTGGACAAACTAGGCTGAGGCCGTCTAATCTGCTAATACACACTGAATAAATTCCCCGTGGGGAAGTATTCAAGTGGGTCTGCCATATTTGAACCTCGGACTAGTCAGTCCACTGTTCTGAATACAGTCTTAGTAGAATTCTGGGGTAGCCCTAGCACTTGTCAATTTAGCCAATTGCTAAAACTGACTTTAACTGCATGGTTAAACAAAATGGGGTTGATTTGACTCATTTTGGTCACATTTAAACCAGTTAGAGATGAAAAGGGATGCAAAAGTTGTCATTTGGCAAAGCAAAAAATTTTGCTGGGGCTACCCCTGGAACTGTTAATCCCAATAAAAGTAAACCAGTCCGAAGGTGTAATCTATATAGACTAATATGTACATGTATGGAAGATGAGTACAATTACTAGTACTAAAATTTCCACAAATTCAACCTGCCCAGCCACTTGAATAATCTATAATTTTTATTCCGAGATCAAGTCTCTAATGGTGATTGCCTTAGGCTGATGGGTAATGTTGCAGATTAGTATAATATTCTGCTCATTGAACCCCAATACAGAAACGGTGATTTTTGAATATTCATGGTTTCTCTACATCAACATGGGCTGGCTGGTGCCTTTTTTCCTTCCAAGCCCAATATTACATCAAATATAATGCAGGCAGGGAATAAAAAAAAATTAGATTACTCTTTTCATTCCGAGATAAGTGTGAAAAGAATTTAGATCACTGATAGAGATTAGTGATTCCTGTATAGAATGTATTTCTCTTTTATTGAGTAGAATATTAAATGTTTCAGAAGGAAAAGGATAATGGAGGAAAAAGCTGAAAGAAAGAAGGAAGAAGAGAAAAAAAAGATTGTTTAAAATTTTTATTAGTGAATGGCAATTGATCACATTAATGTTGACATGCCCAGAATCTTGCCAGTTGAATCTTTGAAATATTATCTGAGAACTCNATTTGATTGAGATTCAATGTCATTCCTAAAGATGGGTCAACTAAAAGGGTGAAAAAGGTCCAGATTCCCCCTCCCCCCCCACACACACACCTTTGAAATAACTAGCAGGTCAAAATGGAAGTATTCTGTGTTCTTTTAGACCTACTCTTGATATAAATTTCTATTGTAAAACTGAACCTTGAGGATATGCACGCACACACACATAAACACGCACTTCTTAGTACCATGGACAATTGTGGCTACTACATGTAGCTTGCTGTCAGAGAATATCCTCAGCATGGAGAATGGTGCTAATCCGAGTAAACGGACATTTTACACAATCTGTGTGTAGCTTAGGGATTTAACAGTAGCAAAAAGGATCTGAGATTTATATTGGTCAATATTGCATGTGCTTGTTCCGTGCATTATTGTCTATAATGTTTTCTGGGTGTACGTGGAATTTGGATAACAAATGATGAATAACAAAAGCAACAATTTCAATTTACACATGTACATTTTTCTTGTATTGAAATGTACCCTGTAAAGATGAACAGATGTAAAATGGATAAACGTTGCTGTTTTTAATTGACAAAAAGTCAATGTAAACATATCTAAAAAAGGTTGCTTTCTGTAATTTATTTCACTCTTCCACTAGTCCTGACTTAATTTGCATGGTTGTTTTCAACCAGTTAAAAGATGTCATATTACATCGAAAAATCTAAGAACAACTTGTTTTACGTCAGCATGGGAACAAATTTGCCATCTGAGGAGCTAGATTATTTAAGTAGGTCTTTAAGACAAAAGATATTTAGTTCCTATGCCTCCTGAAACATTTACTTGGGAGTGATACGATATATTATTTTATCTTAGAGTTAATTTAATATGCTTTAATGGACTTATTTCTTTGAAAGTTTGTCAAATGTCAAGATCTTGATTATCGAAGATCTGAAGGTCATCTCATCCAATATATACACATGTAAAAAAAGATTTGGTACTCATTCCCGATGAAACTGTCATATCATTCTACGCAGATGATCCACATTCTTCAGAGACCTTCACTGAATGAAATGAGATTGACAGTTTAACATCCCCTCTCTTGTTTCGAACATATTTGTATAATTAGCAGCTTTTCTGAATTTACTTAACTCCAAAAGGAGACATGTTAATCTGATTTTATTCAGCGAGAGTCCCAAGAAGATTGTTCAAAATAAAGAGAAGATGTTGGGAATTCGGTCTTGACATTGATGGTGACAAAGTTGATGAAAATCCTAGATAACAGCAGACAAGGCTATCAGCAAAACCTGAAAATTTGAACGCAGTGTTCCATACTGTTGACAATGTATACCTTTTAGGTTTTTACAAAAATAAATAAATAAATAAATAAATAAATAAATAAAAGTATGAAATTCTGAAGGCAGATGTAATAAAAATTGAGTTGTGAAATTGTTCAAAGTCTATTATGTTGTCATCTCTATATTTTATTTGCAGGCTTGGAAAGAACTTCATCACATTCTATGTGGACCCAAAGCAAAACATATCTGCTTACAAGGTAGCCAGTAAAGTGGGTGAGTTGATATCCCTCTCCCTTTTCCCTTAACAATTGCCTCCTCTCTCTCTCTCTCTCTCTCTCTCTCAAAGTTAAAAGAATTCATGTCTTATTAAGAGCCAAGGCTGAGACTTGGTCCTCATGATCTGAAATATCTGCTAACAAACACCAAAAACTTGCTTGGTTTTTTTTTGTGTGTCACAGGTTATGTACGGTAGATATGACAACAATTTTTAAATTATTTTTTTTCTTAAATCCTCAAACAGTGGTTGCCAATGTCACATAGTAACTTAATATGACCTTTGTTTGGTTATATCAACATTTTGTGCTTGACTTTACACTCTTGCTTCTCTCTCTCTCTCTCTCATGTTGAACAGTCCCTATCAATATGATTTCTAGAAATATGCTACAGTGTATGAGTATGCTAAACACATTTTGTATGCAGAGAATCAATCATATTATTGTCAGAAGTTTTGGACATTGTTAGATGAAACATGCTGTTTTTTGTTGAGCTGTCAGGTTATATTTGAATAATTGAAAAGACAACTATGTAAGTACAGTCATGTTGAGAGAGACGAAGAATAAAAGGCGTATCCCTGGCTTGTGAGTAATAATCGAACTGCATGCATACCACCCTTCAGAAATTATACAAGCTATAGACATTTCTGCTAAGATGCCATCTTTTCTTTTTCTTTTGTTGCCTAGCAACTGTGACAGGCATGATGAGGTAATGCAGTAGGACGGGCAGAATCGATACCCATCTCGACAGAAACTTAATGCGCTGTTTTGATATTGTGTTTGGCATCTGAGATGGTGCAGACTCATTATTTTTTTCATTTTGAAGAGAAAGTGGTTTGCATTTAGAAAGGATATTTGAGAGCCTATTATAACTAATTGTTATCAGAAGCACAGTATAAAGTAGACGAACAATGTCAAGAAATAAATAGGCTGTAATTATCTTCTTTTGTGGTGGGTGATTATTTTATTTCTGAAAAAGTTGAACTTAGCTAATTGTCTTTATAGAAGCATAAATGTGCTTTGGACCTGCATGGCAAGATATTAATTTACTTGAAAATTTCTACATTTTCCCTTAAGCTATCCAATATCCAGAATCAGAGAGAAAGAGAAAGAGAGAGAGAGAGAGAGAGAGAGAGAGAGAGACTCTGTGCTCAGCGCCGGAGGAGAAAATAAAAGGATATGACTCAGTACATGATCAAAGTGTCTCGCTGTATTGATTTTAAGACCCAGTCAGTTAAGGTTGAAAGTATAATATAACCACCCCGTGATTAAAGACTGAATATATTAGCTGCTCTCAATTATTTAACAAATAATTCTTGATAATGGAGACAAAAGCATTTGAAAGGAATTTCCATGAGCTCTGTAACAATTCAAAATACTACCAGTTATTGTCAAATCAACATGCTATGCTAAAAGGTACTTTATAGAGATACATGTATATGTTGAATTTACTGTATGTTGAAAAATACCAAGATTACGTTTCCTTGGAGTGTATTGTAATCAGTGACCATGAGAAAGAAAACAGAAGCCTTTCAACAAAGTGATGAAGACTTAGTAATGCATTTCCTGCAATTGTAGATATCTTTGTTCATCTATTGTGATATCTTAGTTAAATTGCTGTATTTTCCATGATGCGTAAAAACAAAAATAAGGTTAAGGGGTAGAATTAGCCTTCTTATGTCAGTGAGCTAAGAAGAATAATTATTTAAAATTGGAAGTGCCTATCATTACTTGAGATGCATCTTTGGTGGTACTGGTAGTTTGATATGGAGGGTTACGGGGTTTTAAGTGATGGAGGACAGATATGGTCAAATTGATAACTTGGGTAGATCAGTATTGTTATGCATGTGAAATTTAGCTCCCCCCCCCCCAAAAAAAAAAAAAAAAAAAAAAAAAAGATTAATGACGGCAATGCCAATTCCACAATAAGTAAATGGTGGATATATATACTTAGTAAAATGACATATGAGAGATTGTTTCCTTGGCCTCAAAATTAAAGGAACAGATGACGTTAGGAAAAGGTTACAAGGACCCTAGATCCATATTTTTAGAAAAAAAAAAAGAAAAATACAAAATAAAACTACTTAGGCCTCTTCTGATCTCATCTTTTGTCTCTAATTTGAATCATACTGCACTAGCCCTGGCAACCTTCAAGTTGGCAATTTTCTTTTTCTTGTCATGACAAAAGATTGTCCCATTCAACACCTTTCCAGATAAGCAGGACCAGTCCATTCTAAATTGGAAGAGTCCAGATGCACCAATTTCCATGATTCTAGGTTTCCCAGCAATGGCCACCTGTCCTTCCCGTGATAGCACTCGTAAACCGTATTGATTTTTCTCTTTTTCTCTCAGATTTTCCCAGCCACATTATGCCCTGGCAGTATTTGACATCTATTGGAAAAAAGCTTCCCATATAAATTAATGACCAAAGTAAATGAGTCCATTTTGCAGACTGGGTGTAATAAGTTTTGTAGTGTTCACACAAGAACTACATTAACTGAAAGTTGGGTCTTAAACCCCGTCAGCAGGTGAACAGTTTTTGCAGCAGGCTCCGTAGCCAGCAATTTCAAAAGGGGGGTTCTTTTTCTGAAAAAGTGGACCTTTTTCCATAAAAACATCATGTACATAGATCAAATTTTACCCAGAGTGGACCTTTTCCTAGCAAAAAGGGCGGTTCTTTCGAACCCCCGGAACCCCCCCTGGCTACGGGCCTGTGCAGCAGTGATATTCTTAGAATCATGGATGGTGAAAGTGAGGCTTTTTTGTGGGATGGAGTGTGGGGGGGGGGGTATAAGGGCATCAAGTCGTGTAAGCAAACATGAAGAAGATTATACACTTCACTTTCTATTTGTTCATGGCCATAGAGAATCTTTCTTATTTTATTACTAACAAATAGGCTAAGGAATGATAAAACTAGCCAATTTTCTCTGAACAGAATAAATTATTTTTTATTGTGGGTGAATAATAAGGTATGCACAATCAAAAATGTCCAGTGTACGTGTATATTCTCTGTATATAAGCTGCTATAAGTTTTACTAAAATTCTCAAAATGTTTCAGTGAAAAGAAAATAGGGGATGTCTGTAAAATGCTAAAAAATGCATGGTAGTCATATTTGTTACCAAACTTATAATATATATTCAGTGGCTGCCATTGACAAGAACAGTGCATTTTCCCTTGCATGCCAGACTAACCTGGGCTGGGTTTGTGTGGATATGCACCCACCAGATCTCAATGCCATATATAAGCTGATGTTCCATAAGATCAATATAATAGCACACAGTGCTAGCCGAGCTATAGTTTCCCCCCGGATCAACTGTACGGACTTGCATTCAGTTTAATTAATGAGATTTGATTGTGAGCAATCAGACAGCTAAGTCTATATGCATAGGAAGCTGGGGTTTGGCGAGTCAGATTGCAGCGAGCAGAGGAAGAGATGGAACTGAAGAGCGGAGGGAGCTGCCTGGCTGACGGAAGGTGATGGCAGACAGAGAAGAATTTCACTTACAGTGCATTTGCGGAAGATAGAGGCAGCTGACAAAAGGTACCTTTAAAAGCAGTAATGTGATGAGAACTATAAAAAAATTACACTAGAAATACAACACTTTAATGGGTTGTTCAGGCGTAGGAGTTGTAACGTGCATACTTTTGGGGACACGGTGACATGGTATTTCATGAGGTTGCTCACAAAAGAACCGTTACAATAGGAAAACATTCATACTTATAGAGATACAATGTAGTATCAAATGCAGCATTAAGTAATAAGTTAGGGAAGCAGAAATGAAGCTGCTTCATTGACCAAATGACGGCTCAATTACACACTAATCAAAGAGATCCAAAATAAGAGTGAAAATAACAAAAAAAGGAGAAAAACTGGGTCTATTTATGCAGCTCAATTCCAAATAAGACTGCATGCGCTGATGTTTTGTATTTGTTCTTTTACTTCATATAGCCTTCCCTTTGGTATTCGCTTGCATTAATTGCTTTAGCTACCACGCCTCATCAAGTCTTAGGTTGCCCGTTAAGGTGAACTGGAGTTGCACCATGCATGCATCTTAAAGTCAGCTATTCACCACTGTCTGATACTTGACACTTTCATTTTATATCAAACTTAAGGAATATACTTAGTATGAAGGAAAAATTAGTCTGAAAAGTGTTTTTTATTGTTTTACCAGTCTGTGGATGGGGTCAACTCAAATATGTTTTACGATTTTATTTTAAAAATATTTTTTAAGTGTATGACTTATAACTTTCAAGGTAGATCTGAAAGTATTGGGGGGTTTCGGAGTGGTGGGTGGGCTGGTCAAGGGACTAAGAGGTAAGGAAAAGGGCACATATCCACTCTTGATCTTCTTTGGAATGGCCTCTTTCCAGTAAGAAGAATTTACAATTTGTCTGCATGCTCTATTCAGTCGTGTATGTCTTAGTATGGTTGCCTGAGCAGCACAAATGGCACAAGTCGTTAACATTGATTATCCTGTGTTGTAATAAGTGGAGGTCTTGCATCATTTGTTATACTTATGTTGTGTTGTTCGGTTTGTAATAAGCATTTGCTGAAATGTTAGTCATATTAAAAATGCTGGAAATAAGCTTTTTTTCTTAAGGTATCCACATTTTTTCACCTGAAGCAGGTTTGAAGACATTTCTGAAATGATAGGAATAAAGTGTTCTGCCAAGGAACAAAAATGATTTAATTTGCTGCAAATTTGCTGCAAACTAAACAGTTTGCAAGAGAGTGTTTGCAGGTTTTTGCAAGATTTGCAAGAGCATTTCAAATTTGCAGCAAGTTTGCAAGAAGCCTTCAAAGTCTTTCAAATTAAAATCAGTATGTCAATTGCATGGTAAATTCCCTCTTGCAAATTTGTAGCAAATCTGTGACAACAGCTTGCAAGTAGCCTAAATTTTTGCTTAGAGTCTTCTTCTCCCTTGGTGCTCAAATCAGATATACATGGTTTGTGCATGTGCAAATTAGCCCATATGTATTTAGAGTAATAATGGACGTAATTGTGATTTTTAACAGCAATGAGCTAAGGAGCAGTGATTGTGTACCCTGATACATTATTGACATATACGACATACAGGGGCGGATTGAGGCTGTCTTCTGGGTCTTCTGGAAGACAGTCAAATTTCTAAGTTTACATTGATGAGTACCTTATTTTTTTCTGTCGGAAGACGGTCAAAAAATGGAAGATGGATCAACAAAGATAACGTGGAAGACTGTCAGAAAATATCTCTGGATCCACCCCTGACATATGGGTATGTGAATACTCTAAGTACCAGTCCTCCACTGATGTACTATTTCCCCTGTGGCAAATGCAGGCGATTATAACCAAGGTTTTTAAGCGTTTGTGTTTGTTATATATCGTGACTTTAATAATAGAATATTTCTTAAAGACAAAGGAAATTGAGGAACAGTTTAATGAATATGGGAAAGCTTGTTTGAAATGGTTCCTTTTTTTTTTGCACATTTACACTGGATATACCATAAGCCTGGCAAAAAAATTTGAGCAATTTCAGGCCACTCCCCCCACCCTCCAAAAATAAAAAGAGATAAATAAGGAAAATAATAATAAGACAAATGAATAATAAAGGGATAATAATAATAATAATTTTGGTTTTTTGCCTTACTCTTTGGTAATGATCTCTCTCTCTCTCTCTCTCTCTCTCTCTCTCTCTCTCAGTCAAACGATCAAGTGCTCAATATTGTCCTCCAAAGATGGCAGGCACAGTGGACCCTTGGGTACTTGACATTTTATAAAGATTACGGATCCCAGTAAATGGAGTTTGTTAATAGGGTAAAAAATCAATAAGTACCCAGCAGCTTTCAGAGGCCTTGAGATCTGGAATTTGACTTTGTGTTATTCATTGTTTCCAAAATATGATAGCATTTTACCATTGGTGTGAAAATTGCTGTCACATTTAATGAATGTTTAGATTTTGCCCATCGCTTCCTTCACTTTAAAGTACTATTATATCAGTCATAATTTGTCTTAGAAAAGTAATATTTAATATGATAAATCAGATGTCTCGTGAAGATGTTTGATATCTGATATTTTGTTGGAGTTTCTACATCGGTCTTTGTCGTAGAAATATTAGCTATGATTATTGGTTTTATAATCATCCACCAGGATTGATGAGTATCAAATGTTCTTCCTAGGGAGCACAGTAACTTCTCATATATTTCAAACACCATACATATTCCAAAAATGATTTTTCAGAAGATTTATCACTATTATTTACTTCCAAAAATAAACTTGCTGTCATTAACATGACTGGCTTATCAGAGTTCTTTAATTATCATGTTTTTATTATTATGGGCATTTTTAGCAACATTATTTAGAAAATTAATAACATTAAATCAATTTTGTTCAAGTTTGGTGAATAATTACCATAGCTGTTCATCATACCTAATTGTGATCAGCTGAATCTTACATTCCCCACGGACAAAGTCATATGAAATTCTTGGATTTCTGATCAAAATAGCCTTTCGTTTGCAACCTTGCATCTGGTTCATAAAAGAAACCCAGCATTGGTATGAAAGATATGTAATTAAAAATAGCTTTGTAGATTGTTCTTTAATTTGTTGTGGATTTTTTTTCAGTGGCAATGAGCCTCTCCTCTTTTACATAATTACATGTAGCCATTACCGAATGGAAACAAATGGATTTCCTTGACAGTTTGTCATACTTCCTTGATACCAGTAGTAATTACTAGCTTTATTTTTCATTTTGACACAAGATATTGCAGTTTGAAAAAAAAAATTCCTTGTAAAACATTTAATTAAAAAGGGGTGGCCAAACCAATATTACTGCAGTTTTGATATTACTGCAGTTTTTTCTATCTCCATTATGCCAATATATTTTGACTATCTGGACTTGTAGAGAGACAGGTGTCTTTGTTAAACCAAACCCTTCACATGGTTGCCACGGCATATGGAATTCACTCATTAAGATCCGTAGCTCTGCCCAGGGAGAGATATTGCATTTTGTCATTGTCTCCGGCATATGTTATACTGGAGTGCTGATAGGGTTTGAAAGGCCCAAAACAGCTGTCTTTATCAACCTAATTTGATTGCACTGCGTGTCAATTAACAGGATACCAATAGGTGTCACCTGGCCTTTCCTCCTACACAGTTGTTAACGCCTACACTTAAAGCATTAGCGCTCTTTCAGGTGATCTTAACAAGCAAAATCCAGGTGTTCCTTCGTCACATGTGCTATCTGTTATGTTGAATATGAAGTTGAAGATGCTAATTAAATGGTATTAGGTTTTCTTGTAATCGCTGTTTGCCCTTTGTTAATTTTTATGCAGTGGTGATGCTTATAAGATTTTTTTTCTTTTTTGTTATTTAGTTTTTGCAAATTCCATTCAGAAAGCTAAAAGTCAAGCAAAAAAGGGAAAATATGTACACAATTTTCTTTCTCTCAAGTTCAGAACAATTTTAAACTTTTCATTAAACTAAACAAATTATTTAGAATAAAACATATCTTTGTATTGTGTAAGCTTTTATTTAGTGACTTCATTCGTCTATTTGTTTAGATGTAAATCATCTATACAGTTAGAAAAGCTGCATGCAAACCATTATTTTTCCCTTCAAAGTTTTGGGCGTTTGCACGATCTTATTAGCAGATCATTAGTGATAGATTATAATGGATTACCTTGTGAAGCAATTTAATTGTAGAACCAGGTGCCTATATTGGCAGTACATGTGTATTAATTCATGCCTGTAAAGGTTGTCATAAATCTTGTCATGCATTGATGTATTGTTTGCCCTAAAGTGAGGTTCTGTTTAAATGAAAAAGTAGTTATATGTCCCAGTAAGTCTGTAATTTTCATTTCCTTTTTTTCTGCACTGGCAGAATGGTCATTTCTAGAGGTATTTTTTATGTAATTTCAGATCGAGTTGCATCCTGCAGTTATGTATTATATGTCTGTGGTTCATTTTATTGTCACCAAATCTAAAATTACTCTACTTTTTAATTGAGTAGATAGATATTTTGAAATAATTTTTTATGCCTTGAGAAGTTTTCAATGGTCATCAATTGACACAGGTGAAATTGAATGGGTGGTGGCTTGTTATAACAATACAATTCAGTAACATTTTAAAAGCATATCTTTCATGCATGACATGCTAAGACATTTTAATAAAATGTTTTCTCAGATGTAAAACTAGATCTACGACAGCCAATCTGTAGGCAACCTTAGAAGAACACGATGGCATTTAGGTTGCTTCAAATTACCATTAGCATTTGCTGTTATTAAAAAAAGTCTTTCAAATTCCTTTAATCAACCAATGACGGATCCGTCCCTCGTCCAGGGGATTTCAGTACAACAATGTAATATGTCTCTGCTGGAAGGAAGCAGATCCTATTCCCCGTGATCATAACGAGGACCCTCATTTTTTTCTCAAAAGCCAGTGTATCATTTCTAGAAAGGAAATTGTCTTATCTTCTTGAGGGATTGTAGCTGTCTGGAATGATGGCACACTGAGCAGAAACTGTCAAGGTCTGACTGGTTGCCAAGGTGACCTTGATCTGATGATTGTTATCCTGGGTTAGAGTATTATACGATAGAATATTATGGGATAGAGCTTTAGAGAATTATTGAATATAGAGTTGTGTGGCTCAGAGATTATGGAATAGAGCATAATTATGGGGAAGATCGAGGCATTAGGGAAAGCCAAAATATTGTTAGGATGAAGAACTTATTCAGTGTGGATATTGTTGTAAATTTCTCGCAAATTGGTGAAAGCCATTGCATTGCTTGTGTTAATTTGAAAGGGACCCTTCGCTGCATGCAAATTTTAGGGAAATATCCAATTGCAGCACAACTCATTTAAGGTAAAATGCTTCCTTGCTGCAAATTTACTGCACATTTACAACACAATGTCTTCCAGCATGCGGTCTTCATCTTTTACCAAGGTGTCCGTCTGTAGCTTCTTTTTTAACATGCATGAAAGTCACTGATTTGATACAACTGAGAAAACATGCTGCTTCTGCCTACCAGTACACGACTGTTCCATCAGGGCTGTATGAATAATTCATCAATGGCTCTGATTTAAATTTCCGTCTGTGCTGATTTATACGTTTTTTCATGCATACACATGGTCGTTTGGCCTTTCGGAACAGCTTAAAGATGGACTGGTTTTAAGGTGGATATTGAGAGACCTAAATGCTTAGGAGCGTTCGTTTTAATTGTAGGTCACAGTCCATTTTTTTTTTTGTAGGTCACAGTCCATTTTTGATCAGTGGAAGTGACGTTAGACAATTTCGGGTCTGATTTAAAGCAGACCATTTTGGGAAGATTGTGTCAGAGAGATCACATCTTTATTGGTCTAATTTTAAATGTGCTTTACATTATCAGGCATTAATTATTTGTTTTCATACATCAATTTATTTATTTATTTATTTATTTATTTATTTATTTATTTATTTATTTATTGTCAAGTTCTCCTTTGTTTTCAGTTGCTATGATTCTGTGAAATAAATCAACAATTAATTTACCTTTTAAAATCCATCCTGACAACCCATGTCAACTAATACAATTATCCATATGTTCCTAATATTACCTTGTTGTACTCTTGGGTATCATACTTGGACTATAAAGAAAAGAACCAAATTAGTCAAAACTTTATTCTTGGCAGGATTAATGGATTCAAACAGATTCAAGTACACTCAAGTTCACTACTGTGTGAATATAGCCTTGAATTAGCAAATCAGCTTAGCATGCTTCATGAAATATACATTACCAGAAATCTAAATGTTTTAGCCTGGAACAAAAGTCAGCTAATTCAGGAAGAAGTCAGTCATACATAGAACAAAGGAACAGCAGGAAACTGCAATATTGAAAAAAAAAATTCAATGCCTTTTCATATGATTGCGGTAATAGAATCGCTTGGTTCATAATTACAGGGACTGAGAGACCTTATTAGGATTTATTGACTGTTTTACGGGTGTCATTGGTGGTATGAGATAAATGACAAAGATGATAGCTATATCTCCTTGCCCGGTATTTAGGTGGCATTTTTTTTTTTTTCAGAGACGGATACATGTCAGCTTATATGATATTTTAATTCTTTTATTGTAGTGCATGGTATATTTAACAAACTTTTCAAAATGTGGAAGATAGGCTTGTTATAATGTATAAGATATTTTCTCTTATATACACAGTATAATTGATTGACATGCGGAATATGTGCAAGATTTTCATGAATTTTTTTCCCTATGATTTTTGATGCCAATATGTTGAGTGGTTGATATATCTTGATCACAGTCTCTGGTCTGTTTATTTATATTACACCTGTTATTGTATCCAACATAATTTCCTGGGCAGATGGTTAAGTTTAAGCATCATAATCTGTGAGAAGAAGCTGAACAAGGTGAGCGTGCATTAATGATGAAAATTAACGTCTTTCTATTGTTTGTACCAGTTTTACACTAATCACTCGAGATTGTGTAATCTGTGCAGATAATCCCAGGTCATTAGATCTTGCGGTATATATAGCTCACGGCATATGCTTCCACTACAACTCATTCATGACATGAGGGTTTTGTCATATTAATTCGGAGATATCAAGACAGATTGCATTGAATATGAGAGCTAGTTTCATGTCATATCAGTCTGCTCTTTGTCAGCTGAGCTACTATCCTGTTTCTGTGAAATGTGCCTTGCGATGCTTTGTGTATTGAGGATGCACATCTGGGTGTAAGATGTCCGCATGTGGGCAATGGATGATGCCCGTGCGGAGATAGAAGATTTCCACATAATACTGAGGAAATTAGACATCTTGACTTTTGACAGGTACGGTGGACTTACACTCCTTCTGTTTTTACTAATATTTTAGATACATTTTGAACTGAAAACACCCTGTTGGATATCATTTGACAGCCTGTCTCTTTTGTAAGTGACTTATTTGTGCTGTTCCATTTAAAACACATTTTCCACTGAATATATTATATTGGATAGCACGTAGAAACCAAGACATTGAGGCCATTCAAAACACGTTGATCCACAGAGTAACAGATCTGCTGACTAAATATGGTCGACTTATTCAAAGGCAGTGCCAACTAATTCCGTGATGGTGTCTCCAACTCCACACGTGCCCTCGCTGCAGGAGCCTCGCAGTTAAACCTTGGATCTAAGATTTAATCTGTAAAATGGCGTGTATGGAGGTGGGGAGACCATCAGAGGATTAAGCGGCACTGCTTTGAAGTTCGGTCGGCCATATTTAGTCGGTGGACCAGTTAGTTCGTGGATCATCTGTTCTGAATGGCCTCATTGACAGCCAAGGCACTTGAGGACTTGAGCACTTGGTTAAAAAGCAACACCAGGGATTTTCCTTTGCCACAGCGTAGTCAACAAGGCTATGAGTTGAATGTCCAGTTAATTTAAAGTGAATTTTGCTTAAGAGATATTGTTTTTTTTTGTTTGTTTGTTTGTTTGTTTGTTTGTTTTTGTTTATTGTGACGGCTTTTTTTGTTAAATCTATGCTGTGATTGGAGTCAGATTGCTGCTGCTGCTACAGTAATTGGATATCGGATCAGTTAAGACTTTGTTATTGAAAGCACTGTAGTTTTTGTGGTCATGCATGCGTGTTTGTCATAACAGGCTGTTATTATTATTATTATTATTAATTTTTTTGGTGGGTGGGGGTATTACTAGCATAGAAGAGCCTCAGGATAATTCTATTTTTTATTATAAATGACTTCATTTGTTTGATCACTACATGTTACATTTTGTGATGAGTTGGTCATTATTTTCTTTTTAGACATATATTATAAGATAAATATATTTGAATATATAAAAACTGTTTGCTTGGTCAATTTCATCTTAAAATGGATTTTAAGGGCTAAGAAAGGAAATGATCATTAGGGATTTCTACAACATGTACTCACAGATTGTGTAAAATTTGGCAATTGATGTTGATTTTCTTTTATTTAAGATTGTATTTTAAATCTCTCTCTTTCTCTCTCTCTCTCTCTCTCTCTCTCTCATTGTTTTAGCAGCAGACCACTCTACTCATTTGGTCATTGATTTTGTGTAGGCTGAACATGAAGACAAATCATTTCATTTAAACAACCACTTATTAAGTAGATTCACGTACACTCATTATTCCATATTGCACCTGGAGATGTTTGCTTAGAAGGATTTTAGCCTTTGATGAAGTCCACTGATGAGTTGAGAGCATATAGTTTTTATCAATTTGCAAGGAAAACATATTTTCACGGAGAACAGCTGGTTAATTATATAAGTTGTTTTAACGTGCGATTCATGTTTACCGCCAGATGTGTCAATCAGAGTTGTATTTTACGTTTGATGAATTTCCCAGTAAATGAACAATTGATGCTGTTGGGTTTGGTAAATCATGTTAGATATTATGCTCATGCATTGAGGGCCGTATTTTGTGTAAAACCGAAAAGAAAAAAATGCATACAGTGCTTGTTAGACCTTTGTATAGCAATAGGAATTCCTGGAAATTTCACCATGGAATGTCCTATCCAAAACTGTTGAGATGATTAGGATGTACATCCAGTTCTAGAGTAGAAAATGTCTTTTTTTACCATGACATATCTACATTATGAAAGTAACTCAAAAATTTTGAAAACATAACTTCAAGACTTGTTTATAGATTGTAATTTTCTGAACAGTTTGGAATATGGTACACCTTGATGTAGAAAGTAAAATAAAGTGATGAAATTTCAGTGAGAAAATTTATTTGCTACCTAAAGATCTAATGTGCTTTGTATGTCTCAAAGGTACAATGCTTATTATTTTTCTGAAATTTTCCTTTAAAATATATTCTATTCAAATACATAGCACTAAATAAATAATGTTTATGTTACTAATGAAAGCATTAACTTATTTACACAATACGAGTATAATCATGACTGTGCAGCATAAATAAGTAAACTTTCTTTCATTAATAATATTTATCCTATATAGATGTGTTTGCATAATACATGTACTCAACACAAGGCATGCTTGTTTAATGTTCAATAATAATTTATAAATGATTTGCAAATTCTAGAGGCATTTTTACTGATAATAATTTGGATTTTACAGAGGACAGATAAGATCTTTCATTTCATGATGAACATAACAAAAAAAAATCCTTACAACTGCTTTGTAAGTGTGGTATGTGTATTATACAATAAGCAGTTCTTTGGCACAAGCTGTGAAAATTTTATTTGTTGTTAGTTTGTGTCAGTCATGGCTGATCACAGTTACTAGTCTGAGAAAGATCAGAGACAACCAAAAATTTACTCAAAAGTTTCAATACATGTACCTTTAGAGACTTTATCGCTGTATAATTATTCTGCTTTTCAAAAAGCTCAATATTTTTCATAGAAAGATCGTCTGGCACCATTTGGTGGAAAAATACCCGACCATCTTTCTTTCATGTATTTTTGATGGTTCACAACAAGATTTATGGTTTCAATATTTGTGTTTTACAGCTAACACCAGGGACAAACTGGGGGATGTTGTGCCAGGAGTTCTCATCACCAATGCTTTTATTGGTAAAAATGAGGTACGTGTTCTTCATATTCACATACAAGTATTAGGAATTTTTTTTACATTAACAATTTTGTACTTATTTATAGCTTTTGGTAACTTATATGTACAAAAATAGCACAAGTGTAATTGATTACTTCTTACATGTACTTGTCATAATGTCAGTTTTTTTTTTCTGATGGCGAAGATGCTCAAGCTGGTCATATTTAGTACAATTAAAATAGTCATAATTAGGTATGTGTGTGTAAATAATCTGGCTTTTCACCTTTTGAACAATATTTTATGATAAATAATTTTATAATATTTTATTAATTTGATTCCAGGAGATTCTCTATAAAAATCTCTTTAAAACTTCAGTGAAGAAAGTGGGGAGAAAGTTCAATGTTGAATGCTTTTTTGATATGCTGATTTCTTTAAAAGGTGCTGCTTAAATGAATATCTTTGTCAAAATATTCATAAGATTTATTACATAACAAACTTGTTTTGAATTGATTTCAGCAATTTTTGTCTCCGCATGTATGCAATGTCATTTTTGATGCATCACATTGTAAAAAGTGTGAATTTTGATTTGCAAAGAAGACAAACCACTCCAACAATCGGTTGCAATTGAATCTTTGTGTGGCTGACAGATTCGTTGTAACCAATTAAGACCTCCTCCATATTTCAGCTAACAAAAAAGAAACTTGAAGATAAAATTTCAGAGGTCTGCCCCAAATGAAGTTTATCATATGACAGTAATTTCATCTTTTGTGTTTTTGTGATATTTAATGCTGCAAAAAAAAAAAAAAAAAGATATTTTAAGTTCCTCAAAAGCTAGTGCATAAAAGTTTGCATGTTGGAACATTGTTGGTTTTTCTTATACTACAGGAAAGGGGTGGTGGAAAAAAGTAACAACTCCATCACAAAAGCATTATCGATCGACAGAGTTTAGTTCTCACTTCCCATCATTAGAGACTGCCCCAAAACCTGGCAAGCAAATGGAAAGGAATTGATGTTATTGTCTATAAGATTTATAATGCCAAGCATAGGAAACGAGTGTCTCATTATTACCTGCCTCCACGTGCAGACGCGGGGTTTGAGATTAAATAAATCCTCTGAGACTGCCAAGATTTTATGATGTGGTGTACCGCTTCGTTGGAAAAAAGTTGTTATTGAAATATATCTTTTCATGTTTAGCAAGGGAATATTTTTGTCATTATTGTTTGAAACCCTACATGATTGCCATGAAAAAAAATTTTTTTTTCTTTTCTGCAAAGCATAGTGTTGTATCCTCACCAAGGGAAGCGAAGGTTTTGATTTGTCTTTTATGACACTTGGCAGGGGAATACAACGTGCATCATGAATGACATTTAACAGTGAACTTTTGACCTTTCATGTAAGAATGAAACACTCGAGTCAAGTTAATTAAAGAGGAAAAGTTGACACTCTGCCTTTGATTTTGTCTCCACCGTGGGGTTAATAAGACTGATTGTCTGCCATTGGGAATATCACCTGTCATTTAATATTGCATGCACCTCTTCATTGTGAAAGGCATATGGAAAATAGTCTCTCATGGCTACCTTGAATTGAGAACCCATTTCAGTTGTAGATATGGGCTGGTAGATACAATCAACTAGCTAAAGGTTGTACATATATTCAAGCCGTCTCTCTCTTTCTTTGGAAAAATTTCTTGAGAAATTGTGTGGCTGTGCACATTTTTGAAGTGTTTTAAAGTTTAATGTTACAGTTACTATGTTAGAACTTATTATACCCATCATACAAAGAATGACAATGTTGTTGGTGCAGCAGGTTGCCAGTTTAAAATGTCTCAAAAGTGTGTGTGTGTGTGTGTGTTTGTATACGCACGTGCTGCGCGTATGTCATTCATCACAGAAAGAAATAACAGAGAAGGAATATCTCTGAAAATTAATTTGAGAATTCAAGCCTGTAACATAAAAAGTACCAGTACACAAAAACTACGCCTGTTAATTATTTGCACATAGCGGTATTTGTACAGTACTATAGGGATGACCTACACGTACATCATTAATGTGGCAGTGAAGACTTTACATGTCCATTAAATTGTATAGTAGTTTAGCTCTGACCTGCATCATTTGGTATAGTAGACACAAGAGCTGGTTGTCATGCATGGCTTTTAAGTTTTCAGGATTATGCTCTGATTTCAGGATTTCAGGGATTTCAGTCTTTATTTTGATTGTTTGTAACATATGGTCTTACATATAATTCAATGAGAAATTGTAAGCTACGTCTTCAGGATATTCAGTTTTTTGCAGCCCTCACTCATGCATTGTGATGCGCCTTGCCTTTTATTTCTGTGTCTCTAACCTGACTGCATGCTTGGCCCCCAACAATCAGAGGTAATGACTCGCCTTAAACCAATAAATGTCAAACATGCAATATTTCCTGACTGTGGGTTTTTTCCTCCGTATGAACATGATGGATCTGAGGCACCATAATACAGCGTTCATTTCTCAAGTGGAAAGATTTCAATTAGAAATGGAAATGGGAAATCTACGCTTGGTCGCATGCCTATGGTAACGTGGTGTACGGCATGGCATATTGCTGGCTTTGCTAACTTTGTACAACTTCCACTACCGACTTCAAAGAAACTGTCTGAAAAAGATTAATTATACAGGCATCAATATCCTTTCCCTCTTTTAGATTAATATATTTCAAGAAATGAAACCTTGCTTGTTACATGGAAAAGTGGTGAATACTAGTAGATTCCTTTTTTATTTATGAAAAGCACACAAATGTTGAAAAAAGGCTAATGCTGTAGATTAAAAATTATTTAGAAAGGATAATATCCATTTTGTAGGCAAATTCTGAGGCATTTGATCTAGTCAATATTATCTAGAGGTGACATTGGTAAAAATACAAATTGAACCAAATGTATGCAGATGATAAATATATATCACCAAAAGGTCATTAAACTCATACTATTTCAGGGTTCAGTGGAGTTACAGGATGCAGGCCAGATCTGATCCTATTATTCTTATCTTTCAGAGCCTTATATCAGTTGGAAAAATTGCATGCATTTTCATATTCCCAATGCGTGCTCATTATTGCTATGTTTTTGTTATGGGCATCAGTGTGAAATTTCCTCTCTTTTCATTGGTATCATTTTGGTTGACGGGCTTTTTAATTCGATTTTTCAACCCCACAAAGAGGTTGATGGTTTTGAGACCTTTGAGCAGGAAGAGAGGCATTTATTCTCTGGAATTTCTTGGGATTCTTGGCGGAAATTACTTTTTTATGTCTTTTTTTTACCTGTGCTCTTTGATGGAGATCGGATCGATTGCTTAATGAAGCTTTGACAGCAGACAGCCTTGCGCAGCAGCCATCTTGGAAATTCTATTCGATGGTGTGCATTTACAATCTTTATTTTGTTTAGATGTTAAGTTAACTAAATTTCATATTTATAACAAATGAAAAGAATTGAAGTTAAAATTTTTATGGAAAATGTGTCATATTACCTGACAGATTTCACCAGGTCGTTTATCTACATGTGACATCTGTTTCATAGATATCAGATTGAATAGAAGCTTATTTTAGTGACCTAGATCTTACTAATAATAATAATGATAATAATAATAATAATAATATAGTTTATTCAACCATTGTATATTAATAATTATAAAATGCACATAAAACAGAAATTGTTTTACCATTTCCTATTTTAAAAAGATGAAAGAATTAATAAAACTGGCAAAAATAAAGTGAAAAATTGAGAGCAATTGGTAAAATTAATAGTAGTATGATTTACTATTAAAAGTAGATGTGGAAGTTGGATAAAAGCTTTTTAAGAAATTGTTTCCTCTAAAAGTTAAAAAGTGAACATTTGCTGGGAAGAAGTTAAAAGAGTTCAATATATCAGGCATAACATCCACATTCTTTTCGATTTTGGAAACAGTTCTTTCAATATTAACATAAGTATATCGGCATGAATATTTTCAGTTCTTGAAACAGAATTTTCAAAAAAAAAAAAAAAAAAAAATTATTCAGACTTTTACGGGATCTTTTTTCCTAGCTGTCAGTCATTTATATAAGATTTGTGCTAGGTGATGTCAAAAGATAACTTTCAGATTTATCATGGGCAATATTAAATATTTATTATTATTATTGTTTTGATGATGATGATGATGATGATGATGATGAAGATGATTAACCATTGATTAACCAGATGTAACCATTGTCAGTGAGCACTTATTTTCACTGTTGAATTGAAGGCAGGAATCAAAAAAAGTATTTTTTTTATTATTTTAATGTTAAATTGTTTCATTTTTATATTGTATCAGTTGTGATTTGTACCTGCCCCATTACATTTCAAATAAGTTATTAATGCAGCGTGGTATTATTTGATGGTAGAAATGGCTGCCATTAAGTATTGAGCACTGTTTGGGTTAATGAACAGTGTACATGATGGTAATATAATGAGTGCCATCATTACCTGGGATTTTTCTGAGGCTCATATGTGAAGTATCAGCTGTGCGGTAATTTTTTATTTAGACTTCAAACACAATCATAATAGTCTTGCTTTAAGTTCTCATATGTGTATATAATTCCAGAAAAGATATTTAGAAAAACAGCAAAGAACATAGTGGTACATATTTATCATTTTTTCTCGGAAGACTTCAGACACTACATCTACTGCTTATCATAGACACTTTCCTGCAAGACATCAAAGTATGTAGCAAAGAAGAGATACATCTTTGCTGAAAGCTTAAACCCTTGATCAGAATGAAAACATACTAGCTACAGCTTATTTTGAATAAATTTATTACTGGCAAGATCAAAGGGACAACTGTTAGAGGGTTAAATCAGGCTAGAAGAGAGACTTTTTAGTATATAACATACTGAATTTGCAGGTATGGTGATGACTCGAATCTTTTCAATGGGAAAAAAATTACCAATATTTCAGTTGCATTAATTTGGAATCATTAGAAATATATTTCTGTACAGCATCTGTGGTGCTTTTTCTGAATAAAATAAAACTCTTAAGGTAGCCTGCTTTTCATTTTTGTTGCTACCGTTCAATAGGAGTCTTCTAATTTTTAAAATGTGTGACTTAAAAAAAGTACAGTATCTGTAAAATTCACAATTTTCCCCACTGAACAGTTTGAGTCATTATTGACAGTAGTTAACGAAACTCTTGCAGGGCATGCAGGGAGAAATGGTAACCCATAAGGCTTCGGGCTCATCTTGACGGTGACTGGTGCCTAGCAAATTGACTTCTTTTTTACTGAAATATGAGAAACTGATGCAATTAAGTGTAACTACTTCACAGATTTCTTTGATCTCGATTGTCTTCTTCTGCTTTGCACGGAAGATTGAATTGTCTTGCAGTTTAAAGTTAGTCCCAATTGCATGACGGATATGTGGAAGAAGCACTAGCTGTCAGTGATCACAATGATTACCCATTATGAAGATTGTATGGCAAATATAATGTTTCATTCAAGATGAACGGACATTAAAAGAGATAATGTCTTTTGATGTTGGTAGATAAGTCTTGGAGAGAGATAAAGTGCATCTTTTAGGTTCGAAATGAGCAAGAGATGTGCTCAGTGGAGGAAAGGATAGATTTTGTTTCAGGAAAATTATATTTTAAAGGTGAGCTAGTACATATACATGTATATACATTTTTTTATCGTGTGTGATAGACTGTTTTCTTTTGTTGAATGTTCTTAAAACCTAGATCTAATGAAGGATTTTTTGTCCCAAAAATTTATCCAAAAAAAAAAAAAAAAACGATGAGGAGCTTAAAACTAAGATGCATGAATTTCTCTAGGTCTATAATCCTATGGCAATTACATTGGCCGAAGATATATTGGTTTGTATATTTACAGAGTCCGTATATTTTGTTATAGGTTTTAACAAAAAGTCAGTTTTGGTTTTAGTAATTAGGTAGATGTTTATGGTAAAAATGCAATCTTTTCGATGGGGAAAAATTATCAACCTTCCGGATACATAATTTTGAAATCATTTAAATTATATTCTGTAGAACATTTAGTGCTTTCACTGTATGAAATAGAACCAAAAACCAGCTTAATTTTCAATTTGGTTGTTTCCACTTACCAGGAATGTTCTTATTTCAAAATTTGTGACTTTAAAAAATGCAGCATCTGTAATATTCACAATCTTTCCCCATTAAAAAGGTCGAGTCATTATGGTAACCTTAATTCATTTTAGAGCTGTGTCATCCACTATATGTGATCGTTCTGAGTTAAGTGGGCATTGCAATGCAATGACCAATGGGCGATTACATGTAAATACATGTAGCACGGGCTCCTTAGCAAATTGACCCATATGCTTCTTTAATGCCAAAGTTTTCAAATTAAACTATATACTACTGTAGGACTTGGTACTGAAACACTTTTTAAGGCCCTGGATTGATCAAAGAACAGAATATTGAAAAAATATTTTAGTTGTAAAGGTAGCAGTTTTTAATGAAAGGTCTCGATATTTCAACCAAAATAACAGATTAAAAATGCTTTGATACTTGATAAATGTCCTCAAGTTAAAGTTGCAAGCTCTTGGTTTCGATAATAAAGATGAAAAAGCCTTAGCAAGGAATTAATTGAAAATGACATTTTTTGATCTTTCATTTCTTTTCTCCATATGAGAAACCCTAGTGAACTTTCAGTCACTAACTCTGATTGGTATGGAATATTGGAGGGAAAAAATCAAATCCTCTTGAAGGATAACATCTAAAGCAGTATTATCAGTAGGAAATTGCCCTTTCTTGCTTAATTTCCATCCCTTTCATATGCTGTTTCAACATAATTGAACTTTTATTACAGATGATTTTCTTCATAAATCTGTAAAAGTTCATTTTCTCTGGTAATGATGTTCACCAAGTCTTTCTCTTGGGTTCAGCACTGTTCAGAAGCAAAATGCTTCAATATGACCTTTGTGTGCCTAGTAATTTTGGTAATCGTCTAATATGATGCCTTCAAATGAGCTTTTATTAATGAGCAGACGTATGATTTTGGTTCCTTTGTAGGCTTTTTACATAGACATTTCTGCTGTGCACAGAAGTAACATAATAAAGCAGTCTGTGTAAGATATTGGGTTGAATTGCCTGTATTTCCCTTCATCTGTGTAAAAATATAAAATAGCCCAGCTGGATATAGAAAATGATGTCATGTACAAAATGTCTGATTTCTCCCAAATATATTATCTGTTACAAAAATACCTCACAACTAATGGTGGGAATTGGAAAAGCAAAATGTGCTCATTGTTCAATTGTGCATTTTTTTCTTCTCCTGCAGAAGGTTCCTAAATACTGTACTTTGATGGTGCCCTGTGGTCACTTTTAATGTACACGTAAGATCTGCTCATACAGGTTGCAACTTGAGGCTGAAAAAGGGATCTAACTTGCATCAACAGAAGGACTAGTCTGGGAATCTCTGATGACAAAAGTTGTTCATAGATCGATCGCTCTCCCATTTTTTTGTGCAGGTCAAAGTATTAAGTGGCTCTGTAGCGGCTACTTGTTACTATACGTACTGTATGTAGGTATGTTAATTACCATGCTTTTTGCAATTGGGACTTGTATTGCCCAGTTAGGTCATATGCTACCATGGGTATATTTTTTAGATTTTGTCATTTCATCATTTATAAAACATATCTAAAATAATTTGCATCTAGAATTAGTTTGAAGAGAACTGTGCTGATTATCTCATGCAATTCATTTTTGGACATGAGTATATTTTTTCACTTGTAACATTATATGATGAAGTGACATTTGCATTCTTGGAAACGTGTGAAAACTTTGAATAGTTCTTTGTGTAATTTTGAAAAAAAAAAAATGAAAAAAAATCCCAGTAAGTTGTATTTGACATATATGCTGAGTAGAGATTTCAAAGCTATATTGCCTATTGTATGGGAGTGGTTACTCTAGCATGAAGGAGTGTGTATTTTGAAATGTGTTCATTATTTGAACCTTGGTTAAGAATAAGTGTGGGTGTGCGTGTATGTTTGTGCATGCAAACTTGGGTGTGTGTGTTATACGTACATTCTTTCCATACGAAGCAGAGTGTTTATAAGGGGGGTCTCACCAAAATATGCAGAAATAATAAAACATCTTGTTTTGTATGGAGGACATGATCTGAAACAAAATTGGCCTTTTGGGCAATCGGCAAATAAGAATACTACAAAATCCAGAACTCGAGATAAAACCTTTCCTTTCTGAAATAAAGGAAATGTTGTGAGCAGTTGCAGTTGTCTCTTTGCTTTTAGCCAATCAGAGTTTGCAGGATGAATGTCACTTGTAGCACATAAATTGGGTGATTTCAAGATGAAAAAAAAAGACCACCCTATTTGTATGATCTAGCTTGTAAACCAATCATAAGATATTTATTTTATAAGCTGAGATGTGCCTTAGGGTGCATTCCCAGAGATTTAGATCGATCCAGAGATTTAGATTTAGATCGACCTAACTCCCTGGGGGTTCATGCTAAATTGCAGTCAGCCGAGCGCGCACCATAGTTAATTACCCACTAATAGCTTTTAGTAGGCGGGACAGAAGCTTAAGCCGGCTAAGCCGACAGTAATCTAGTGAGACTCCCCACAGGGATAGATCGATCTAAAGCCTGTGAAAATGGGGTCTTAGTATTCATGAGAAAAAAAGAGAGAAGTCTCAGGGAAAATTCATCTTTTTGCTTTATAACAAGTTAAATCAATAAGACCTGTTTGAAAAATAGTTTTTATTTCATTTGGCCTCAAATGGGCATGGGCAATACCAAGACAAGATTGATATCAAGAAAATTTACTAACCAAATTGAATTTTCCCCTTGATGCGCGCAAAAGAAAATAGAATTCAGTTACAAGCTATTTAGACCAGTATGGCCATGTACACATATTCCATGCCAAGGGAAGTTGAAAGTAGTATACTTGTATTCAGTTCCATTTTAGCGTATTAGGTTTTGGCTTCAAAGGCATTATATTTTACCAAAATGTTTTTAAGAATATATATATTCAATCAGTTCTCAGTAAATCAGGCGTTTTTCATAAAGTGAAATATATCAGATTTCATCATTTTACAAATTATAGTGCCAGAATTGTTTTTATTCCTTACAGGATATTTTTATTTGATTTTTTTCATATCCAAGAAGAATAATGAATTCCTTTAATTGTGAATTTTCTTTTCATATGTGTTATTATAAATATAGATTAATTTCTCTACTAAATTTTTTTTTCTTGTTATCAATCATTACAGGAACAATTAGAAGCAGCCTCATTCTGCATGACCTTATCACTTTTTCCCCAGACCTTCCACCTGTGTCTTCATGTTCATTGTTAGCAAAAAAAAAAAACTTATTTATTGTAGACATCTGCATAATTTTTAATTTATTTTCCTTTTTGACAGCAACAAGTGGAGGTTGCCCCTGACACCAGCCACCGTGATTTTGTTCTGACGTTCGTGCTTTGTGGCTTTATCGCCATTGTTCTCATCACTGTCGTTGTCATCTATCTCGTGCAACGGCATTCTCATGTGCGCAAGAAGCTGAGGGAGCTTGCAGGAAACCCTGACAATGCAGAGGCGTCTGCTGATTATCAGGTTTGAGTGAAAACTATAAATAGTTCAAACTTTCAGATTCAGAAGAGCAAGAAGCTCCCATTCAGACACCTACCTGAGAGATTTTGTACTACTTGGAAAAGTCATAGGCTGGATCTAGCTGTGCTTAATATACTGGGGTAGAATCTAGATCCTGAATGTGTTTCATCAATTTGTGGTAACTTTCTTCATGGCAAAGTCTAGAAACAAAAAAAATTCAAAGTTAAAAACTCAAGCCATGGGTTAATTTTAATATGATGACAACGAGGAGCACATTTTATGTAGACATTATTATATTTATTCTTCTGTACTAGGACCTCTGTCGTCAGCGCATGCAGAGCAAGGCGTCAGAGAAGCCAGAGCCAATTGTGGCTAGAGTGGGCAGTGTGTCTAATGTGGACCCCAAGGCCGAACCCAGTCCCACCAGCAGAAGCAGCAAGAGCAGCACCTCTTCATGGTGAGTTTTTACAAAAAAGATTGTCCTTGTGGGCCTCTGTTGGCTTAAAATATGCAGCTCTTGTTTCTGTAGTCCTGTGGGATGGACGCAGTCCAGTTACAGTCGGTTCACCACAGGGAGCCAATTCTGTGGCACACGGTTTGTTTCTGTAGCAAAGGTCACAGACGGGTAGACTGAGGTGTTGGATTTTCTCCCTAGAGTGAGCTGTTCGAAATCAGACAGCTTGAGTAAAAGGTTAAACCAAGTCCAGTGGACCCATGGAACAGGGGCTTTAGTTGCATTCTTGGCAATGACAGTCATGCAGATCAAATATGCAGATGATTCAAATGATGTGCAATGTGCTCAATAGCATGTCAGTGTTTAGAAAAAAAGAATACTTAGGAAGTACCTAGAGACATGTGGAGAGTGACCCACAAAGGTGGCAGATATGTCACATATTGTATTTTTCATTATGCAGGGGATTGATTTAAAAAGATTCTCATCGCTGCAGTCACTTATTTATTTATTTATTCATTTATTTATTTATTTATTTATTTTATCTTATCCAATTAACCACCATGTTTTTTCGTAGCATCAAATTGCTAGTCCTTAACATTATAAGTTATATATTTCTCCATAATACCCGCACAAAAGTTGCAATCATTGAATCATGACATCTGTTACGTGCACAAATAAGCTTTAAAAAAAGATGCTAAGAATAAATCACTAAATGTCATGAAAAAAATATGACTTTTATCTACCTGTTGCCTTTCAGTTTAATATTTTGGTATGATTTTTTTTAACTTGAATGGGTGCCATTCATTTTTTGCAGAGTGCATTAGTACTTTCCTTCTGTGTTTGCCTGAGTGTATGTGTGTGCTTAACCTAGTAAATTTATATGTTGTGACATTTTAGACATGAATCAAAATTTTGATTTATTTTCAGCAGTCCAAAATCTAAATTTCATTTATTAAACTTTACAGCAAACTGCTTTGAGAGCCTACTTGCATGATCTTGAAGACCTAGATGTAAAACTGGGTTGCCAACAACACGTTGACATCTGTTAAAGATGCCGTGTCCAAAATTTCTCCCATAATATCAGATTTTCCTTGAAATAAGCAACTTGATCCTACTCACAAATTATTTCTCTATCTGTCTGAGCACTTGGATTTGATGTTTTATGCTGTTTCTAATTACAAAAAATTAGTCCTTATAAATGATAGCTAGTCACTTAATTAGACTGCAATGGAAGCAGAGGCGGGGCGTGGAAGACACATGCCTTCCTAAACTGGTTATGATACAAGAAATGGAAAAAGGCAAGGGAAAACATTGTGGTCAAAAACTACGCTTCAAAGACACCTTATGAAGACATGAAAAGAGCAAACATCAACAGAGGGAAGAAGAAAATGGAGGAAGGTGGCCAGGACAAGTGGAGGGGCATTGTTTAAAAGGCTGCAATGACAGTAAAGGAGGACAGATTCAACATCTGCAAGCGTGCCCACGAGAGAAGACAATATCCCTACCATCAGTGATGCTTTCATATGCCATTCTTGTGGCAAAATCTGCAGACTAGTCGGTGGATTGAAGACTCACAATGGATTCGACACCAGTTCATTAATGTCTTCATCGTTTGGGATGGAAGACTGGTTTATAGATAGCCATGTCTTTCTGTACATTCCAGAAGGAAATGTAGACATCAGGCACTTATATTTATGGTATTTTATCATTATTGAGGTCTGAATTAGGAAAGAAAAGTAATTTTGTAGATCAAGTAGACTTATAAAATATGACTTTGGGAAATTTTCAAAATACAGATAGTATAAGACTGGGTTCCCATGCCTAGATCAATCCATCTAACTCCCTGGGGAGTCTCACGAAATTGCTATCAGCTAACCAGGCTTAAATGTCTGTCATGCCTACCGAATCACCAAGAGGTAAAGATAATTTCCTCCTAACAGCTTTACTAGGCGTGGCAGACATTTAAGCCGGTCAAGTTGACAGCAATTTAGTGAGACTCTCCAGGGAGATAGATTGATCCAAATATCTGTGGGAATGGTCCCTAATAGTATAACTTTAAAGACATCAAAGGCGAGAACCCAGTAGAGTACCACCTAAAACCTATTGTGATAAGGCTTATTTATGATCAGTTCTAGTAGTATTCTAACAGCCAAATAGGAGCCTTTGATCATCTGATTTGAAAGAAAAAAGGTCAAAACTGATGTTTCAGATATGCTCTTAACTGACTGAATCTGTGATTGATGATAACTTGCCAGCATGCCAAAGAGAGATTGAAACAAAATATGTCCTTTTTCTCTATCAATGAAATGCAGTTTTCCTGCAGGATTTAGTCTTATTTCTTCAATATAAAACATTTGCATTTCTTGTTTTTCATTCCTTGAGTTTACAACTGAACATCTGTTTCCACCTTCTTCTTTGCTTTATCTCTATCCCTCCAATAATTAATTAGGGAGTGTCCAGCTTAACTCGTTGTACTAGCTGGGTTGATCCAACTCTGTGGGAGATTCTCCCTAAGTGCAATCACTGTCATCGACTTAAAAATCTGACACGCCTCCTCAAATTGCTAAGGAGTAATTAACCAATTAACTAGCTACTCAAGGAGGCGTGTCATACAATTAAGCTGATTAAACTGAATGCACTTTAGTGAGAATCCTCTGCAGGGTTGGACCGATCCAGCTTGTACGATGTGTGAATCTAAACGCGGTCTAAGTCTTAATGGCATGCATGCAACATCAGCCCTACCACCCTTGAATATTATGCAATAAGAAGTCCATAGTATACTTGACACACAATTTGATTATTACTATGTTACACATAGAAAATGAATTTAGAATACTTGATAATATTTCACATAAACATTTCCTTTATTTGTTCTTTTTTACTTTTTCTCTAAATGTCATTTTGATGTTTTTGATTATTGTAATGAAATTATTAATTGGTTTCCCATGGTACAGTGCAGATCACTGTGTGACCTAAATGTGCCGAGCGTTGGCCAATCAATAACATGTGACCCAATGCCTAAGATCTGATTTGATGCCCAGCATTCCAGATATTTGGATTTGATTGGCTGACAGCACATCATGCAAATGTTGGAGGGAGGGGGGAGTGAAGGGGAGAGCCCACTAGTGTATAATTTTGAGAACAATCATGTGGTAAGAAGAATACAGGTAGCAGAGAACCTCTATATATATATACAAGGTTGCTCCTTGGAGAATTTTCTTAGAAAGAAGCCTTGTCAGATTTTCCAGGAACCTTAGGTTAGAGTAATAAGAAACCACATGCAAATGCTGCAGTCTGATCCCAGTAGGGATTTTGTATTATTATTGGAGAAATAAATGGGCACAAGCTCAATGGTTCTTTTGTGGGGAGAAATGCCAATTGCGCCTGATTTTGAAGTTATATCATGGCTCACTTTGTTGTTGTGTTATTGGAACCTTTTGTTTCAGCATAAGGCATCTTCTGATCTCACGTGACGGTACCTCATATGTTGAACAGTTTGGCAGATACATTGTGTTTAAATATCAGATTCTGAAGATTTTTCCCCTTTTCTGATTTTGAATGATTCCTTTTTCTTTGCTTCTCACATTCAGAAAAAATATTATGGCAATCAAGGTTGCATTAACCTCTATCTGTATTGTAAGAAAATGACCCTTTCGTAGGTGGATTATTGACAAAAGTGTCTAATCATATTCCCTTATCTTTTCATTATCTTTCCATAAAAGCATTTCTAAACCATGAATACAAGGATAGAATACAGTGTCATATAATTAATCTTCTACTCACTGAAACATTATGCACAGTTTTGTTTTCTGTGAGAAGACCTATGGCACTTCTCTGATGGTGACTGTCTGTCCATGTTCCACTGTCGACACTGCTATTGTTAACAGATATATATCATACAGTGTACAGTCCTAATGGATGCTGAAAGCTATGTCTCTCCTTCCTATTGTACATTATCCCCTAGGATTTCATAGGCAACTTGTGCCCAAGTTCTTTAGAAAGCTCCAGGAGTTAAATCAGCCGGAGAATGCAAATATGTATTTACACTGGCGCTAACAGACAGGTTTTCTGCTGCATGGTAACTCTTAGGATTTTTTTGTAAAAGCACACAACCTGGCGATTTTCAGTGAGAAATTTAGTGTGATGGTGGACATGTGGGCACTTCTGCACAGGTGCATGTAACACTGTGTCAAGGTGGAGACTGTGACCAGTTTTAAGTTGTTCCAGTTAATTAATGATGGTGTTGTGACACTGAAGAGAAGATCTCCGACTATATGACCTTATAAATTGGTTGAACAGGAAATGGAGATCACTGATTTCTCCGAAAGCAAAAGAAGTTTGTCATTTTTGATTGATATATTGATTGCACTGTTTATGGAGAATGTTTCAAATTGTCGTCAATATTTATAAGTAACACATTCAAGCAATTATTCATTTAACTTATTGACCTCTGTATCGTAACACGAGATGTTTCGTGGAGTTTTCAGGGAGCAGTGTCCGAACATTGACACACTGACTCTTGTAAATTAACCCATGAAGCTTACCTTGCAATGAAGGCATATTGATAACCAGAAGTCCTGAAATGTTGATCAAATTCAATCACTTTCTTTGATAGGATGCAGAAACCATTAGATCAAAGTCTTTAGATGATTTGAATATCATATGGGAAAATAGCTCAAGAGGAAGTGCTGTGATGTTCCAAGAGGAAAGGCTGTTGGCCTTGGGGATTCTGATCTTTTCATACCAAGTGCTCCAAGAAACATGTAGCATTAGTTCGCAGTTTTCTGGTAGAATTTACTAATTCCAGCGATGCAGTATACTGTGAAAAGTGCGCCTTTAGCCAGTGAAGAGTTGTCAATGTTTTAAAAGGAAAAACATTTTACATTGATATCAGTGTGATTACTGCTACGTTTGTGAAGTCTTCTGGTATGTTGAGTCCTTTAAGTAAGGTAGGTGCTCATGAACATGTACCAATAAGTAATACCAAAAGCTAAAAATCTTGGGAGGCTTTTGTTTAGTGGGATATACCAAAAGGGATGTTCTGTTCAATAGTGATGTTACCTTTAATTTGCATCTTTTTAATGACATATAAAGAAAAAGGAAGAGGAATGCTGTGTAATTCTTCTGCTGTTGTTGCACTCATTCAGAGATGTTTCGTAGATCCCGATTCCTGATTGGCATAAGACAAAACGACCAGATTTGTTTCTCTGTGTTATAAAATTGAAATATTCCAAGGAACTTTTCTGCTTCATAGACCAGTTTCTGATAATATTAAAGAAATCACTTGGAGGATATTGCTTGGTTAGAAAAAAAGACTGTCCCGGGATGGATCCTTTATAACTGATCTAGCAGCTAGGATAAAAGAATCACAATACTTAGATTGACGGGCTGCACGGCAACAACTATGGCACAGAGATGGGGACTTACCTGGACCAGTAAATTTTATTGCAGGTACAAGTAGTTGTCGACACATTTTGGAAATTGTTTATGAAGAAAAAGATCTTTTTTTAGTTTGCATATTCAGACAATTTTTAAATTTTGATATTGCTTTGAATTTTATTAAATTTTCATGCTGCTGGAATTGTAATTATAACACACATTGTGCTGGCCATTTCATTTTTGAGCTCATATTTTTGTAAGCCTGTATGTGGAGTATTCAACTTTTCTGAATTTAGTATGTTTTGACTATTAAAAAATTGGGCTAATTTGGCAATTAGTCTGATGGGATAATTGAAAAAGTGGTTGAAGATTTAAACCTTAAAGGTGGTATTGTGGTTGAATAGTAATTTTGCAAAACTTATTCATTGGCATTGCATGTATGTAACCAAGTGCTTTTGGAATTGTCACCGTAACCATCGAGTGTCAGTAGCTAGGGGTCATTTGGTGCAGATTCCACTGATGTATCCAATTAAGAAATCTGACAAACTTCTTTTAAACCTGTATGTGTCACTCAGCGTGCCAGCTTCATTTGATTGAGTGCTTTGTGGGAATGGTGCCGA
The DNA here is from genome assembly GCF_001039355.2 of Lingula anatina. Next base: position 117,384 of record NW_019774825.1, on the reverse strand, counting down.
TCAACCTTGGATTTCTGACAGAGATATCTTACCAGAATTCAAGAGGAGGCCATGTAGTTAATCTTGCTTTGTTTTAACAAATTATTGGCTATTATATATATATAATAGTGCAATGACCCATGTTGACGTCTTTTGTCAAAATGATTTTCAGTGATTTTTCATAACACCCTTGTTCAAATGATGTAAGAAAATCTGCTTTTGATATTCCATTTTGATGTGCTTTTGTTGTATTCTGAAGGTCAGTCACAGATTAGATTGAAAATTTTCTTAATGATGATGCATTTGGGAATGAAATTCTCAGTTTTGTGATTTCATGCCGAACAATTTTTAAAGAGTGCATTCTGTTGTTCCATTTCTTTCATTCAAACAGATCACAAATACAGCCTTTGCTAGAAGAGACAATATAGCTTATGGATGAGTATCTGTAAAGGCAAAACTTTAAGAAATGCCAAGTTTTGTGTCTTTGGTCTTTATTTCATGAAAGATACTTGCTTGGTCATATTTTCAGTTTCAGCTTTATTTCACGTACAACCATGCTTATTTACAACTGCATGCCATGAGAATATAATGAGCAATATACCTGATCTAAAAAAAAAAAAAAAAAGAATGTGTGTGGATTTTCATCTTATGCTGGGAATAAAAACACTATATACAGGAGAAAAAAAAAAAAAAACAGGCGCTTGACTTAGAGTTATTTAACGCCATACAATTTTTCATTCCATAATCCAAATCATTTTTAGATGCACACATGTATAACTCTAGTCTCAAGGGACGCAACTGCAGTGGAAACAAATAACCCTTTAATATGTACAGAATGGGAAAACCACCATAAAAGAGATAAGGGTTTGCCACATTCTATAATAGATTGGCATAATATTGTGCACAGACCGTCTGTTCTCTGCTCTCCTCACAGGCTTTGAATCAGCTTGAAGAATGGCAAAAGTTCGCACACACTGATTCCAGTAGTCTTCCCTGGTGTATGGTGAGTTGAGTGCATACTTCGTGCAGAGTTTAAGACACATTCGAAATCAGTTGGCTTTTAACTTCAGTACAGTCATGTCAACGCTGTATAGACGATCTGAACTAAAACAAATACAACAAAATGTACTAGTGCATCATGTTTCTTTCAATTTTCACATGTTGTATCTAGAAGCAATTAATGTCATTACCTAGAGTGTTTGTAGTGGTGTTAGTATTCCCATGGGAACCTGGGACCTAATTGTGGTTCTCTAGTGGACTCTGATCTCAAGGTTTTCTGCCTTGTTGTGTATATATGAAGTTAATCCACTTTGCTTCCATCTTTTTCCAGAAATCTCCATGAGCTGCTTTTTCTTTGGATTTTATGGTGCCTGTAATTACTCGGAATCATTAATTGCTATTAAAAAGAAAGCCATTGCAAAAGCACAACATGTAATTATCACTATTGTGCTTGATTTGGTCTTAAAGTGCAATTTTAGATCTTTAGCAATAGTCTTAAAATGGACTGAATCTGCTTTTAAGATGAAAAATGATCTAACATCTACTTAAATGGTCAAGCAATTTCCTTCCCTCACAGTGGTGGATACCTACCTTCACAATGGAGGACACCTCTGCTCACAATAGGAAAACCTATGAGGGGAGACAATTGCATTATGCCTTAATTGAAAGTTAGTCCAGTAATGGTCTTTCTCATGGTTTAAGACCATGTAACATTGTTCATGATATGAAATTGCTCAGGTGCACTAGTGTATTTTGTACTGCAATATGTGACTCATATGTGTGATAATTCCTCTGACTCGTCAATTTTTAGTTTCTATTGTCTCTGCCTGTCTGTTCATCATTGCATTTTTTCTAATGTGCTTAAATTTGCAGTACAAGCTCGCTGAATAGTTTTCACAGTATGAAGCAACCAGAGAGAAAGGATTAATGGTAAATTGAGGAAACACATGGATGTGCATAATTGATCACTTTAATGCCCTGTCAAACGGCCTTCTGAATTATAAACCTTGAAGGATTGAACTTTGTGATATCAGTGGTTCATCAATTAATCCATATTTGAAATTTGCACAACTAGATTACTGCAGCTATATTTAATCCACATTGGGAAACACAAATCATTATTATTTTTACAAATTCCAAACGAAAGTTTTTGCAGCAGAGTGCTGTTTTTTTCCTAATGTGATATCTTGTAGCAGTTACTGTACCTAAAATATTACCTGAAATTCCTGAAAAATGAGCTGAATTTATTTAAGAAAATATGATTTGTTAAGTATTTATAAACAATCCATATCATGTCATATTCATGATATATATACTTAAAAAGAAGAAATCTTTAGCAAAAAGAAACCAACCCACTTCTACCTGCTCCCTATGGCCCAGTCACAATGTCGGCGATCTGTCGGGGATTAGTTTTGGCCGGGGGTCGTCGTAGAAAATAAAGAATCCTTGAACAATCCTAGCAATAATCCTAATAAAAGTGGAGCAGTCACATTGTCTGAGATTTTTTCAAGGATTTTGACCCGGTTTTGTCGAAAAATCGTGGCATTAGCCTCCGAGAGATGATATCTGCCTCCTCCCCTTGGTCCTCCCCTTGGCATCTTCAAAATCTTCTGTCACAGCCTCCTGCAGCAAGAGCATCTCAAACTTTTAGCGATCCGGTCGGAGGCACCCTTATATACACGGTTATTTACTATGATTCCACCGTACGATTCGTCGGAGACGATCACATAAAGCGTACGAATCGTCGTAGGGCACCTCCGATTCAGTCGGAGGGCACCGGAGACTACTCGCAGACATTGAATCTCAACCTGATTTTCCAATCCCACACAGAATATTGCGACTAGTCTCAGATTATTCGGAGGACGCCTCCGATTAATCGGAGGGCATCGTAGGTCATCGGAGATTGTGTCTGGGATGCCCAAAATGGGTGAAAAATCTTGCGAGCAATCTTAAAATTTTAAGTTCAAAGTTGGGGACCGCGACGGGTGTGGCGATGTCTAAAAAATCTGCGACAACCCGCAGGCGTCCGGAGAGCGCCTCCGACGGGTGCAAAATCGTGAGATCTGTCTCAAGATTTTGTTCAAATTTCCCGGGTTTTACCCATCCCCGACGCATCGCAACTGATTTGTGACTGGCCACTTAACAAACTGGCATAGTAGTTGCGGGGTTGGTTGTAAGCACACAGCTAGGCACCTGGAGTAGGTCCGAACTAATCCATGCTTGATCCAGTCTTTATAGCTATTTTAATAATTAAAATTAACAAAGACAAGGATACATGCTTTTCCATGGCACACCTTGGTTTGAAATCTTTGCCACTTAGAAACAAAGAGTACGCCTGGCATCTGACGAGGCTGATACATGTTGTAGGGTCTTTCATACAAATTTTGAAAGAGCCAAAGAAGACCCCTGGTATACTAGGATAGATAAGTCTTGCCTTTCTTTATATGCTGTATTTGCCAGTAACACAAGTATGTTTCATATGTGTAATGTGTACATTTGTTTTATGGACACATAAACACAAATATTGTTTTCATGCCTGTTTGGTCTTTGTAATATTACAAGATCATTGGTTCATGCAAATTGTGATCTTTTGGGAAATTAGCTTTATTTTTATGCATCATCATAGCCGATCATAGACAATCGTCTATGCTGTTTTCTATCTACTTATTTGTTTTGCAGAATGCAGCTTTTCCATTGCTATTTTCAATGCTAGAATAAGCCAACAACTCCGCTCCATTAGGTGATGCATATTGGGGCCTGTTTCACATCAAGGGGTATACTTTGGCCTTAAATTTTTTTACCAGAACACTTTGGGGGATCGACAACTTAATAGTCTGGCTGTAATGTTAAAGTATCACCTAAACTTGATTAGACACAGAATACCTCTGACCATGGCATTATATATATATATATATATATATATATATATATATACACACACACACACACACACACACACACACACACACACACACAAAAAAAAAAAAAAAAAAAAATTCCAAGTGGCCCCCTTTTTTTAACCAATCTTTCAAATTTTATCAAAATCCACGCATAACTTTTTCGGTTAGGCATTTCACTTACAGTTATGGTAATGATACAGATGTTGTATTTTAAATTCTTAAAAGTTAAACATAACTATTGAGCGGTCTCATCAAATTTGAAAAGCAGGCTATCCTTTAGTTCTATTCTATTCAGTTAAAATCACCAAACTGCTACGCAGTGGTATTTTTTTTAAATGATTCTAAAATTATATATCAGAAAGATTGAGACATTGTGAAAATTCCACCAAGGTAAAAACAAAACTTTTTTGTGTGGCGTGGATAACAAAAGTTGCACTGATTCCTTTCAAACTCGATCGACAAGCTAGTTTGTCCATACAAATTAACATGAAGGTTTTCACAGAACAAAATGATTCAGTACTAATAACTGCAATCAAAGCCACAGAAAATGTGAAAACCAGGCCTTTTAGGAGGTCAAAAGGTCATCAATAGAAAAAGAGTTTATAAATTGATAGAGTTGCGTGTTGTGGGTGGACAGTGAAATGGGAATCAAGACCTGGTATGTATTATCGCAGGTGCTACATGAACCAAATGTAGCAGTTAGAAAAATTAATCGGTGATGCATTTATAGTCCCATGTTGTATTTATATATAGCATACTTAATTGAGTTGTCTGCAACCTTTGACATTTGGCAGTTTGTTGAGCAACACAATTTAGTAAAATGTGAAGACCTAAATCTCTGTTAACTTGACACTTTTGTCGATTGTAATGAGATTTGGTAATGCTTATTTGGCTAAAATTTGTATGGATTTGTGTCCAGTAATACATGATGACACTGTGAACAGTTCTTTGGTGTATCTTATTCTATGATTAAAACACAATTAGATTTGTTTTAATTATGAGAGAATGTATACCTCAGACTTTTTTTAGGAAAGAAAAGCATTTTGCTTGTTGCTCCTTGTCTAAAACAAAAAATAGCATATTTTATTACATTTTATGATACTGTGTGTATTTAATAGGTGACGTATTAGAAGACTAATATTTTCTTTCTTATGATTATAGATACACAAAAAGTATATAGGTTTGTTTGAAAGACAATTGATGTAAATTTGGTGTGGTGACAAACTAGTAATATATCTGATCAAGCTCTTCAAACATTTACTGCAGTAGGTATTGTACATGAAGGTTTCATGGTGAAATGCCCACTTTTCAGAAAAAGACCCCCCCATCCCCTTTGAAATTGTTGGCTATGCTTATGTATCCTATTGGACCTATTGGAAAGGGGGGGGGGGTCTATCTCATGAGATTCTTGAAGTTTTTTAAACTCTTTACATGTACCATTGTACCCATAGCTTCTTGTCTGATGCTTATATTTTTAGCTTTTTTCCAAGTTTAAGCCACCATACAAGTTTGATTAGAGTCTACCATGGCAATCAGAGAGCCATTTCTACGAATTTTGTGGTTCAGTAGAAAGACATGTGAGTCATGGTTAATAGACTCAGGTATTCTAACATTTGTGATGGGCATATGGTGAACTTCAAGCAAAATGCCATTGAGGTATAGATGGGACATGGCGGCATATGTGGGGATTTTCATTTGAAGAAGCTAATAGCAGGTCTAAATTGGCTCTGAAACATACAGGTCTGTAATATTACAGCCTTGTATATAATAAATAGCTTTATAGATACAAAATCTCTCTCACTTTGTGCATCTCAAGCTTGTCATATTCTTATGTGATTACTGCTAAAGGATCCAGCTGTCTGCACAGACAGTGTTTCAAATTGATACAGAAATCAAATCACCTTATTTTGCATAACAAAATTTTCTATCAAAAGAAAATACTAAGATGAGGATCTTGACCCATCTCCCATTATTGGTGTGATTGAGGATGGAGAACCATTGGGAAATACGGACTATACTGCCAGACCATGATTGTGGTGTAAAAGAGCATTCACAATCAACTTTTCAGTTGGTCGGCCATATTTGATCAGTAGAATATACGTAGTTAGTCCACAGGTTGTGAATGTGCTCAATGTTCTCTCTAAGTTCCAGATGCATGTGTTTTCACGAAAGTCCCCTATTCACATCAATGATCATGCATGCATTTGGTGATTTATTGGCGACTTGGAGTGCAGTGGCAATAATGGTTCCCATGATGAAAGAACCCATTCATTGGTGATGGGGTTTCTGCACTAGGATCAATATGTTGGTGAAAACATTATGCAGGAAGTGAATTGATACTGTGGCGGAGCTCCGTTCCTATCATGTCAGACCTGTCAGTGAAATTGGTTCAGTATAAATTTGCATATTGCCTGTTTTTATATCAATACAAGATAATTTTTCTGGAAGTAGTGTGGAGGTACCATGGAGTGATTCAGTCTTTTTTTTGGTATTTCCAGTACCATGCCTGCAGCCAATAGAATATTCACCAGGGACTGTAATATCATGGTTATATTTATATAATATACAATATAGACACACATAGAGAAACTTCTTTGTGTATTCTTTTTACTGATTTAGTCAGCCTTACCTTCTTCTACATGTAGCCATTTCTTTATAGATATGAATGCAATTATGAAACTTTCCCATATATTCCCAGTGGATATGGTAATGTGATACTGATGTAGCCATCCTGTTTTCCCCATTTATAACTGTCTGTATAAGATTCCACCCAATATTGACTGTAAATGGAAATTCTGCCCACGCTACAGACGCTTGCTTATTTCCTAAGCCCAGAACAGGAGTACTGAGCAAACAGAAAATGCCTTGAAGTGCTTCACAAATTGAGAGAATATTTAGTCAAAGATAAGGAAAAAATAATTTCTTACATGTTGGCTCTGAATGCTCGAGTTAGAGGTTATCTTTAGATGGGTCATATGGATTCATTGTATTAGAATGCCTTCGTTAGATTTATGCAGTAAGAAATGATGTGGTTCTCTTGACAAATATAATAGACTTGAAATAAACAGGACTTTCAAACATGGTGTAGGTGTGAAACACATGTAGAGATGATATGCTATTTTGTCTATGAATTCTTCTGCAGTTAATTTCCCAAACCATTCGGATTATTGAAGCATCTGAAACTGGTGGGTAACTTCCATGAAAGTGGTACCAAGAGTTATTGTTTGAGGATATGTTACTTCTTGGAACTTTTAGCAATATAAAATTTAATTCATTCAGGCCTGTAGCCAGGGGGTTCAGGGGGTTCTAAAGAATCCCCCTTTGCTGGGAAAAGGTCCACTCCGGGTAAATTTGATCTACATAGGTAAACTAAGGTTTCATGACAAAAGGTCCACATTTTCAGAAACAAAAAACATACTTCTGCAATTGCTGGCTACGAACCTGTCATTCTAGGGTATATCACCCATTTTGAATATGGAGAAAGAAATATAATGGCTTTTAGCTTTCCTATGATAATGGAAATTACAACTTTATTTATGTGAAATATTATGGCAACCAAAGTTTTTGAAAATATAAATATCCCATACAATGTCTTAATTCTCTAAGTAGCTTGGACAACTGTCCATCTTTACTTAGCTACACAAATGTTCCACCATTCAAGTAAATATGTTATCCTTGGCAGATATTGCTCAAAAAATCAATGAACTTTGAGGAAGACCTAAAGAGTAAATGTCGGTGGGATTGCAAATATGGTAGTTTGTAGACTTATCAGTGAGTTGTATTGTGTGGCTGAGTGGAGGACCTACTTCACACATGCGTTATCTATGAGCTGAAGGTAAGTCTAGATGAAGAGAAATTTATCTCAGTTCTTCTGTAATATAGATGAATCAATGCATTGTAATGTTGGTTATACAACAAAGCGTGGAATGTTTTATTTTCAGAATGGTGTCTGTGTGTGCCTGCTGTAAAATGTTAACAATCCCATTTTTCATTAAAGGATTTTATAGTATTACATTTCTGAAACATAAAGCATGTTTTGCATCTTCGTGGTAACGTTACCAACCAGTGTTATCTAAATGGGGAGATGACAGTGTTATCCTTAATTGGACAGATACGGTCTGTGATTTTTTTCTCTCTTTTTGGAAAATTACAGACACGAAACTGAATTAGCTGCATCGGTGCATTTTCATTTGCCACAGGAAACCAAATTGGCCTGCCCATTTCCAACAACGCATGACCAATTTGACCAATCAGCAGGCTTTGTTGTGCATTTTTTTCTGCACAGTACAGTGCTTTTTACCCCTGTTGTGCAAGGCTGTAATGATTGAATCAACAGTAGCAATTTTCTTTAAAGCTTTTTCTGTAGCAGACAATTCATTTAATTGTAAAGTGAAGTCGAGCTTAGGGTGATCCAAGTGAAGATAGCTAGAACGTTTTAGGGGACAATTTTTCATTTATTTCGTAAATGGGCACCTCAGAAAAAAGGCTTAAATGTCAGAATTATATTAGACTTTTTCTGTCTAATTGTATGTGAATGACAGTTATGGGCTCTCAGAAACCTGTCTGCGTCTCACTCAGTTAATTCCTTGGTGACTTTATTCATTTTGAGCCATAGACCAGTCCAATTTCTTTCTTTCTTTTTTCTTTTTTTTTTTTTTTTTAACCGTCTCTTTGCTGCTACATGTATATCCAGTTCACTGCCTTGGTTTTGTAAGAACTAGGTTTTAAGTTTTCTGAACATAATCAGTGAAAAACTGCTTTGTTTGCATACAGTGATGGTTAGTGGACACTCTCTGATTGATATTGAAATGATCTTGATATTCAGATGATCCAACTGATTTTACAGAGTAATTGGCTGACTGCATGGTTTTCATTATTGTTTTTAATGTTTTTGTTTTGAGAACTTCTCGTTGCATATGCACATATGTAGCACAGTGCCAAACTGGTAAACCTATTCAGCCCACTGGTCTTTATAGCTTTAAGCTTTGTGTCATCCCCATTCTTTCTTTGTGGCAACCCAAAATTATAAATGATGTACGATTTAGGTTACAATTTATAATGGTAGAGTTAATAGCAGTCACATGAGTTCAATGTATAATTGAGACACCCTGTATATAAGTGGCTGTATGTGTGCACATTATGTATTACACATATATGTCATTGTTGAAAATTGCCAGAATGGGAGGATTTCTTATGCAACAACTATATACCTCGGAAAACTGATATGATTAGACAATATTTGGTCTAATTAAATTGGGAGGACTGAAGAGTAGCACTCAAATGGGAAGCTAGATTTCCAGTGATACCAGGAGAGTTGACAGGTTCAAATGATGTTGAGACAGAATTAAGCTGTGTTCTTTTGACAATTCTTACCTGTTGTGAACCATAATACCATGAAACAAAGGTATGTATGATCATACTCCTTGTGTTAGGGAGATTATGTTCCTCCCCAAAGTGTAAAAGATTCAAATTTTCTTGCCAAATCAAATTTTCCTCAATTAAAAAGAAGAAAATTTCTGTGCATTAATTTGTGCGCACATCATATACATATCTGTCATTGTAGAAAATTGTCAGAATGGGAGGTTTTCTTATGCAACAACTATGTATCTCAGAAAACTGAATCGGGTATGATTAGGCAATAGTTGGTCTTATTAAATCCTTCAATAGCAGCTTCCAATGGGAAGTTTCTCAAAGAAACCAAAAAAGCTAAGAATTTAGAGATGTAAGTTGTGCCCTTTTGATAATTCTCTTCTGCTAATGAATCATTATACCACGAAAACTACAATTTCTGTGCATTAATTTGTTTCACAGAGATTGAATCATTGAAGCATGGTTGACATCGGTTATATACTTTTATAATATTTTCAACAATTGGATCATATTTGATTCGTAGAAGTCTTAGACACTTAAAAATCTGCATATTAAAATTTTTAAGGTGAGAGTGCTGTATGGAAATGGATCATCTATTCAAGCACACTTCCTCTAAATAATTTTACACTATAATGCATATTTTAATGAAATATGTCAATAGATTATTTATTCAAATGCTGCACTTCATTATACATGTTGCTTTATGAAGTAGTTGTTTGCTCACCTGCATATCCACTGCATTCAGACAAGGATTGTTTAGACTGAAAAATAGTCCAACTCACACCATTTGCTTAACATATATGATATTGTGACATTGAGGCCTCTTTTCTGCTGGTAGTGTGGTGGTGTGAGTTGGACCAATGTCTGGTTAAACTGAGGGTCAGTGTAACAGAAAGTCTGCCCTCCATATAGTTAAAATGGTTAGGGTTAGCCAGACCTAAGTGGGTCAAAATCTAGGGTGTGGCTTACCTATACAAATGAATGGAAAGTGGACTTTTTATCATGGTGGACTCTCTGTCATGTTACATCGGTTTTAAAAGATTCTTGTCTGAGCAAGCCTCTACAAAGTGGACAGCTTGGTGACAAGATTGACACAGGTGTTTTCTATGTGACATTAAGATACAGGTGGAACACATATGTTTCTACTCAGTTATTTACTACGCTACGACATGAACATTAGGCAGACAAAGAATTAAGGGACTTTCACTGACTGCATATACTGTGTCTTCCTAAAGGTAATTTAGAATTAAAAAAAGCATTTTTAATCTGTTAAAATGATTGCATTCAGCGAGAGTCCCAAGGTTGGATCAGGGATCGATATACATAGTCTAGACCAATAGTTTCATTGGGAATGATCCTTTAAGTCATGTCAGTAAGTTGGAATTCTCCCACAAGAAGTGTTGTTGTCCATATAGAATTCTTTATAACACACCGAACAGCATGTTATTTGACATCTCAAAGTTGGTTGTTACTATGCTTAAGATTGTGTTAATAAGAAATAGACATGTATGTACAAGACGTGTGGACGGGGGAGTACTTTACACCATGCATGGTATGGGAGGATTTCATGGAAAGCACAGCTGTGTGTTGGCTGTTATCATGAATTCTTTATGTGGGACACATTTAATGGCTGGTATCAAAGATGCACTATAGTTCCACTGCAGGATGAACCAAAACCAGAACTACATTTTAGGTATGTGAAGTTTGCATGTGTGTGTGAGTGTACATATGCACATGTGGTTTAATTCATGAATAACTTTTGGAAATTTTTAAGTAGCTGTGTGTGTGTGTGTGTGTGTGTGTGTGTGTTAGTGTATGTGTTCATGAATGTGTGCCTGAATGTGTGCATGTTTCCTCAAATGATTTCTTCGTTAGTTTGTAGTTTCACTGCGTGCAAGATGATGAACCAAAAACAGAGTTGGGTATACACGTGATGCGATGTAATGTAATGTGATGTAATGTGATGGGTGTCTGTGCACGCATTCCTGTGTGTGTTTTGTTAGTGTGAGTGGATAGGCATACACATGTTTTTACACTACGAACGGATAATATAATGTAGAATAATTTAAACTGTCCAATGTTTAGACTGGGATGCATACTTCCCCCGAGTTATTTTTGAGGAAGTCTTTCAATTTTTGCGCAAAAAGATTCAAGAAAGACGTTGGCTTGTGGATATAAAAATATGTGCCCTGGATACCGGAGCTGGCTATAGGTTTTCTCAGTGAAGAGTGTAGTATTTCTGGTAGCTGGACCCCTACTGGACTTTATACAACCAGCATTGTGAAGTCATCTGGTCATCTGATTGCATGTTTGAGATCTTATGAATTTCAGACTGGAAGAGAGTCATCTAACAAACATCTGTGTTGGACCACTGTCTGTGGATTACCTGGATAATGTGTAGGGGCGTGATTTATTTTAGAGCCATTCAAGTAAATTTGCTCTAGATCATTTTATTTCTGCATGGGAGGTTGTGGCTAATCAGTTAAGCAAATTTGCCAAAGGCATTCTGAGGGAATTTCACAGTCAGTTGAGTGTCTATAAAAGCAACTTTAGAAAGGAAGAATGCAGATGGAAATGTTAACCAAGCCATATGTCACATGGATTGGGATGTAAAAATTCACGCAGAAGTAAACTACATGAATGCACATAAAGGAAAATGCAATATTGTTTGGAAAAAACATTCTCAAAGACAACCAATTAAGTCATATTACAAGATGCTGAGATTTCATGGAGACACGAACTGGATGACTATCAACAAAAAGGAACTGTATTTTTTCTTCCATTCATGACCAACAAAAAAGAACTTTTTTTTCTTTTGTAGCTGAGTTCTAAAACAAACATAGTATTCTGTAATTACTACTAAGTCATTTTGCGCAGCGGTTGGTACTAGGTAGATATATAAGGAAAGGGACCACCATTTATCATTAAGATGATAGTTTTTGTAGCCAACTGATCTCAGATGTTGTTCGTGAGTGATAAAGTAACTTGTAAAGAAGCAACTCGGATGGAACATCTCAAAAAGGTAATGTAATCATACTCCTTATGTTATGGAGATAGCATTCCTCCCCAGAGTATTATAGATTTATATTTTCTTGCCAAATCAAATTTTCCTCAATAGAAAAAAAAATGAAGAAAAGGAGAAAAAAATTTCCTCTTGCATATCACAGCTTGACCCGTCCTTCCACTTCAATTTGATGAGTTATACCATTTTCTAATGAAATTATTTAGTTCTAAAAGACTGGCCATGCATTTCACTTATTAGACTGCCACATGTCTTCCTGTACATTTGGGAAGGAAATATTGACATCAGATTTTATTTGAGGCATTATATTATTTTTAAGGTCTAAATTGACAGTGTGAAGGAAAGTTATCTTTGCAGGGTCTGTAGATATATAGGAAATTTGGATCTGGGGCATTTTTAAATACAGATGCTTTTAATTACTAGTAGAGAATGAGCTGATCATCCAAATATGTTATTAGTGTGTTGAGAATGGCAGACTTAAACATGGTCCTGTCTTTGTTTTAGCTGCAAACCTTTCATTACCCATTTTCACATAATATTGATTAATCAGTTTTGAAATTTATTAAGAAATATTTTGTATATGTTACCTTTAAATGCTTTTATGTGTTAAAGTGAACATTATAACCCATTTTTAGGGTCTTGATGACTTTAAATTGTACACCCGGTGTATATGCAGTTATTGGACTCTCATAATAGACATTAATAAAATGTTTATTATCATAATCATTATAATGTTTATTGTTATTATACAATGTGTAGTTAAGTTTCATAGACCGTCCAGTCAGATAACATATTGTTGCCTAGGTAACGTTTGCTTTAGACATAAGGCTTCTCCTGTCATGTCTTTCTCTGAGTACTGTAAGGGTTTCTGATCTCTGACAATCTTTTCTGGTACAGAGCTGTAAGTTATAATTCTTCCTTAACTCAGTCTGATGTATTTTATGATAATAATGACATTCAAGAATAGGGCTGTCACCGTGACCCCTGCAGTTTTGTAGTGAATCCTTGTATGTCTTTTGCATCATTAGGACAAACTTTTACTCAATCAAAACAAATTAACTCAATCAAAATATCTTATCTTGTACTTTAAAATCCTAGACACTTTATCAAAATATCATCCATGAAATTGTTGGTAACACTGAGATATTTCAAAAGCCTTGATGTTCTAATTGTAGCATGAGTAAGACAAGTTTCTTCGGAAATCATTATCATTTGGGTTCATGCAAAGAAAAAAAACAGCAACAGGAAATAGGATGAATGCACAAGAAAAATAGACTACCAAAGCACAAGACTTGTTATCATGCAATTTCTTGATTTAAAAAAATCCTTGTGACATTAAAAGAAGCTAATACACAAATATGTAAGATGATGTATATTTCTTGCAGGAGTAGGCAATGTTAGAAAAGTCTACGTAAAAAGAGCCTTTTTTTTTTTTATTCTTAAATTACACCCATGTTGCCAGTTGAGTACAGTTTTCTGTGTATCTGCCAGTTTTTTACCTGCTCATCTGTGAACACCTATAGTGTAGGCACTGAACTTCAAATTAGCTTTTACCAAGGAGTTATAACTCCTTGCTTTTACTACATAAACAGGGGCGGATCCAGAGATATTTTCTGACAGTCTTCCAAATTATCTATGTTGATCCATCCTCCATTTTTGACCGTCTTCCGACAGAAAACATTAAATACCCGTCAATGTAAACTTGAAAATCTGACAGTCTTCCGGAAGACCCTGAAGACGGCCTAAATCCGCCCCTGATAAAGGTGTACTCTGGACACATAAAGCTGTTCTTTTTTGGTCTTTTGGACTTTTTATAGGCTGCACAAAGCTATTTAACTTTAGGCCTGCTTGAACATGACTGAGTTTAACTTTAATGTGTGTATAATATACAGGCACTGCTGCAACACAAAGACAAACCGTGTAATATGTATAAGATTTATCCACTGCGTTCTGTTGTAAATGAGGGTTGTTTTATTTAATATGAATGATGTCAAGACCAGTGCGATATGATTGACTTCTATATGCAGGCATACTAGAAGTACTATAATGGGAAATTTCACCATGAGATTGAATTTTTGTACTTTATTGTTAAAGGAAGAGGTGTTTTTGGAACTCATGCTTTTATAAGTAAGAAGCAACATTTGGATGGATGTTGTAAAGTACACATATGAAAGTGATAATATATAGAAAGTTTGAGTAAAATTTTAAGACAAGCGACTGTGAATTTGGAAGTGTGATGTGTGAGCTTGGGTCATAATTAAGACTGCGTTCACATGAGAAATCTATTTTCTAAAAATCTATTTGCGGTACGTTGTGATCACGGTCTGTGCCCTGAATACCCCACGGCGTAATTACAGGCACCACAAGCCAGTTACTTCCAAAACTGTAATTAATTCTTGGCGCTGCCAGTATTTACGCCGCAGGGTATTCAGGGTACAGACCGTGATCAGAAGATACTGCAAATAGATTTTTAGAAAACAGATTTTTCATGTGAACGCAGCCTAAGAGAGAATAATCTTGAGTGTATTTAAAAACACTTTGATTTGAAGTCAGTTGAAACAATAATAGTTGCTATGATAATAAATTGTGGACCATTATGTATATATCTCTAGCTGGTATGAAAAACATATGAGAGCAAATTATTTAATGTATTTTTCATGTTATCATTTGGTTTCAGGAAACAGCTGACTTATTACAAATGATCTGAATTCACTTCTTAATTTTCACCAAACAGACGTTTTTTGGAGGTATATGCTATTACGAATAAATTCTTTTTTTATTTTTTAGGAGCGAGGAACCTGTCAGCTCCAATATGGATATCTCTACAGGACACGTGGTACTGGTAAGTAATCTCTCTCTCTCTCTCTCTCTCTCTCTCTCTCTCTCTCTCTCTCTCGGCAGTTCCATTCATACAGGTTCCAAGTTTAATCAGTTTTGATACTAATAAATAGGAGTAAAATATGCAAGCCACATTGGGTATACAGTGTGAAATGCCAGATACTGCAAGGAAACCCCTCTGCCTCTGATACTAAAGCAGGGGCAGATTTGGGCCGTCTTCTGGGTCTTCCAGAAGACGGTCAGATTTTCAAGTTTACGTTGACAGGTATCAAATTTTTTTCTGTCGGAAGACAGTAATAAGTGGAGGGTGGATCAATAAAGATAATTCGGAAGCCTGTCACAAAATATCTCTGGATCCGCCCCTGTAAAGTCTCTAACATACAGCTTCTGTTTGTTGGTGACTCTTTCCCGGATAAAGAGCTAACTTAGTGCTCATTAACAATGAAACTATCAGTCACTCTGTGGGGACTCTTGCTGAATGCAATCAGATTAAGAGATTAATAGGCTCCCTCCTGGTAGTTTTGAGTAGGTTACAAAACAGCTGGTGATTATACAAGTATGTATACATTGGAAACAAGTGGAGGCGTGTGAACCATTGGGAATGGGTCCTTAGACTGCATCGATCTGTACGACCAATGTACTATAAACAGCTTATTTTTTCATTTGGTAATTCAATCTTCTTTTCCCATCTTCAGTCCTACATGGAAGACCACTTAAAGAACAAAGACCGCCTCGACCGTGAGTGGGAGGCCTTGTGCGCTTATGAGGCAGAACCCAACACTACGGAGGCGGCCAATCTCCCCAATAATACGCGCAAGAACAGATATTGTGACATTCTCCCATGTAAGTGTACAGTGTTTTTTTGTTTGTTTGTTTGTTTGTTTTTTATGTGTTAAAAAAGTGTCCTAGATGTTTAAGAAATTGTTTAATAGTTTGTAAGGAAATCAAGTGGGATTCGCAGCATAAAAGCTCTGAACTAGCTTTTGTGTAATATTAATGAGGTGAATGAATAACCCACATTGGGGTATTTAGTAGCAGCTGGTTTGATCAAAATTCTGTCGTTACCAGTAATTTTTTATCATGGGTTTTTGCATGGTACTGTGTGAATATTCCAATAGCTATTGCACTTAATTATGCAAAAGGCGCTGCTTTCAGTTGTGTCTGTTGAAAAATGCTTCTTGGTACTTCAACAGGTAAAAAAAAACTCACCTTTGCCAACAGTGGGTAATCAATATGTTTGTCATGTATGATTGATTGATACAGACATGAAAAAATAAAAATAAAGAACTCTAATTAGGTGTTATAATGATATGTTTTAGGATATACAGCCTTTATTGTTATCATCATCACATTGTTTGGCCAGATGCTTTGCACTATTTTGTTTTTGTTTCATTTTCAGACGATCATTCCAGGGTGGTTCTTAACGATTCCACCAATGTGTCTGGAGGTGACTATATCAATGCCAGCACTATTGTAAGTATAGAGATATATTTGCTTTTTTTCCCCCAAATTTTACTTCTACATAACCAGTCTAATTTCAATGTAGCAAGATTTAAGACCAAACGTTTCTCAAACCCTTGTATATCTTATGCTTGATCTTACTCTTAGATGTCTGTGTTTTATTTTGATTTCTGAATCAATATGATCTTTAATGTAAATTCTTTATGTTACTATTTTATTTTAAAATTTTTATTCAAACTCATCATCTGTACAACTTCAATGTTTTGGTTGCAATATTTTAAATATAATATTATATTAAACTATATATAAAATGAAATACTTATTTAGCTCTTTCTCTCTTTCTCTCTCTCACGCACACGCACACACACACACACACACACACACCATGCCATGTGTAATTGCCAGCTAGGCTAGGTTCTTCAAGCAAGACATTACAGTTCACAATTACACAATGCGTATTATCATGTGTATCTTATTTACCATATTTTACTAATACCACAAAACTGGCTCAGGCTATTGCTACCAATTAAGGGATATTCCATGAGTTCTATCACTTTATTGCAATTTAATGATTACATTGGAATTTTAGCACTTGCAGTGTCCCTACCATAAATCAGGCCTTCGTCTCCAAGAAATGTGGTTCATAAGTATTCATTTAGGCTCTGATATTGTAATGTTGCAATCCTTCCTCCAGGCCTTTGTCTGTATTTTCCCTGCCACATTTTCTGTACAAGATAAAATTGGAATTGACATATTTCTAATATGCATAGGACATACTGTTTTTACTGACATCTGCAATCGTGACAACTGTTATGTGACATGCAGATTGGAGATAAATGATGCCTCTTGAATCTTTAAAGAACAACCAGGGGTCGTTTTTTGTTTCATTTCATTTGAAATTGTGCAGGAAAAAAATGTAATATGTTTACTTTACATAAAAAAAATTCCTTGATTAAACAGTCACGATCTCATAATTTTGTATGTGACCAAAAATGGAGATACATGATAGCTCTTGAATCAGTAAAGAGCAACCAGGGGTCATTTTTTGTTTCATTTCATTTGAAATTGTGCAGAAAAATTACTGTAATTCGTTTGTATTATAGAAAAAATATTTCCTTGATAAAACAATCACGCAACTTTGTATGTGACATGAAAGTGCAATTCTGTTTATTCTTGCTCACGCCAACCTGAATTTGTTATAAATTGAAGCGATGAAATAGAGTTTGTCTAGAAACATGTCTAGCTTGAAAAAACCTTACTGTAATGAAGTTGGATTAAATGATGAATGATTTTTCTTGATCTGGCATAAAGTGAGAAATCTGGTTAGATGAAGAGCAAATTTTCGCAGAACTTGCTTATTTAGGTTAGTTTTAAAAAGAAGTGATTTAGAGAAGTTTCTCCAGTATAATGAGCAGCTTGAAAACCAGTCTGTAATAGACATTTGTCTAGAACGGACCGAAAGCAGAAAATGTGTTAAGCTTAAGAACAATAACTACTAAAGATGCTGAAATATGGAGCAAAAGTTGAAGGATGGTTTGGAAGAAAAAGGAGTTAACAAATACTCGGTTAGAGGGATTTTTTTCTAGAAAAGATAGGAAAGGTAAACCAAAACTGATTTTAACCATATGTCAATTGTTCTGCATCTGCTGAAAATTTTGTCACTAGCAGTCATTAATTTTGATTTGTAGTCAGATGATTATTTTTCATCAAAGGTTTTGCAAATTAGCAAAGAGCAATCATGCAATTTTGTTTCATTTTCTGTAGCACAACTTTAGGCAAAATGCTTTTATGTTTTCAATATCATTTATTTCAGACTGATCACGACCCCAGGAATCCTGCTTATATTGCAACGCAAGGTCCTCTACCACACACTGTTGCCGACTTCTGGCAGGTAAGTAATTTTGTGACGTACAATGTATTATCCTGTTTTTCTTAAGTATTCTAAAAAATGTTGAATTATGATGCTCTGGAGTTTATTTGAGAATACGTATTAAAACAATGAATTTATCACATAAGGGCTTGATTTTGATTTTCAAGAACAAAGATTTGAAAGAGAAATTAAGTTTCAATTTCGTAAACATTACAAAGTGATATATACCCAAGTTGTCTCTCATTTCTAATCATTGTGATCTGTAAACTTGAATTTCCCATTTTGTTTTCTCTCAGCTGGTGTGGGAGCAAGGCAGTGTGGTCATAGTGATGTTGACCAAGCTGACTGAGAATGGAGTAGCCATGTGTCATCGCTACTGGCCAGAGGAGGGAAGTGACCTCTATCACATCTATGAGGTAAGATATGGGTACTGACCACATTTTGGTTGTAACAGGACCACTGATTGGTTAAGTTAAGTTGAAACTGTGGTAGTACATAGAACAGTTGTGATTGGTTATATGAAGTGGAGAAGTGAGGATTATGATGGATTGGAACTTGGATGTATTCCGAGTTTTAACAGGGAAAATGATGAGTGGTAGCGGTGCATGGAACATTATCTTAGTGAACTGCTATGACAGTAAACATGCAATAAAAACTTTTTCAACTTAAATCCAGCTGAATTGAATTAGATCAAGAATCGGTATGGTTTATACTTACAACCAACTAGTATTGGAACTGTGTGTGTGCATGCATGCATATGTGCATGTGTACACGTGCAGGCATGCATGCATATATATAGCATCCTACATGTACATAATCCTACTTCAAATTTTAAAGGTCCATCTGGTATCGGAACACATCTGGTGTGAGGATTTTCTGGTGCGCAGCTTCTACCTTAAGAATCTCCAGACGGGCGAGACCAGGACTGTGACCCAGTTTCACTTTCTGTCATGGCCCGACCTCGAGGTCCCTTCATCTGTGAAATCTCTCCTTGACTTTAGACGGTCAGTGTTTTTCTATTTTTTAGATGGATTTGAGCATTTGCTTGAAAAGCTGTTCTAATTCATGCCAGTAATTAATTTGCAAAAAAAAAAAAAAAAAAAAATTATAATAGTAATAAAAAAGATAATACATAAATAGAATGAAAAATAGATAAATATACAAAGATCATTATGATGATATAATATAAATAAAAGACTTTTGGAGGGGGGATATCCCTGCGATTTTCCAACAATGCACGTCTGTGCCTTCCAGTCCCTCTATCTAAACCTGATATTCTGACATACTCTGATCAAAATAACCATCACTGCTAAGGGAATCGCACAATTTCCTGGACAAGATTTGTTAGCTTCTAAAGGGAATAGTGTAATTTCCTGGCTAATGGATTGTATTTGAATAGACAGGTAGTCGAAAGACCGATAAGAGTGTGAGGCAGTCATGCTAATTGACCTCCAGAGAAAGAAAGTGGGTGAGAGAGAAGGGAGGGCTCCAGTTAAAGAGAAAAAGAGGTAGAAAAGAGGAAGAGAATTGTGAGAGAAAAAAAATGAAAGAAAATGAAGATAGTGATTGATTTATGTGCAGTTCCCTTAATATCTGCAGTCAGTGGGGTTCATTCAGGCCGAGAAAGTGGTTAGTAATATGAAGTCACAACCATGCATGCAGGAAACCTGGCAGGTCCTTTTCATCGACTGGTCCTTTTAATTGGACCGGTCCACCTGGACACCTGGGGAGGTTCTAACACGTTATTACACTACAGGGGCTTTTACTCCTTTCACAAGTTCAGCTGTTTAGTTATTCTAAATAGGAGGCTGTGTTAGCCAAGAGGGCTTGGTTTAGGTGACCTTCTTACCTACTAGTCAAGCTGTTAAGTTGTTAATCTTTCAATTTGAATTGGTCCATATATTAATTTGGATTTCACAACACAACAGGGGGGATGTTTTATAAACTGTCTCTCTTGTCATTTTGCATATGAATTTTTACCTCACGTCACTGATAAACATGATCTCATATGGTATGCCAGCATGCAATACATGTGGTTTTTTCATTAGCTAAAACACTTGTGTATTTTATTTCTTATTTTGTCCAAAACACGCCATTTTTCCTAATTTATCATTAATTTGGAAGGAGAAGGGTTTGGCTAAAAAAAAGCGAAATCTGAAGCAGTATTCGTGGGATCAGCACAAGTAAGATCAAGCAAGGAATCCCTTTAAAATTTAAGAGTGTTAGGCAACAGGACACAATGAAAACCTGTAATTTTTAATTGAATAGTACATATATGGTGAAATGAATGATATTCTGTTGTAGAGGATATTGAAGATATGTAGCTCAGATATTATAGTGATGATTAATTTCTTCTCAGTTATCTGCTGATTAAAAAGAAAACTAATTCAGCTTTTGTACCCTCATCTTCGTAAAAATTGAATTTTTTTTCCGTTGATGTATGAAGACAAATCATTAGTGACAGGGCATGGGATGCATCGTGGTTGATCAGGCTTGCATGTTAGGGGAAATAGGAAATGGAAAACCATATCATCATGGAACACCAATTTAAATTGCGGAAGAAAACAGCATGGCACGAAGATAACCTTACCCCGATTTGACAAATTAACTGCATGAAATGAAAATTCTTGGGACCTACTATATACATCTAACCTTTAGGTGCTTTACTGAATGGCAAGAGGCTTATTTGCACAATCTTTAGGATAATCAGCTCATATATCAACTTACCTATCATGATTTCCTGTTTAAGATTGATTTGGCCTTTACCTTTAGTGACCTTAATCTTTGACCTGGGTGACTTTGGATTTGTTTTTAATGCATAATCTGAAGTTCAATGAACTAATACACGTATGTAATATATATGGGTGCTTTTTTCCATAGCTTGGTATAGCAATAGCCTTAAGCGATCTAAATACTGGGTTGATCGATCATCTAATGATTTTTAGATTAATTAACAACATCTTAAATTCTGACCTAATTCTGACCTCGACCTTGGGTGATTGCCATAGACCCTGGATTAACCTTGCACGCTACTACTACTACTACTACTTCTACTTCAACTTCAATTATACCAGGTTGCCTGGCGGCTTTTGTGATTTAGCAATTGTTTGCATGACAAATTGCATAGTCACAAAAGTGATCAGGAGCCTTGGAGCTTGCTACTAACATTATCACTGCTGCTGCTGCTGCTGCTGCATTACTGCTACTGTAACTGCTGCTGGGTGAAGATATTGGTAGATAGGTTCATCACGGTCACTAACTCTTAGAATGCTACAATACATCTACTGTTACTGCTGCTGGGTCATGAAGTCGGTCAACTGATTCAAAACAGTCACTATTAATTAGAACGCTTTATCACTGCTAATACTGGCAAATTATTCAAACTGGGCCTAATCTAGTTCTAAGTTCTATAACATGTTTTGTAGATATCTTGTAAATGACTACTAGTGGTATGTTGTATTTTTATGCCACTGCTGCTATTGCATTAATGCTACTGTTACTGCTGATGAATAAAGATATTGTTGTAGTATTGGTACCAGTAGTTCACTTTACAATTTGAGTGCTAATGTTCCTGTAACTGTTTGTTTTACAAATATTTTCTACACCATTGCTCACACTGTCTCTGATGTATGACTGCATGCTGTTACCACCCATAGGTTAAGCTATTGTTGGAACAATGCAACATTATCATTGAAATTATAGTCTTCGATCGGACAACTGAAATTAAAATCCACTTCTTCAGGATATAAAACAACTGCTTCAGATAGATGTATCACTATCCACTGTCATAATGATTGGTTACATAAATTTATAATGAAGCATCCATATGAATCAATTGATTTATATATCCCAATTAATATTAGTTACAAATTAATGACTTTGGACCCATTACAACATTATGAGGACTTACATTGGTTGCTTATGTTAATATGACAATAACATGTTATAGGCATGGAATATAACTTAAGTAGACCATCTGGCATAAGGGACCTGACTTTGACTAGTTTCTTGTACTGGTCAAGTCATACTGTAGGTCAGTGACACAGCTACCTATAGAGGTCTTTGTGAGGAGGATACAACATCTGGATTGTCTCAGCAAGGGCTTTGACTTTTTAAATGCAGTGATAAATGGAAGGAAATATGTAAAATTAATAACTCTCTTGCATTTTACATTTGGTCACATTCATTATTGCTAAATACCCTTTCTGGCAGTATATGGTTATCATCAACATTGTCATTTTATTCCAAGAATATTTTGTGCAGGCTTTTTGTTTTGCTTGTTTTTGGAATTGCATTTCCTAAATATGCTTTTGATTTGATTTGTTTCAGAAAGGTGAACAAATCTTATAGAGGAAGATCTTGCCCAATAACTGTTCACTGCAGGTAACACATTAATAAACTGTAAATGAAATAAATGCCATTATTTAATTATACACTCCCACTTATTGTTTCTCTCTTCTTTTGTGCTAAATGAAGTTGTGGGGAGTTGAGCTTGTATTCCTCAATATGGCCATTTAGAAATACATTTTCTGCCCAATATATAGGGCAAGTCAGTGTTTCTAGAAATTCTAGGATTGTGTTTTGAGCAGTAGGGCCAATTTTTGAATATTGTGGTAGTTGAGATTGGTGTGCAGCACTGATTGTGTTTTTGGTTGTGATTGCAGTGATGGCTCTGGAAGAACTGGAACCTACTGCTTGGTGGACATGGTGCTGAACAGAATGGCAAAAGGTAGCAAAGTTTGGTGTTTATTTAATATTTTATAAATTGTCATCAGTTGTGTTTGACATTTTTTTTTTATCAATTTTTATGGAACCTAATCTGAAATCTCCCAGAGGTGCATCTTCTATAATGAATTTTGTTGAATTTATATCAGAAAAGGAATTTAAAACATGAAAAACTACTGAAGTTATAATAATGTTTCATGGTGGCATATGTGCAATCAGTAGACGTGATGTAAAGAATTGTAATTTGTTTTTCAATTTAGGAGCTAAAGAAATTGATATTGCTGCCACGTTGGAACACGTGCGTGACCAGAGAATGGGGACAGTCAAGACCAAGGTTATTGTCTCATATCAACATGACAGTTACACCTAACCATGCATAGCAGGCCTTTACACTGGGGAGGTTCAGGGCTTTTACAAGAATCGTCCTTTTGACAAAAATGGTTCACTCTTAAGAAAAATTAAAAGGGATCTATGTTATATATTTATCATGTTGGATCAACTGTTGGGGAAAAAAGGTCCACCTATTAAGAAAAAAAAAATCTAAAATTGAAGGGAATATGGCATAACTGCAACAGACTTGATACAAATTCACTGTATCAGTTACCATTAAGTTCCTTAGTGGTTTGGTGAACTGTCAGCAGTTAAGAACTGAAAGTATGGTTTGTATCTTAAGAATATATCTTAATTTACTGTCAAACTAAGTTAATGAGATTACAAGATGTTCAGTTGTGATAATTTTATTTTAGCTATTACTGGACTTAAAATGCCTATCAGTTATATGCAGTACATGATATAGTTGACAGCTGATCTTCATGGGAAGCATGTTACCATCTTTTGACAGAAATTTTAAATCCAAAAGACTTAGTATATAGATCTATATTTAAATAATTTTTGTACACTGTAGTTTTGCTGTTGTTTGATATTTGTATTCTTTGAAAAAAACAAATGTTATATGTAAATTGAAAAAAAAAAAAACTTACTCTTTCATTTCACCTTTCACAGGAGCAGTTTGAGTTTGTTTTGGCAGCTGTCGCAGAGGAAGTGCACGCCATCTTGAAGGCCCTGCCCCAGTAATGACATCCCGCCTTTTCACCTCTGAATCTACAAACAAGTTTACTCTGCCAGCCGTTATTAGGATAGAGTCCGTTTCACTGTTGTCCCACAACTGTCTGGTACTACTCTGCTCACCTCATAGCAACCAATACACGACCACTTACAATGGATCCTTCCATGCAGTTGGAGGCATTGATTGCAACTGGTCAACAGTTGATTGCATGAGTACATGCTGTGCACCCTGCATGACGAACTTGCAGAATAAATGGTCTAAAGACTCTGGACCAGACCATTTTGGGAACAAGAGTGATACCGTGTCTTGCAGACTACAGATCAGCCCTAGCAGATCTACCACGTGACCCAATTTTAGGAGACATGCTTCATATTTAATATCAAGGGAACTGTGAAAGATACCAAGCTGCCTGTTCTTAATCATGGTACTTTATTTTAAGTTTTAGACACGTTGTTGTTGTCTTTTTGTGATATGGTCTTCTTAAACTATTTAGAATTGTTGTGTTCTATATCAGTGGGGGATTATGAGCCAGTGGATTTTATTTTCTCACTGAATTTTATTTATGTGCAGCAGAACGAGTTATCTAGTCAGAGAGCATCAGCCAATCATTGCCATTTTATTTATGAACACAAGTGCACTTTTGGTTTTATTATTTTAGTGATGAAAATCTATAGCATGTATAAGTGGCGAACAATATATGCTTTTTATGTTTGTTAAGCATCTCGAGTAAATCATGTCTGTGCAACTTTTCAGTTTTTGCTTTTTACTGCAAATGATAAATATGAAGATCAAAATTATAATCTATTGGAAGTACAATAATCTAACATTATTATATCAAAACGAAAGTTTTCATTTTTCATCCAGTTGTTTTAACTATATCAAATTAAAGATGGGATTATAAAGCTTTAGTATAGGACTTAACTGTAATTTTGCCTTTATATTAATTAGCTACATATTAACACTATGGTATGGAACTATATCATTCATAAATAAGCTGAGGTTATGAAGAACCATGCCTACGACAAGACTGGTATGTAAGTGTAATATATGATGCCAAACATTTTGCTCAGGATATGGACTAAACTTTACAGTTTATAGACAGTTTACAGGGATTATTGTGCATCATAAAACACGTACAAAATACATGATCAAAAGGCTTGTTTGGTTCGCATCAAGTATTTTATTTATTTCTATACTTATCTTTTGTTATCTCAGATGTAGAGAGTTTATTATTAGTGATAAAGAGGTCACAAATTGTTAATAGTCTATATATGCTGCTAGCTTTAAGTGTCAGTTATTCTAACAAATATCAGAAACATTGCAACCAGCACACAATGGGATCAGGCTTAGTTTATCTTTAAACCTTCACCGAAGGTTAAAGGCAGGCTAATTTGCTAGACAAGTGAAAAAAGTTATATTTGACAAATACTTTTCACAAAAATGTCACACATTGGATGCCAGAGTAAAATTTTGCTTGGATATTGGACATTGGATATATTTTAAAAGAAGGGAATAGTGGATGTTTACAAAATGTTATGAATGAGCAAAAGCAATCTCCCTGACTGTAATGTTACGTTTGGACTCTTTCTAATGTGATTGCATGTAGCTTTACAAGAAAGCAGTGATATATTTAGTTGTACTTAAGAATTTCAGTTGAAGTTTTTTTTTTTAGGAAAAAACATAAGTCAAAAATAGGGATTCCTATCAACAAAAGCAATGTATTGTCTACCATTGACTGACTTTCAGAGTTTGAAAGTTAAGTTTTATTCTCTTTGCTTTAGGTGACGTAACCCAACAACAAGACACTGATGTTCAAATACGGTAATGGCTCGATCATTTCAACTGGAAAAATTGTGAATTTTTTTCAGATACTATATTTTTAAGTAATAAATTTTTAAAATTAGAACATTCCTAGTGAGTGGTAGCAACACAGTTGAAAAGAAGACTACCTAAATGTTCTCTTCTATGCAGAAAAAGCACCAAAATGCTACATAGAAATGTATTTTTACGAATTCCAAAATTTTGTACCTGAAAAATTGATAATTTTGCCTGGTTGAAATGATCGAGCTATTACCGTACTAATGATTGTCCTTGAGATTGTTTAAACTTGAATCCATTGATAGATGTTTAGGTGACTTGACTGCAAGTGAAAGACAGCATTCCACATGAACATAAGTATAAATATTGATATATATTTTTGTGATAATTGTTGTGAAATTGTTTTGTAATGTGCATTTTCTTCTTTAAAAAAGTTTATTTCTACTCATCCTCTTATTATACATGCATGCAGTGGAATAACAAGCACAGAGATATTATGTGTAACATGGTTATAAAAAGAAAATCAATATTCAGTTGAAAAAAAATTAATTCAAATTTTGCTAAGATTATAGATTTCTCTTTCTGAAAGTTGTTCCATTTTGGAGATATCAAATACCCAACAAACGGGCAGGCCTGTCAAGGGTTAAAAACAAGTGGAGATTGAGACAGATATGTTAAACTTGATGACAAAAAATAATGCTACTAATTGTGAAGAGAAAATTTTGACATACCAGATGTGACCACAAAGAGATACCTTCGTCTATTTACTTGTAGGCTACATGAACAAGAAAGCTTGAAGTGATAAGGCAAATGTATGCTATTTTAATAAAGGTTTAGCCATGGAAATGAAGAGTTTATTGTCATGGAAACCTCGTCAAAGTGACATCAAACGAAGGCTATAAAGGAGACAAATTTCATCTTGCTTTTAACTGCAAGCTTTCTTGTAATGACTTAATTATACAGCCTTGTTAATAGTGGGATAAGACATTTTGGGGAAGGGTGACCTCGACTATACAGATTTATTGTTAACATGACACAAAGAAACTTTAGAAGATAAAATGTGTATTCAGGAAAATGTTGAACAAAGATTATGTTAAACCAGAGCATCCTGTTGAAGATCTGGAATAATGGCTTAATGGTAGCAATTAATGGCAGTGCGTCTTTTCAAAATGGCTTTGTCCAATATTTTAAGTGACTAATACGGTGTTCATCCAAGTTTGCACCCAGGTGGCCTACAAATACCCAGGATTATTCCAGGGATACTGGGTCTAAGTTGGCACAACCAGAAAACTGGTGGTGGTCTTACTTGGATGAATATGGTACTTTGAAGTAAAGATGTATGATCTTCTTGGGTCATTTGGACCAAATGCCCATTTAGTGTATCATGAACATGTCACGGAATAAATCAGCAAGTCCTGGAAAGCTTTTGTTCTCTTTTATGTATATGCTGGGGGGGAAATTATCAAAAAGCTTGACACATTTTGTAAGTTGATCAATGAGTGCAACTGACCCCAACATTGATAAAATTATTTTCTATGTACGGACACATCATGTTTACATTTAACATTTGGCAGATATTTACGAGCCGTTAGCCTACAGAATTGCACCAACTATTTCTTATTAAAATTTCCCTTGGTACTTGTGTATATCAAAGACATCCAATCTTTAAATTGACCCCCCTCCCTCCCCCCAGCATCGCAAATCAACTCCACCAATCCCTGCACTTAAATTGTTTTATACCACATTAATAAAATAATTTGGTTAGACGTTCGGACCACTGTCTTCTTGAACATTTCAGAAAGAAATATCGTCATCGGACACTTTTATTTGAAAGTTTTATAATTCCAAAGGTCCTAACTGGGGAAGACATGTAGGCATTTTTTAACGACTTTAGAACATTTTCAAACGTGTATAATATACCCTAATCAATATATCACATTACACATACACATGAAAATGAATACAAACAAACATTTTCAACTAGAATAATTTATTTTGTTCTCATGGTAGAAACGGAGTGTTCAAAAGTTATCATCAGCTGCGCTGACCTTTCACAACCAAGCCACGCCCATACCTGTCACCCCTCAACGAATCACAATGGCCCTTTCTTTTCATATATTTAATATCATATATATGTAATAACCACAGGAGGAGGAAGGGTCCATTCTGATTTACAGAGGGTGGGCCATATCAAATACACATTCTGGCCCCATTATAAAACCTATGGCAGCTTCAGAATATGCTGGTCTGTACACAAAGACCATATAGCACAAGAGGCCCTTGAACTAGACTCACTCTGGCAGCCAGGTAAAATGCATTAACCCTATTAAAGAAAATGATATATCTCATTTTTCTCCTTCCACGGATTTCACACTACTTTGGTTAAAAACATTTTGGCTTTTTTTAGAGCTTGCTGGCTAAAACACCATCCTGCCCGAGTGAGGCCAGTAAAACAACAGGGACGGGGTAAGCTGGAGTGAAAGGCTTGATGCGCTAGCTGGTCCACTCGATCTGTACACTTTTCCATTTAAAAGATATGATGGTACTGACAGTGGTGTAGATGGTGTTAGGATTGCAGTGGATTGTTATCATATGCTTCTTCTTACTTCTTAATACCATTGTGCAGTAGGAAGACCAGGGCTGTTGGACTGGCTAGAACACCCAACTAAGAAGAGCAAACCCACCTGTGTAAACCCCCCCTTTGCTTGCTACATCATCAGACCATGATCAGCCGTTTCAAGGCGAGTTCTAAAATGGCATCTTCCTTCTCTCCTGCCAACAGCCCTGTTCCTCTGCACCTCCATTTGACTACCATTGGACAATAACTAAGGAAAAAATACATGGTGAATGCAATACGAGCGCATGGGGACACTGCCTGGAAAAGGGAAGAAACAGCCAGCAGATCAATGTACAGAAAATGTATCCTAGACAATCTTTTTTTTCTCTCTTAAGATAATGACTGAGGAAAACATTTCATAATCTTTGCCGACTTCTCTTAGATAATTTGATAGAAACGTTTAACTGCACAAGCTCTCTGCCCACACCGTACATGTCTGTTTACTGAATATCAGAGAAAACCCATGGTCAGTTAATCATAACAGCTAGATTTTTCCACCTTTCCTTTGTTGAAATAGTTAACTACATCAAGCTGGTGAAGCTATAGGAAATACTACACAAATACATTGATACAGCTCACCTGAAGCAAAATCCCTTCGTGCCAGCAAAAATTACGATTACTAATACTAAATATCATCAACGGCCATCTGGGTAATATAATAATGATAATAATATAACACAAGTGTCCCCATGCACTGTATGCCACAAACGGCAAATACACTGAATTCATATGAAATCATTACATGCAATGGCCGAAAAAACTAGACCATACTTCATACAAGTTTTCTGCTCCTGCTTCTTGGCATTGTGCAATAATTCTTACTTCCTGATATGTGACTAAGGCCACTTTACACAGGGTACCTTTCCCCCCTGCCAGTGGGTACCAAGGAAGGCTAAGAGGGGTTACCCATCTTATTCTTCTAAATGTGATATCAAAGCACCACGTTTCTAACAAGACAGCCTGCAATTTCTCTCTTTTTTTTTTTTTATTAATCCAAATTCCAAACACATGAACATGAGGTGACACCAATCTGCTGCTTGCAGTGAAGTTCGGTCTAGTTTTAACAGACAATCTAAGAGTTAAAATTGTTGACTATTTGTAATGTACACTCTTCTAAAGTGCCATTTCTGATACAGCAGACCGCACATTCCGGCACCCATGGGCTCAGTTCAAACATATCACACTAGTCTACAGATTTGAAACAGCAGGGTGGTATTCATGAACAAGTACCAGAACCGCACACTTAATTCAGTGAGCTTCCTTACCCCAGCATTTTTTAAAACTTTTATATCTGTGCTGAAGCAAAAAAAGAAAAAGATTGTTAGAAGAACCCGTTTCTCATAACTGCGCCCATGTTGTGCCGTCTGTTCAGCCTGCTGTATGCCTGTGAGACCCTTGCTGGTACAAAGGTAGCTGCCAACTATCAGTAGGACCATTCAACCAAGTCACAAAGTTGACCACAAAGTGAGCGCTCTGACAGACACCAAATATGAATAGAAATTAGGGGGAAATACTGAAATTATAAACAGGCTTCCATTATCAGTACCATCCCGGACTGAATATTTAACAAGTTAAATCAAATGGGTTTTCACCAGACCAGTTTTTGACTGTATTTATATAGGATTTGAGGTAGACCATGCACTTACTTTCAGCTTGAACAACATGAAAGCATTTTCCCTTTTAAAAAATAAACAATAAACAAAAAGGAAAAAAAATAAATCCCTCTGATTCCATTAAAATTAATTAAAAAAATATCTTAAAAAAACTTAAAAATAACCAGCAGCTTTGTGTTGCCATACATTGTGCACCAGCCTCCCACAAGCTGTAATTTCAGTAATAGAAATAAATAGACCCTGGTGGACTGCATAATAATAATAATGATATTAACAATAGCCCGCGTCTTCTGTCACTACATTACATCATACAGAGCACTCCCTTCAATCAACCTACGCAACTTGATTAACATTAGCAACAGACCATGTGACAAGAGGAGCCCTGAATTGGTGCAAATCTCATGAAATAATTCTCCCAAAATAAATAATACAATTCACGAGAATGGCACCCATTCCCAGGGTGTTTCAACCTACTTGCCACCCTTAGAACAAGTTCTATTTTTTTTAAGACTCCTGAGTGAAGATGTATTGCAAAACGAAAAAAAAATAAAAACTCGACCCAAATTCTGTCTCATGAAAACTAAGGCCAACTCACAGTGAAAAAATAGCAAGTCTGGTGTTTTCTGAGGGCGAAGCTTTCAGTCCTTCTGGGCCACCGTACTTGTGTAAATCAGCAAATAACTACACAAATCAGAGCACAGTAGGCCTGTCTTCCGCCATAAGAACACACCAAACCTGCTAGGCATCCAATGCTAAATAGATACACAAGGGGGATTAATGCCCAATAATGTAATATTAAGGGATTAGAAAAAACAGGAGAAAATTTACCAATCAACTTGAAAATAAGCTACAGTAAAGAAGTAATAGAAATCGCATCACATAGTAAAGTGTGGTATTATATCATCATTATCATCTTGCTGTGTATCATCGTCTAGTTTGCTCTAGCTGTTTGAAATAGTGAGTGGTGGTTTGAGAGCAAGATCGCGCCATATTCTCCCAGTTTATGACGTGACTCTCAGGGTGCCTGAATTTTGAGAAGAAAAAGAGCAGCAACAACCAATTCTTTTTAACCTTTGTCCCAAGTCTCTACCTGTAGCAAAAACATACTGGATACCGATTCAGTCATCAGTTTACCTGAACTTATTTGGGAAACACTCTTCAGAAACCCCTTATTAGGGCGCACGTGTCAATAATTAAAAACATCCTGTAATTGGTTGGTACTGCCCAGTTTCCCCAAATTGAAATACCGCACAGACTCAACCCAAACAAAGCTTCAGTTAAACCACTTATATCTCTCCTCTTTTTACTTAACAAATGAATAAAGAATACATGCACACTCTTACCAGGGTTCAGTCTGTGCAGCTTCGAAAGTACACACTCATCAATAACATTTTACTCCTGGTGGCAGTATAATAGTGCAAAAAGGCATCAAAATAGTCCTCCTTCAAATAAGATTATGGTACCAATTCCAAGCTGGAAGAACTGAGCTAGCATTCCCACCCTGTGCCCCTAAATGTCAGCTTTAGGCCTCATCAAAAAGGGGGGGAAGGGTGGGGTAGCTTCCAGTCACAAACCCCAAGCTTTTTTTTTTTTTTTTTTTTAATCAATGCAGAAAGTTATAGGCACAGCACTTAATTAACATCTTGCACCGACCTTAGGGATAAGAGCTTTACACATAACTTCCCATTTTTCACTTTTCCCAAGGTTTTGGAC
Organism: Lingula anatina; assembly: GCF_001039355.2. Next base: position 85,393 of record NW_019774825.1, on the reverse strand, counting down.
CTCTGAAGGCAACCCACAAACAGCATTTTGTACATTTTTTTCATATATGTACATATCATTTGCCAAATGACTGGGAATCGTAATAAGGTAGCTCAGTTCGTCCCTTGGTTTTAATTATCATCCATATCCTGTGACGCTGATGTTTTGTAAAAACAGTCACATGACCAAGGCCTTGGCTCGGCTGCAGTATGCCGAGTCAACTGATCTAGAGGTCTTGGTCTTTACTTAATTCCCCCTTTTTAGTTTTAGTTATCATCCGATTCTTCATACAGTTTCCAAGACAAGAGACAGAACTAAAAAAAAAAAAAAAAAAAAATTCTCCATGGTCGAGAGAGGTCAAGCGTACATTATCTAGCGGTCATTTTTGAAGTGTCTTTTCATCCAGATCGAGTTGGTTTCCATGTTGTTACTGTTGCTGGTGGTATACAGAATAGTGATCAAGATAGCTGGAGTACATAAAGACTGAACTCCTTTTATATAAGACCTTTTCTCAGGTGTAGACGTAGCTGGTTTCCATTTATCTTATCAATATAATATAATAAACAACAACAACAATGCCGCTGCTTTATGCACCTTGTAAAAAGTTTAACAAAAAAGATCATCATCAACAAGTATCAAAAATAAACCTTTATACGTCTCTTACAAAAAGACCATGATATACTTCAAACATCAACAATGGTCTAAAATTAATCTTTTTTTACGCTTTTTTTATCTTCTTCATAGTATAAATGTACTACAAAAAAATTCAACCGAGGCATCCTTGAGAAGTGATATAAACTTGTATATTATTGGCCTTTTTCCTTCTCAAGGAGCCTCCTTTTCCTTCAAACCTCTCACATTGCAATAGTCGCAAAAATTTCTCTACTTCGTTACTCGCACGCCAACACTCGTCAATGCAACCAGATTTTGATGCCTTTGATCACATGGTGTCTCAAAAGATGTAAAATCACTCCTTTTATAAACACCGTGAGCAAACTTGGGAGTCAAAGAAATAAACAAAGACAAAAATAGGTGAAAGAAAAAAAATATTCCAACCAGAAAAATACCAATATTAAGACGTATATGTACAAACATACGTTTTACATTTTTACTTCAATCATCTGCTTTTTCTTTTTTCTTTTTCAAATAAGTGAATGACTAAACCACTACTACAGAACAGGAGTTTAATAAGAAGGAAAAAAAAAAGTTAAAATCCCGTTCTTTGGTTTTTTTTTTCAACATGACCTGTTGTTCAGAGGTATTCAACATAGTAGCAGTTTGTGGTCGCACTACTTTTCTGGTGACTTCTTATTGGCCATTCTGTGGTCCACCACGCCCGCGCCCCATGCCACGCCCAGGGCCCCCACCACGGGGGCCTTCTCCCATCCCTGGCATCATTTGACTTTGCACAACAGAACGAATGTTACGCTGGGCAAGCTGTAAAAAGATTTTTAAAAATATGCAAGGCTCAGTAAAAAAATAAAGCCACTTGTACTGTTTTGATTATGTAATACGTACATGTTTGCCAACAAAATGCATAGACTTAAAAATATTTCTGAAATTCAATACAATCCAAGATGAGCAGTTCACTTTTGTCATTTTATATGAAAAGGTGTGATATTAAGTTTTAGTCAAGGCTCCATGCATGCTAGTGTTCACGTACCTGACTGTTCTCAAACGGGGCCACTAGTTGCACAGCCACTTCGTCTCCCTGAGTTGTTTGCTCTTCTGCAATTTTGATAATGGCACGACTGATACGCGTAAGCTCACGCACCTGCAAATGGGCATAAAAAAATCAACATCATGTCAATTGTAGAAGTTACTCCCCCCACCCTCAAGTTTTTACACTGATAAATTTTAATTTATATCCATTAGTCAATATTGAACATTTTCCAAATAGTCAATAGTCTTCAAATATATTTTATTTTACAGACAGGTGGGATCTACAGTACAAATAAATAAATGAATAATACTAATATAAATAATACAAGACAACCAATCACAGGTGAAAAAAGGCATCTGCTTCTTAAAAATTTTACAGCATACGCAATCCAGAGCATCTATTCATGGAAGCAGGCTGTAAAAACATTCCACACCATTTATATACGTACATTCTTTCCTCCTTTGCCTATAATACGTCCCACAATACTGCGGGGCACCATGATCTCTACTTTCAGGGTAGGGTCATCATTGCCAAAGAAGCCCTCAGCCTTTATCTTTTGGAAGAGCAATAATTGGGCCTGAAATATAATGGGGAATGCCGATTTTAATATATCTATAATGAAAAACCCGATTTTAATAAATGTTTCAATCAAAGCTACGAGGAAGGCATTTGGCCGAAAGATTAAAATTTAGTAGGGCTTAATTAAATTCTTAAGGAAGACTTAAAATTTAACCTTTATGCTAATAACACAAGCATTTTCAGTCATGTTCACATCAGGACTAATTTAAACCTGAAAAAAAGGCGATCTGCCACCAAGCAATATCCCAACTGGTACTAAATGCAAGGGAGCATACCTTGTACTGTGCATCATAGTTCCCTGTGATGGTGACTCGCCTCTCTGGAGCATTGGGGTCCTCATCCTTATCGGCAACCTGGATCATATAAAGGGTACTTGTTTGAAATAGACCCCAACTTCAAAACAATGCCATATGCTGGAGTATGGTACCAAACCCTGCACCATCTTACAAATACAATGCTGCATAGTTTCCCATTCCATACACACACACATACCCAACTACTTTAATGCCTGTCAACATTGACACCCTCTACATGAGTGTCACGTAATAATATTTCCAACATGTACAAATAGCAAATAACATTTTAATACTAAATCAATTCCTGGGAAATTATGTAGTAAAATACCAGCTGGAGGCATGCTCTCCCCCTCCCTCCCTCTCTCACAACGCCCACACACACACACAAATCACCCACCACTCCCCTCTTTGCCCCCTACCCATCCACAACTTATCAGTACCTTAATACCAGCTCCAGACACGTTCTTCACATAGTTAATATGCTGCCCTCCCGTGCCAATGATGGCCCCCACTGCAGTGCTGGGTATGTAGAGGTAGGTAGTCTCCGCCTGGGTGGACTGCATCCCGCCACGGTAGCCGCCCGCGCCACCACTGCCGCCATGACCGTACATGCCACCAGGGCCCTGGAAAGGGTACTGGGGTCAAAAGCGACCAAATTTGTGGATGAAATAAGGTGCTAGGCTACAGAGGTAGACACGCAAGACTCAACACAGCATGTCTCTTCACACAGATTTTAAGCATGCAAGCATGACAATGGGGAATTTCCAAGAATTGTTGGTACTAAAATTAATAAAAAAAAGTTATAGATTTATATCCAAAATTGACTGACCCCCTCCCCCCAACCTCCCCAGATGCCATGCCTACATATATTATGCAATGCGACTCAAAAAAGCCAAAGAAAACAAAGTTCAAAACAAGAGACAGTGATGTGACTTTCATCCAGTACAATACGACCTTGGTTATGTTAATTAAAAGGCTGCAAATAATAGTGAAAAGAAAAGGCTAAACAACAATCATGTAATGAACATACCACACCAGTCAAAACTGTTGAATTAGCTGCTATTAGAGTTATGAAATTGGTTTTGTAGTGGAAAGGAAAAGTGTGCTCAATCATCTCTTCAAAAGGACAAAAAAGAAACAGAGGAGGTGGGTGGCATCTATTGTAGTGAACCTTTCAAAAGTGACAAAAACTCAACTAAAAACAAGCTTGATATTTGCCTGCTCTCTGGTTGAAGGTTGGGCTGTGCATATTAAACCAGTCTTTAACAACTATTTATTGCAAATTTGTGAAACATTCTCTTTACAAGTGAGTAACCCCTTCCCCCAAACAATCCAATAAAGCCAAGTTTTGTTCAACTTCTAAAAAAATGTCTCCAATACAAGAAAATAAAAGCCATAGTTATGCAATCAACAAAGGGAGACCCGGTAAAATACCAAGTACAATTAAAAACAATGGAGCATGAGCAAAACCAGTCAGAACATTTACATGTATTGCATGCAAGCAAAAGGGTGTGGAATTCTGGTTTTAATGCACTAAAAATCTTTTCATTTGAATTTTGTCAAATTTCAAAATATATATTTAAAAAAAAATTAATCAATAAATCAATTTTAATCAACATCAAACTTCATTTATTGTCGGTTTTTGAAAAACCAAAAACTTTCACAGTAAGGGGAGGGAATAAGGCAATTAATTAATTAAAAAAGAAACATTGTTACAACAGAGATCATCATCTAGAACACCATGCTAATTGCTAGATGCACATACATGTAAATTCTACTGTCAGTTACAGCTTCAAACACACCCAACCCATCACATTTTAAATAATATTTCCTGTACCAAAAAAAACATAGAAGTGTGTAAACCCATCCAAAAAGGATGGTAAATACCACCAATAAGTGCTTTACACCAAAAATATACACAAATATATAGACATGAATAAACATATGACATTTCCAATAAAAAAAAAAAAAATTGCCCATGCTCATTGCCAAATTGTTTCTAGGACTTACTTGGTATTGTACTGCCTCTCCTTGCATACACACCTACAAATGATGGGGAATGTGTCACTGTTTTACACTCCCGTCAAGACAAGAATGGACTCTCTGACTGATGAGGAAGAGTTCATTGAAGTCCCGACTTGGTTGTGGGTTATTACAGAGGTCATATTTGAGAAGTGAAATAAGATGAAATTGTGTGTAATTCTCGAAGTCATGAAGCACAAAGCACATGAGATCAGTTAAAGTAAAAAGACTAAAATATGAAATATAGTGGAAAAAAATGCCCCCATTAAGATATGCTCTCTGTATATGATAGAATTATTCATATTTCACAACACTCCCCTAGAGACTCTCTTCCCAGGTTCAGTGTTCAGAAAAAATTGTGAAGCACAAATTAACCAAAAATATATCAAGAGCATAATGGGGCTTTTTTTTCTCCGTCAGAAAACAGTTCAAACAAATAGAATTAATTGCACAAATGGCACAGACAACCGTCAAGATAAAATGTATTACTTTCCAGTCTCATTATTTGGTTTTGGTCATTAATCAACACCAATAATGGCCACTTTTCATCATCTTGGGATGCTCAAGAACTTATTCACTGCAACAAGTTTTGTGAAATAAATAACACATATGGGGGAACATTTAACACACAAAAAAACAGCTCAAACAATTGTCTGCGCATGAGGCATAGTTTGCAAGAGACAATCCCTGTCAACATCTGAAGAATTACACAATCAAATCTTCAGGTGATGGCAGTATTGTCAATAGATGGGGCTCTCCAACATCTGCAGCCAATCAGGGCAAATGCTAGGAGCTACAGTTGCCGGACTTACCTGTGGATAGAGGGCGCTTCTCATCCCATAGGGTCCATAAGGCTGCATAAGAGCCATCGGGTTCATGCCCTGCATCATAAGTACATTTTGAGGCTACAAAGTAAGTAATTGGGGTTCATACTCTCTTACCTAGTGGGATGTAGGAGGAATATTCTTCAGGCCATCTGGGGGCATTCTCCCACATATTACAAACAATCATACCTATAATTCTCTTTTCTCCCCAAAATACGTACATCTAATAATTTTTTTTTAGTGATGACAGAGTTGGCTTTGTATTTATTTACATTACTGATCTAATTTAACTTAAAAAACCACTTTTGACTTCTTTTATCTTTTCTTTAAGTATAAATCAAAATTCAAACATATATTCTCCAGAAATCTTCATTCTTAAATAGAGAACAGAAAAAACTTGCACCATACAATTTCATAATCTGTGCAAAAAGTTTGAATAAGCAAAAGTTTCATCGCACACCAAAATCAAAACCAAGAAAATCATGGGAGAAAACTCACCATGTTCTGCATATCTTGCTCATAGCAAGCTCGGAGTTTTGCACTAATCTTGGCCTCTGCCTCTGGCATGGCGTCCAGAGAGCCTCTCACTGTCACCACGCGGTCCATGTTCATTGGGTCAATTTCATGGATACTGAAATCGAACATTTAAACATCAAATCCATCACCATCAGATATGTTTTCAGTCACTTTGAAATGTTGAACTTGTGATTTTTAACTTGCTCATGGTATCTGATCAACATTACATCACTTTGCACAGTCAAACATTAATTTGTACAATGTTTAACTACAACTTTTTTTTCTGTCAAATCTGTTAATTCACAAGCAATCACCAAGAATGTCGTCCCATGAAGACCTGTCTACAGATGACCCCAAATGCAGCGATGTACCAAATGTCACCAAACATTTTTTTTAAATATACCCTATTTATCCCCAAATCAAATG
>NW_019774825.1:54583-78889 GCF_001039355.2 Lingula anatina | reverse complement strand
TAAAAAAAAAAAAATTGCCCATGCTCATTGCCAAATTGTTTCTAGGACTTACTTGGTATTGTACTGCCTCTCCTTGCATACACACCTACAAATGATGGGGAATGTGTCACTGTTTTACACTCCCGTCAAGACAAGAATGGACTCTCTGACTGATGAGGAAGAGTTCATTGAAGTCCCGACTTGGTTGTGGGTTATTACAGAGGTCATATTTGAGAAGTGAAATAAGATGAAATTGTGTGTAATTCTCGAAGTCATGAAGCACAAAGCACATGAGATCAGTTAAAGTAAAAAGACTAAAATATGAAATATAGTGGAAAAAAATGCCCCCATTAAGATATGCTCTCTGTATATGATAGAATTATTCATATTTCACAACACTCCCCTAGAGACTCTCTTCCCAGGTTCAGTGTTCAGAAAAAATTGTGAAGCACAAATTAACCAAAAATATATCAAGAGCATAATGGGGCTTTTTTTTCTCCGTCAGAAAACAGTTCAAACAAATAGAATTAATTGCACAAATGGCACAGACAACCGTCAAGATAAAATGTATTACTTTCCAGTCTCATTATTTGGTTTTGGTCATTAATCAACACCAATAATGGCCACTTTTCATCATCTTGGGATGCTCAAGAACTTATTCACTGCAACAAGTTTTGTGAAATAAATAACACATATGGGGGAACATTTAACACACAAAAAAACAGCTCAAACAATTGTCTGCGCATGAGGCATAGTTTGCAAGAGACAATCCCTGTCAACATCTGAAGAATTACGCAATCAAATCTTCAGGTGATGGCAGTATTGTCAATAGATGGGGCTCTCCAACATCTGCAGCCAATCAGGGCAAATGCTAGGAGCTACAGTTGCCTGACTTACCTGTGGATAGAGGGCGCTTCTCATCCCATAGGGTCCATAAGGCTGCATAAGAGCCATCGGGTTCATGCCCTGCATCATAAGTACATTTTGAGGCTACAAAGTAAGTAATTGGGGTTCATACTCTCTTACCTAGTGGGATGTAGGAGGAATATTCTTCAGGCCATCTGGGGGCATTCTCCCACATATTACAAACAATCATACCTATAATTCTCTTTTCTCCCCAAAATACGTACATCTAATAATTTTTTTTTAGTGATGACAGAGTTGGCTTTGTATTTATTTACATTACTGATCTAATTTAACTTAAAAAACCACTTTTGACTTCTTTTATCTTTTCTTTAAGTATAAATCAAAATTCAAACATATATTCTCCAGAAATCTTCATTCTTAAATAGAGAACAGAAAAAACTTGCACCATACAATTTCATAATCTGTGCAAAAAGTTTGAATAAGCAAAAGTTTCATCGCACACCAAAATCAAAACCAAGAAAATCATGGGAGAAAACTCACCATGTTCTGCATATCTTGCTCATAGCAAGCTCGGAGTTTTGCACTAATCTTGGCCTCTGCCTCTGGCATGGCGTCCAGAGAGCCTCTCACTGTCACCACGCGGTCCATGTTCATTGGGTCAATTTCATGGATACTGAAATCGAACATTTAAACATCAAATCCATCACCATCAGATATGTTTTCAGTCACTTTGAAATGTTGAACTTGTGATTTTTAACTTGCTCATGGTATCTGATCAACATTACATCACTTTGCACAGTCAAACATTAATTTGTACAATGTTTAACTACAACTTTTTTTTCTGTCAAATCTGTTAATTCACAAGCAATCACCAAGAATGTCGTCCCATGAAGACCTGTCTACAGATGACCCCAAATGCAGCGATGTACCAAATGTCACCAAACATTTTTTTTAAATATACCCTATTTATCCCCAAATCAAATGGCTTCAGTTCAAATTACTATGAACGAACACACACAGGTCATCACCTTGACACACTGGCCTTTGTCCCTGTCTGCTCCATGATGCCCTTGATCACCTGACCCAGCTTACCAATCAGACGGCCACACAGGTTGTTGTGGCACAGGATCTTCAGAGGGATCTCCCTGGAGGACAAGAAAGTAAAACAGATTGGATATATTGGTTACACGTAAAGAATGAATGCCTATGAATCAAATGCTTTCAATATGTCACATTTTTGAAAATTATCAAACACAAGTCAAAACTTTCCGTATTGTAGCTTATGGCCAACCTGGACGCAGGCCTTCATCAGATACTGTGTAAAAAAAAAAAAAAAAAAAAGTCAGTAGCAACCACAGTCAGTAGCAACTTCAGACAACAAAATCCCTTATCAAAACCAGTTGTCCCATAAAATCTTAACATCACAACAAAGAACAGAATCTCCTCTACAAACCCCTTGTTCTGTTTGTTGGCTTCCTCTTGTACAACAGCCATGATTTCTTTGCAGGCTTTGGTGCAGTTCTCTGGTGCTCCATAGATGGTGATGGCCTTCTCCACTGAGCCTGGCACGGTTTCCTTACGGTGCACATCAACTCTGGAAAGGGACAATGTTCAACATCATTACGGAGAACATCAGTATCCTTGCCGAGAATGATGTATTTTGCTGAAGGCCATCATTTACAGTAAAAAAAAAGACTTCAGGACAACATCTACTTGTAAAAATTTTAGATCTTACTGATATATTGTTAGGATTGAGTGTTCAAAGAACAGCTATCATTCACATCCTTTATCCAAAATCGGCCGTTGTGTATTTGGAATGCACAAGAAAAGATTACAGTATATGTTAAGACACCAATTAGAGCAAGTCTAGATAAAGTGCTAAGACACCATATTCTTTTGATGTAAAAAGAAAAAAAATTACAATACTGCAGGCACATCAATCATTAGTATTTAATAATAAGTATTTAATAGTATCTACTACTTCTAAATTTCAAACTAAAATATATTCCCAGTTACATGTTAAAAACCATATGTAAATGTGCTAGATTATATTCCAGACCCATTTGTAACTGTCTACTTAAATCTACCTGTCCACACAAACAAAAACATATACACATCCCATTTCAAACTGGAACCAATGCACAGTGAAAAGCTACATACCATACTCTTATGCAATCTCACAATGCACACATGCTCTCACATATCCTCCTCTCATCTTTATAACATGAATAATCTGTGCATATTCACAAACACTAGTGCAAATACACATGCCAGATATTAAAAAACNCACAATCAAATCTTCAGGTGATGGCAGTATTGTCAATAGATGGGGCTCTCCAACATCTGCAGCCAATCAGGGCAAATGCTAGGAGCTACAGTTGCCGGACTTACCTGTGGATAGAGGGCGCTTCTCATCCCATAGGGTCCATAAGGCTGCATAAGAGCCATCGGGTTCATGCCCTGCATCATAAGTACATTTTGAGGCTACAAAGTAAGTAATTGGGGTTCATACTCTCTTACCTAGTGGGATGTAGGAGGAATATTCTTCAGGCCATCTGGGGGCATTCTCCCACATATTACAAACAATCATACCTATAATTCTCTTTTCTCCCCAAAATACGTACATCTAATAATTTTTTTTTTAGTGATGACAAAGTTGGCTTTGTATTTATTTACATTACTGATCTAATTTAACTTAAAAACCACTTTTGACTTCTTTTATCTTTTCTTTAAGTATAAATCAAAATTCAAACATATATTCTCCAGAAATCTTCATTCTTAAATAGAGAACAGAAAAAACTTGCACCATACAATTTCATAATCTGTGCAAAAAGTTTGAATAAGCAAAAGTTTCATCGCACACCAAAATCAAAACCAAGAAAATCATAGGAGAAAACTCACCATGTTCTGCATATCTTGCTCATAGCAAGCTCGGAGTTTTGCACTAATCTTGGCCTCCGCCTCTGGCATGGCCTCCAGAGAGCCTCTCACTGTCACCACGCGGTCCATGTTCATTGGGTCAATTTCATGGATACTGAAATCAAACATTTTAACATCAAATCCATCACCATCAGATATGTTTTCAGTCACTTTGAAATGTTGAACTTGTGATTTTTAAATTGCTCGTGGTATCTGATCAACATTACATCACTTTGCACAGTCAAACATTAATTTGTACAATGTTTAACTACAACTTTTTTTTTCTGTCAAATCTGTTAATTCACAAGCAATCACCAAGAATGTCGTCCCATGAAGACCTGTCTACAGATGACCCCAAATGCAGCGATGTACCAAATGTCACCAAACATTTTTTTTAAATATACCCTATTTAGCCCCAAATCAAATGGCTTCAGTTCAAATTACTATGAACAAACACACACAGGTCATCACCTTGACACACTGGCCTTTGTCCCTGTCTGCTCCATGATGCCCTTGATCACCTGACCCAGCTTGCCAATCAGACGGCCACACAGGTTGTTGTGGCACAGGATCTTCAGAGGGATCTCCCTGGAGGACAAGAAAGTAGAACAGATTGGATATATTGGTTACACGTAAAGAATGAATGCCTATGAATCAAATGCTTTCAATATGTCACATTTTTGAAAATTATCAAACACAAGTCGAAACTTTCCGTATTGTAGCTTATGGCCAACCTGGACGCAGGCCTTCATCAGATACCGTGTAAAAAAAAAAAAAAAAAAAAGTCAGTAGCAACCACAGTCAGTAGCAACTTCAGACAACAAAATCCCTTATCAAAACCAGTTGTCCCATAAAATCTTAACATCACAACAAAGAACAGAATCTCCTCTACAAACCCCTTGTTCTGTTTGTTGGCTTCCTCTTGTACAACAGCCATGATTTCTTTGCAGGCTTTGGTGCAGTTCTCTGGTGCTCCATAGATGGTGATGGCCTTCTCCACTGAGCCTGGCACGGTTTCCTTACGGTGCACATCAACTCTGGAAAGGGACAATGTTCAACATCATTACGGAGAACATCAGTATCCTTGCCGAGAATGACGTATTTTGCTGAAGGCCATCATTTACAGTAAAAGAAAAGACTTCAGGACAACATCTACTTGTAAAAATTTTAGATCTTACTGATATATTGCTAGGATTGAGTGTTCAATGAACAGCTATCATTCACATCCTTTATCCAAAATCGGTCGTTGTGTATTTGGAATGCACAAGAAAAGATTACAGTATATGTTAAGACACCAATTAGAACAAGTCTAGATAAAGTGCTAAGACACCATATTCCTTTGATGTAAAAAGAAAAAAAATTACAATACTGCAGGCACATCAATCATTAGTATTTAATAATAAGTATTTAATAGTATCTACTACTTCTAAATTTCAAACTAAAATATATTCCCAGTTACATGTTAAAAACCATATGTAAATGTGCTAGATTATATTCCAGACCCATTTGTGACTGCCTACTTAAATCTACCTGTCCACACAAACAAAAACATATACACATCCCATTTCAAACTGGAACCAATGCACAGTGAAAAGCTACAAACCATACTCTTATGCAATCTCACAATGCACACGTGCTCTCACATATCCTCCTCTCATCTTTATAACATGAATAATCTGTGCACATTCACAAACACCAGTGCAAATACACATGCCAGATATTAAAAAAAAATATCTCAACATCACATTCCTGGTCCACAACACACTGTCATGTTCTCAATTTGATTAAAAAAAGCAGAAGTTGAACAAGAACACCTACACATGCATACATACACACACACACATACTTCATGTACCTAAGCAGTCTGAAAAAATGGTTCTCTCTCTCTCTATTAACTCTCTGTCGCTTAACTTGCACACACACAGACACTACATACAGTCTACACACCCGACATCAACCACCACACACCCAAGCCGACCATCCCAGTTCATCTCTGATCAAGACGACTGGCCGCCCATCACCTTACCTGGCCCTGGTGTCTTGGGTGATTTTCTTGATGGTTTGCCCACCCCTGCCTATGATGGCGCCCACAGTCTCACGCGGCACCAAAATTCTACAACAAACAACACCATGCTATTGTAAGTACACTACATCTAACTACTCAGTAGTCGTTCCTGCTGCCGGCCAGGCCCCTGCAGGGGATGGAACAGGTTAGTGGTGTTTGTGGGGGGTTGACACGCCCATACTAGACTAGTAGGACTAGGACTACCCTCTTGGTTATTGTTGCATCACACACATATGGGCAAGGGCAGTGCTAGACTAACAAGACTAGAACCAGCCTGTTTGTGGGGTCTTCCTCAATGCCGCTGCTACAGAGCACACACACAGCATGTCATAATACCCCCGAGCATGAGCACGCAGGCAGTCTACTGTTTTACCTGGCCCGTGACTGCTGCGTGATCTGGCGGACAGTTTCACCTCCGCGTCCAATTACGGCACCCACCATCTCCCGCGGCACCAATATTCTGTAATACAGCACTCATCTGATAACACACAATGACTAGGATGATGTGCCCCTGTTAGCCACACCCTTGTTCACCTCAACAAAATAATGACACAATCATGTGGTACAAAGTCCTTTACTACAGTAAATACAGAAACCATGATTCCACAAATATGAAACACCCCAATAAATTTGTCGTATAAGATGGAGAAATTTTTGACATGGACACTCAAACTCATGTTTCTTAGTTCTATCTGCCACTGTTAGTAAAAGAAATGCAATGACTGTATACTATTATGAGACTTGCATTCATGTGCCTCTAACTACAGTTAAAATAGCACAGATGATATAATGCACATCTTCACTTAACTGCTCCTGAAAGGGCTATTAAAACCTCTTTTCTCCGTGTTTGAGGCCAAATTGTTAAATTGAGAAAAATTATTTCAAAAAATGCCATTGACACATTAATTTGAACACTTGTCCATTTAAACTCTTCAACATTTTACATATATTTAAAAAAAAAAAAATCTCACTTGAAAAGAAAATTACTCCCCCCCCCCTTCTAAGTAACTTTGGGAATTTCAGTTGAATACCTTTTAAAAATGGATTCTAAAATAAAGATATTGAAATGTTTCTTTTTTGTACTATACTGCATGCTAAAGGAAAACCTACCTCAGAGGAAAATCAGAATTTCTGTTGCTCCCCATCCCTGAGAAATTACGACGTCCACCAAAGCGACGATTATTCCTTGGAGCTGCTAATTCAACCTAGAAAGGAAAATATTTCCCCATATTCAAAATCTACATCATATGAGGGCCTCTTTCCATTTTAAAATTTGGCCCTATTCCTTTCCAGGAAAGACAGAATACAAATTCTATCAAAATGGTTAAAAGTGATTTAGTTACCACATTATATCAAGTTTCAATTACTTAATCAACATCTAACTTCATCCTGGTGAGTAAATTTGAACCACAACCTCAGACCAAATCATATTCAAACACTTACACTGATCTGTGTTCCTAATAATTCGTAACCATTTAACTGTGAAGCGGCCCTACAATTAAACAAAATACAATGTAATTAAAATAACATTAACCTGCAGCATTACATGAATAACACAGTAAGTAAACATCCCACTCTGTGCTTGCAATGCTATGTAGTAGTATGCAGCAATATTATGCATTTAGTTATGTATAAACTACAAAATTTTCTCCGAAATTAATAATAAGCATCAGGAATTACACACGTGCTCTTTATAACAGCACAAAATAACCCCCACCCCCTCTCANACAGGCCCATCGGTTTTCCTTGAAATGTGTTAACAGTGTTGCATATATGCTAAAAAGTGAAAAAAAAACAGCATAACTACTAAAATAGTGGCCCGATCATGCCGATTTTCGAACTTGACCTGTGTTTTAGTAAGAATGATTACTCCTGTGAGTTTCATGACAACAGGCCCATCGGTTTTCCTTGAAATGTGTTAACAGTGTTGCATATATGCTAAAAAGTGAAAAAACAGCATAAATTCTACAATAAAGGCCCGATCATGCTGATTTTCGAACTTGACCTGCGTTTTATGAATATTAGTCAGCTCTGTAAATATAAAGCCAAAAAGTAAAACTGTCTTCCACTTATGGTGTTAACGCTGAAAGTGCACGGCGACGGCGACATGATCGGCGATGACAGATGCAGGTGATGGCAATATGTACAGACACATCTGTGTCTGTACATAAAAATATCTCAACATCACATTCCTGGTCCACAACACACTGTCATGTTCCCAATTTGATTAAAAAAGGCAGAAGTTGAACAAGAACACCTACACATGCATACACACACACACACACACACACACACACACACACACACACACACACACACACACACACACACACATACTTCATGTACCTAAGCAGTCTGAAAAAATGGTTCTCTCTCTCTATTAACTCTCCGTTGCTTAACTTGCACACACACAGACACTTCATACAGTCTACACACCCAACATCAACCACCACACACCCAAGCCGACCATCCCAGTTCATCTCTGATCAAGACGACTGGCCGCCCATCACCTTACCTGGCCCTGGTGTCTTGGGTGATTTTCTTGATGGTTTGCCCACCCCTGCCTATGATGGCGCCCACGGTCTCACGCGGCACCAAAATTCTACAACAAACAACACCATGCTATTGTAAGTACACTACATCTAACTACTCAGTAGTCGTTCCTGCTGCCGGCCAGGCCCCTGCAGGGGATGGAACAGGTTAGTGGTGTTTGTGGGGGGTTGACACGCCCATACTAGACTAGTAGGACTAGGACTACCCTCTCGGTTATTGTTGCATCACACACGTATGGGCAAGGGCAGTGCTAGACTAACAAGACTAGAACCAGCCTGTTTGTGGGGTCTTCCTCAATGCCGCTGCTACAGAGCACACACACAGCATGTCATAATACCCCCGAGCATGAGCACGCAGGCAGTCTACTGTTTTACCTGGCCCGTGACTGCTGCGTGATCTGGCGGACAGTTTCACCTCCGCGTCCAATTACGGCACCCACCATCTCCCGCGGCACCAATATTCTGTAATACAGCACTCATCTGATAACACACAATGACTAGGATGATGTGCCCCTGTTAGCCACACCCTTGTTCACCTCAACAAAATAATGACACAATCATGTGGTACAAAGTCCTTTACTACAGTAAATATAGAAACCATGATTCCACAAATATGAAACACCCCAATAATAATTTGTCGTATAAGATGGAGAAATTTTTGACATGGACACTCAAACTCGTGTTTCTTAGTTCTATCTGCCACTGTTAGTAAAAGAAATGCAATGACTGTATACTATTATGAGACTTGCATTCATGTGCCTCTAACTACAGTTAAAATGGCACAGATGATATAATGCACATCTTCACTTAACTGCTCCTGAAAGGGCTATTAAAACCTCTTTTCTCCGTGTTTGAGACCAAATTGTTAAATTGAGAAAAATTATTTCAAAAAATGCCATTGATACATTAATTTAAACTCTTCAGCATTTTACATATAATTATTAAAAAAAAAAAAATCTCACTTGAAAAGAAAATTACCCCCCCCCCCCCTTCTAAGTAACTTTGGGAATTTCAGTTGAATACCTTTTAAAAATGGATTCTAAAATAAAGATATTGAAATGTTTCTTTTTTGTACTATACTGCATGCTTAAGGAAAACCTACCTCAGAGGAAAATCAGAATTTCTGTTGCTCCCCATCCCTGAGAAATTACGACGTCCACCAAAGCGACGATTATTCCTTGGAGCTGCTAATTCAACCTAGAAAGGAAAATATTTCCCCATATTCACAATCTACATCATATGAGGGCATCTTTCCATTTTAAAATTTGGCCCTATTCCTTTCCAGGAAAGACAGAATACAAATTCTATCAAAATGGTTAAAAGTGATTTAGTTACCACATTATATCAAGTTTCAATTACTTAATCAACATCTAACTTCATCCTGGTGAGTAAATTTGAACCACAACCTCAGACCAAATCATATTCAAACACTTACACTGATCTGTGTTCCTAATAATTCGTAACCATTTAACTGTGAAGCGGCCCTACAATTAAACAAAATACAATGTAATTAAAATAACATTAACCTGCAGCATTACATGAATAACACAGTAAGTAAACATCCCACTCTGTGCTTGCAATGCTATGTAGTAGTATGCAGCAATATTATGCATTTAGTCATGTATAAACTACAAAATTTTCTCCGAAATTAATAATAAGCATCAGGAATTACACATGTGCTCTTTATAACAGCACAAAATAACCCCCACCCCCTCTCAAATGTGGTAGGCAAACTGTTTGTGAGTTCCAATTTGTTGAATTATTTTGTTGTCTAGACATATAACGTGTGACATATAAAAGGGCCCATTTTCAGGACCTTGTACTCACTCTTGTGCAGCTTCTGGCGACTCGTAGATGACAACTACAACATTCTCACCATTGCGGTTTGTGCCTACAGAAGACAGAAGACTCCATCACGCAAAATGTTTGAAAATACCATGAAAACAAACCATAACCTTTAGAAAATTCAAACACTTTTCTGGGAACCACTATGTACAAGAGTTATCATACTAACCAGGCATAATTTGTTAAAGAAGTTACAAATTGACTAAACAACATAGGAAACAAATGGCAATCTTAGTAAACTGAAAAAGTATTTTTCACCTTGTAAATTTTGTAGACTGCTTACGAGTATGTAAAGCACAATTAATTTTCTTTCCATTCGTTTATTACAGCTGCAAGGCACGGCATTAAAAAATCAGTCTTAAATTCTTGTGACATTTATGAGAGCTTTGCTTTTTGATTGCTTTTGATTCAAAATTGTCTATTCACATCATGCTGAAGAGCTACCTGTATAATAAAAATAATGAAGTTGCCATTTATATCAGCCCCTGCCAATCTTTTTAAACTTTGAAGATTTCTTTTCAAATAGCACTTACTTTCATCTGTTTTTATAACTGGACCGAAAGCAGAGACCAAGCGCAAAAGATCTTCGTGGGTTACTTGTGAAGGAACGTGGCGAATTATGATTTTGGCAGTGCGTCTGAAAGAAGATTGAAAAGAAAATGTAAATCTTAACGCATGTTTAAAAAAAAAGCACACTTCAAGATTTCACTTGCAACTTTGCAGCACAGAGGAAAGGTTCGTTAGAAGCACTGTATCATCAGCAGGGTGTCTGCTTATTTTGATCGTGCGAAAGAGAAGTCCTAGAATAGATCTAGAGCACGTGCACACCATATTGTATTAAGTCTCCTTTCTTTCTTTCTCTTGCTCCAGAACTACAGTGTATGTTCTGTGTTTTCAGTCTCAGTAGGAGTCTGTCTAGCCTCTTAAACACTTTACTGCAACAATGAAACACTTGTGTTCAACAACTAAAAAAGTTCTGAAGTATTCATCAAACTATCCCTGAAGCTACAATTTTGGCAACCTAGCCGTAAGATCAAATTCTCCCTTTTAGCTGGAACAGAGATTTAAAAAAATATCAGAAGGTGCAAAGCTATGTGCAATGAAAAGCAAACAGTGACATCAAGCATAGAAGCCATATGGCACTGAACTTACACTGCTCTCCATCCACTTTGACAACCACATTTTTTTTTTTTTATTTCTTGAGTTTCTACTGGTTTCATGGGACAAGTTTATACTTTTAAGTTCACAAATACAGCTGTCAACTTTGTCCCCCCATCCACTTCACCTTCAGCAATTTAACAGTTCAGTGGAATACATCAAACAAAAATGAAGATCGATTTTATTGCATTTCATTATCTCAACTAATTTATCTAAAAAAATCATTGTATATCTATACACAAAAATGTTAACTAGTACACCACACTGAAAAACTGAAGCCATAATATTAGCCATTATTTTCTGATGATTATAAATCAAACAAGACACTGCAAATTCCTCATGTTAAAATGAAATCATAGTGCAAGCTAGTTTCTATGAATAATAATAAGCTGTGCTTGTTTTTATTTATCCACACTGACTATATCTTCAATTTTAATTTTGCTCAAAGTTAGTTTAAAAACCAAATATCTAATAAACGACAAGCAAGGAGTTCTAAGATCTTTATCTCATTTTACGCCCAGTTTTAAGTCGAGCCTCTGTGTTAAACGACATGTGAAATGGGCCTTAAGGATTCTATTCTACTATTCTACATCAGAATGCAATGCAAGTGCAACGGTAGCCGACTTGTGGATCAGGTCAGGCTGTTAGTCTATACAAGGACAGACACACAAAGGGGCTACTGTTAATTTAAATAAAGCTGACAATGCAAGCACAAAAGGACAGCTCTGCACAAGAAAAATCTAAGAAGAAGAAAAATAGGGGAAAATTTATTCCCAAATTTGTTTCCCACCAGCAATTTACCAATACTAAAGTTGAAGCCTGTAACTTCAGTAAGACAAACAAGATTTAAAGCCTGTAGAGAGAGTGAGAGCCGAAAAAATGTGATGATATCAACTTACGAATTAGACGAGTCCTCTTGACCACTTTCATGGTGACCGTTATAATCATTATCGTTTTCCTCACTTTGGATGTTGTTATAAGGTTCGTATTGTTCAGACTGTTCATAACCAGCCATGATGGTGTGCTGCGTAGTCAGCTCAGTACAGATTCCACAAGTTAGCTACTTCTAGCTTCTGCAGTAGTAGTAGTAGGAGTTCTACAACAGAGGAGGGGGAGAGTAGTACACACAATGCTTCAGCACGAAATAGCGGTGGTGTGGGCACAAGCATTTATACAGTGCTGCTCAACTCTACACACATTTCCACAGCTGAATATCATGTGAGACTTCACCCGCCTTCACTTGGTGCCTTCTTTTCAGGATAACAATGCTTTTTTTTTTTTTCTTAAAAGTACTCACATTTGGCAGATATATAAGTCAATCAGACACAGAGAACCCCAACCAACCTACCAACCAAAAGCACATTAATCAACTTCTTTTTGAATGTCATTTTTGCAGTGATGATCAAATGGTGACATGTTGTCAGCAAGGTGGCAAAACATGTTTTAATTGAAAATAAAGTACTTGGCTCAGTCAAATAAAGAAAAAGTGACCACATTTTACATTATATGACATGATGGACAGTCATATAAAAAATACTCTGAAAAAAAGTTCACTTATGATGAATCCCTAGTTTGAAATTGAGCAGCACTGCCAGTATACTGAATACATTTGTGAGCATACCAATTTGAGACTATGCTAAAACTACAGACTACAAATTATAATAAGGTTTAGGGAACAAACTGGTAACAGGCATCTAAGTAAAAAAAAAAGTACATAACACTGTTGGATGCAATAATAATTCAGACAAGCTCAGTACAAAACAAGACAAATGTTAAAATTAAAAATAATCCAGCAAGCGCATAACTATCTCTTTTATAACCTGACGATAGAATTTGTAACGTAACATTTACAATAAATAAGTATATTCAAATACTGACAGCCAATGGCATTTCCCAGCAATGTCGATTTATGCTACTTATACTTTATTCAATTTTTCCATGGAGAAATACCAAAAAAATCACTTCAGTTTTTTTTCCTACTGGCCATCCTGACCAGTAAGTAGACTTCAACGGAAACTAGACACTTTTCAATACAACTTGCTCAAAAAGTGTTAAGCTACAATAACTTAACTTCAGTGTGTTGCTATTCCTATCAGAAAGTATATTTACCTGGCACAAAAACCACAATAGCTCATTTCGCTAGAAAAACATACGTATCTCAAAGATTTCTGATCCTTTTGTTGACGAAATCAGAGTACATGCAATGTGCAAATTTCTAATGCTATGGCAACATAAAAGTTGCAGAATGGGAGTATCTCTACCATAGTCAAATACCACATCTCTTTCCTAACAGTTGTAAATATAGTACATGATGGTCATTATCAGACAAATATCATTGGATAGTTATATAGGTCTACATAAGGCATGCATATCTTACACCATTTCCCAAAATCAATACTACAAAAACAACAGGATGCTGTGGTAGTAAAAACAGCAACAAAATAAGCCCACACAGAAAGATGGCAGACGTGAAAAAAACTCAACTCAGAGCTAAAATTTTATGCCCCTTTTTTCGATTCTAAATATCTACTACTAGAACCATTTTTTCTTCTAATATATAGCGAAAAATGTTGATAATCTCATGGGTAACAACATTACAAATGTGAGTTAAAGAGACCATGAAATATCCAAAGATATTATATCCAGAACACAACTGGGGACTAGAGGTACCTCACAACATTTCAGTACAAATAATCATCAGTCATATTTCTCCTAAAAGTCCACTTTATGCTCTCAATCCTAGCACTTAAGATTTATGTTAAAATGACATTAATAGGGACTAGATATGACGTCAGCTGACAAATTTCTACAGCATTGTATTCACCAACCAGCAGGCATTTTGCTGTAGGTGTACAAAATAAGATAAACAATAATGAAAGAGATTCCAGGTTTTATATACCATATTACGCAGCAGCTGTCGGGTTAGGTATATCTAATATTTCTACTGCTGAGAGGCAGTTTATCGCAAACTCTCTGCTGAAGGATCTGGGAGGGAAAAGCTCACTGGTGCACGATGAGCCCTATAAAGATGTTCCAAGAAATCAATTTCTGCCAGAGGCTGCCGCTAATTGCTCCAGTTTACCAAGAAAGCTGCAGACTTAAGTGAACTTTGTTGCCACATGTTACAACAAACTGTTGTCAAGCAACGCCCTGGAAAAACTGAAGTCGCATTTACACTTAGACACGTTTATCCTTCTAAGCATGACTCTTCCATGCAGACCCTTTGATAGAGCTAAGCTTACTTTAGCATCAAATCTGTCCTACTGGTTCTTATTACAATAAATATGTACAGTAAACCCGACTAATAATTATTTGGTTAAAACATTTTTATAAGCTTATTAATTTGAAAGATTTGCTAAATTCTGTTGGGCTGAGCAGTTGCTAGGTTGTTCTAAGCAGATACATGAGCCAGTTATTACGTAAGTACAAAAGTTTGTTATATACAAAAACAGACATTGAGACAATATATAACACTATCACAGTCCCACTCTTTCTCAAAAATTAACCAAAACGTTAAAAAAAACTATGTTGATGGAAAAATTGAATTTCCAAATTCTTGTAGTCTCTATATCAATACCAAACAGCAAGGTACAAAATTTTCAGTTGAATTCTTTTTGCAGGTTCTTAAACCACCCAAGTCGCCTCTAATAGGTACACTGCATTCCCTCCCACTGGCGGTTGATTTTTCACCACTTTAAAATATTTCAATCCTAAAACAATCTCAAAACATTATCACAAACTTACCCAATTCCAGGATGTGGTGAAGTATACCTGAGAACCGTCCTCAACCCACAGATCCAGATCAAATAACAACAAGCAAGATACCACCCACTCTTCAGAGAAGAGGGAGGAAAACAACAGTGCCGATACACTGCCCTGTGTATCACTGAACACAAATTACAGCAGTAGGTTTACCTGCTGGAATCACAACAGAGGGGGGACTATGATGACAATGAGCAAGCTGGGGTCATTCTGACATTATTTTTGTTCATACCAGACTAATTGGTTCCTCATCAACTCAATGAGATATTGGGAGAGTGTGTACATATTTTGCAAGTTTCTAGAGCCCATAAAATTTGTTTCAACATTTGGCATACAGAAGACCCTTTTAACATCTGGTATAAATCTAAACAGGAATAAGGAGAAGGTTCCAAATCAAAGCACTGAGCCACATTAACTAAGATACAAAAATTGAAAAACATAAAATTTAAACCAAAATACTATTGTCCAGTCAAAAATTGGGGAGCTAACATGCTGAGAACTGCACCTACCAACCCTCCTCACCAGTTTGTTACTATTTAAAGTTCACTGACTCACAGACTGATAGCTACATTATTTACATCAATTCTCAACACAGACAACAATTACAAGACAATTTTAACAATCTTTATTTATATTCTAAGAAATAATCATTGGTCACCATTCAAGGAAACATGTTTTGGTTCTTTTAGTGCAGTATTACTCATGAGACAATGCAACAAAAACTATTAGCTATATTGATATAGAAGACTATCAACACTGATAAAGAAGACTATTTATTTTGCCTACCTCACAACATTCATTTTTAATTCATAATATCTTGTTCTAGTATGCACTGCATATGTGAATTATCAGGGCAAATACTTCCAATATTATACCCAGAAGATGGTAGACAAACATCAACATTCATACTGCAGCAGACAATGGATTTACAATCTTTTCAGCCCAATATAACTTTATCATCTTTATCAAAAATCATACCTACTGATAGTGAGTTTTGTTAAAACAAGAGAAACTCCCACAAAACCAAATTATATAATACAGCTAGCAAGAACAAAATTCCAAACAGTTGCCATATTGGGGCCATTTAAAGAATAAATCATAAATAAGTAAACAGGTAAAAATGGTATTGGCTCCTTGAGACCACAAAAAAAAGATTTTTTAAATTGTTAACTGGCTTTTAAATTGCTAGCCGACTCTTCAACATAGCATATGCTGCTCATAAAATAAAATAAAAAATGTCTATCACTGTTATCCATTTAAAAAACTAATTATAAACAGGTAATCATCACCTTTCTATTTTGATTGCAAAATGATAGGAAATCAATCAAAAACAGCTGATGGTTTAATATTCATAGAATTTTCAATACATACTGTCAATTCTGAACTGACAACTTAAAAGCAGTTTCTGATTGATCTCAAGCAAACAACACATCTCTATTATCTTTAAAAATTTCAAAAGGTCAGTTTTTTAAAACCCAGAGACGGGTTATCACTATTACTTACCTATGTATGGACATGGAAGGTTCCACTTGCAAGACAGAGCCTAGCAGATTGTAGCCTACAGGAGAGAATTAAAACAATTAGATCATACACAATTTACCAATCATACCCAATGCTAATTCTAATTCAAATGCTGAATAAATTTAGCTAATGACTTGAAATGTTCTGAAAATCTATCATGGTTTGGTTGTTTTTTTTTTTTAATTGTCCAATCTATTTTGCTAAAACAAAAGATACAGATAGATAAATAATTATTTTGGCTGATGAAAACATAACTTTGAATTTTTTTTTTCTATAAATCTATTATGGTTCAAATGGAAAATGATTTTCAAATGAAAACATTTTCATCTATTCTGTTAAAACAACAACCCCACCGAAGCCATGCATTAATATAAATGTTACCTCAATTTATATCCATTCAATTTTTATCAAGATATGGATAAACCCCATCCTACACAATCAATAAAAAAAGTACAAATAAAGATATTAGAAAACAAGTTATGGCCCATTATAACCACATCTGTGAAATATAAAACAGGACTGCCTGATCACATCAACCTTGTTTCCCAGAAAGAAGAGCATGCAAACCTATCTTAACGTCCCAATGGAACCCATCCTATTCCCTACAGATCAGTCAAAGAGTTCAATCACCCAGAGAAAAATGATTAGATATCTCTTTCAATGGATATACTCATTTCCGCTCTGTGTCAATATCACTCTGAAGTCCACTGTATGATAATGACACATATTACGCTATTGCACAACCATTTCTTTCAGATTGCCCGTTTCAAAGAATTTCAGCTGCCATTGGTAGAAAGTGTGCTTCATTCAGGCCCGCCCCCAGATTTGAGAAAATGCAAGTGTAAGGTTGGCTACCTGGCTTGGAAGCAGTGAACCCAAACATTCTATTTGTGGCTTCCAAGTCTGTTATCTATCATGTTCAAACTGCAATTTCCATATTGTAAGCTTTCATCAGTAATGGATATGAACCTCTTACAGCTGCTACTGACATATACACACCACAGTAAGGGAAATGAAAGATGGTAGGTTCGTTGGAGAAAGGCCCCAGGACTAAGTCGAAACCAGAGCGATAACAAAGAAAGATAGAGTTAAAATTATGTGGAAAAAATTTTTAAAATATACTGCTAGAACAATAACTTCAACTACCTGTGAGAAATCTGTATTTATCTCTGTTCTGGTGACACTCACCCTATATCAGATATTTAATCAGCTATATTCTTATCTCTTCATGACAAGGCTATGCTATTTCAAGCCTAGTAACCCTTCCCTTCAAGATAATACCCCTCAACTTTCAGTTTTCATTAAATTCACACTGCAATTGGTATTTTTTTTCTCTCTCACTTCATGTTCTGATTTGAAAAAAAGATACAATAGAAAAGATGATATATTATTCATATTGTGTACAGCAACATTTCTATTTAACTGCATTTTTCATTACATGAATAAATAGAAAAAAAAGATAAATAGAGTTCAATGTGTCTAGCATCCACAACCGAAAAAGAAATATTTTCTCAACATTAAATTTAAGCAAATGCTTCAATCCAAACACTTCAGCATAAAGTATGTTGCTCAAGCCACCATGTGGGGCTTGTGGTTTTCATTTTGCATTTCCGTTGT
Organism: Lingula anatina; assembly: GCF_001039355.2. The sequence continues at coordinate 60,604 of NW_019774825.1, read as the reverse complement.
GAAATTCCTCTCTATGAATAGGGTCACTCTCCGCTTTTGTTCACTCACGGTGCACTCTCTCAGCTTTGTTAGACAACAGGGGAATACTGTTATTCCAACCCCTGGCTATCACGTGACATAGGGGTCTTTTAGTCAAAAACCACCACACATGGGGAGCTCCAGTCCACAAAGTTTATTGATATTAATGAACAGAAGATCAGTCCCCATAGACTTCAATATGTGCGCTTCAGCAGCCCAAGGCCGCAAAAGCCTTTGCAGCACAGGGTGGACTAAAAACTGCTTTCAGACTATCTGAAGGCAGTGGGCCATTTGCACAAACCTGCTTTATTATACCAAGATTAAATTCTTAGTCCTGTGAGCAGGTAGTTGGATTATACAGGAGACTGCTCTTGCCTGGCCAAGACATAACAATTTTGCATTCTACTTTTCGAAATTACATCTACATATGATTTAGTCAAAACTGTAGCTTTAAGTTGCCTTCAATTACATTACAGCACTGTCACAGTGAATGTGAAATATACTTTAGAATTCTCTTGTAAATGTTCTTTTAACTGCAAAAAAATATTAATATACGTGCTACCCCTTTTTTCACCTGTGCCTAGATCTACCAATATTGCATTAGTTTATTACAATCTTCACCTACTAACTTGGCAGTCTATGCGTGTGTGTGTGGGTAGATGCCAAGAAGGCACAGCTTGTGCAAGTGGCACCATGTGATCTCGCCGTGCCACTCTGATAGTAAAACCACCAATGTGTGCAACCAGGGGTCATGCCAGGTTTGCATTGTAATTTAAAATTCACTATCAGTTTAGAGTATTAGTGACGATCTGGTCCCTAGATAGGTTGTCATAAAATACAATCTACAATCTAACCATCCCTTACAAAAAAATCACTTTGTTCCCCCCCCCCTCCATAAAATACTAAAAAAATATTAAATCTCTGTTCAAATTTGAAGGGGACTTCCACCCAAGATTCATTTTTTCCCCCCAGTGGGCCAGTAAATTTGAGTCAATAGACCCATATAATACAGTCATTTTAGGTAACCTGGTCTGGCAACAATCTTTCACATTTTTGTAAATCCATATAACTGAGGTAAAGGTCGCTGATCCTAATTTAATTAATTTTAACTAGACTGGAACTATTTAAATTTATGCTGCATGCAACATACAACAGGGATCCTATCTTTGCTAAAAATTAGTTTTTTCTGCATTCTGGATCATCTAACACCCCATGCTTGTCAGCAATAAACCAATCAATAATTTTCATTGGAAGGAAAGATAGGATGTCTAACATTTTAATTGCCAATCTGAATGTGGGCGGTGCTTATTTTATGCACATCCTGACACACTTTAGTTGCCAGATGCATTGATAGTTTGATAGGTGCCACTGTTATAGCATATGATAATATAAATGTCTACCAACAAGGCCTTGAAACAAAATACTTTTTGTAAATGTGGTATCCATGATCCATCTTGTCATAAGACACTCAAGTATAAAGTAACATTTCCAAATCTTTGAAATATGATGTCAGTTGATATGCGGTTGACTAATATTAAGGAATTTATCAACCGATTTATTAAAATAAAATACAAGGCTCTAAATGAAACTGCACAGGTATTTTTGTGGGTGACTGAATATTTGAGACCCTGGTCAGGCATTACAGATATCTACCTTGGCCTGGGCACTGTAGATACTTTGGCTTGTTTAGCTTGCACAGACATTTGTCTAACTGACAGTTGGGCGATCTATTCAGTACTTCATTATCTAGACTTAAGCTCTTTCCAATCGATACTTAACACCACTCTGCAAGTGTCAAATGCTGACTTTACACTGCACTGTTCAACTGACCTTCCACTATGACCTAGCCATGTGGCATGCCGGCCATTTTTATGAATGAAACCTGGCGTCTTGCCCGTGATTTTACTCCAACATTTGTCTACTGTTTACTCCATAAAGAATACGTCTATCGCGTATTTCTCCACCCCTAAGCAAATTATCAGCAAAATGCACGGAATCTGCACGGACGTGACGTTATGCTGGGGCTGATCTAGTCTTGCATTTTGGAACGCGACCGCAAACTCGCACAGTGCTTTGCCTCGTGGAGGCCGGCCATGTTGAATATAATCAGAGAGAGAACTGGGTGCAATTTGCCAAAATTCCCAATGAAAATACAACTGAATGCAACACAGTGTGCTAATGGATGATGTCTTACCGTTTAGGCTATCAATTGCTTTGTCGACGGTTGTTTGGTCCGGACAGTCAACAAACGCGTAGCAGCTCTGTGGCTTGTTCTTCACCAGTATGTCTGTCACGCCGAGTCCCTGGTCTTCGAACAGCGTTCTCAGTGTTCTCTCACTCACCTCTCGACTTAAGTTACCAACGTATAACTTGTGCATCATTTCTGTCAGATTATATAGGTCAGTAGAGAAACAGGTTTTACAATATATTCCAAAGTATCTTCTCCCTAGGCTTCTCCGAGGGGAGACAATTCGAACTTCTTCACTATCGCGGAAGGATATCACGAGACAATTTGGTCGCGGATGAAGACTTCAGACGTCTTCATTTTCCTAAAAGGGGCGTCAGACTATTAAAATTATAAAAATTTACGCATAAAATGTCAATAACAAGACTCTTATTTATTGACAAACGTCAGACAATCTGTTTTTCAACTTTCAATACCAGTATTTTGGCATATATTAGACTTTGTTATTTTCAGTCGGTTTGTAATATGATACAATATCCTCCACACGATGAGCTCGCCTGCCATAGCTCACACACACGTGGTAAGGGTCGGACTTCAAGACTGCAGACGAATCTGAAGTTCTTTCATTTGTTTGTAGATGACGATTGCTAGTGAAATAATAGTTACTGTCTGGTTTATTCAATCACAACAAAGTCCACTTGGCATTTCAACGCTGAAAAATTTGAAAGAATGTCAAGGGCTTACAGACTGTTTCCCCTCCAACCTCACCGACTTACTCCTCGGTTACAATGTAGAGTCTACATTGTATCTTTTTAGGTGCTTTTTATGTTACATTTTTAATATTAGTATTATTAATAACAATAAAAAATAACAATAATACATACTCATGTTTTGTGTGTATGTGTATGACTTCGATGTCAATTCTATATAATATGGAAGGACTTAATAAAATTAAGGTTGAAGGTAATTAAAGGACTTAATAAAATTAAGGTAAAGGGTAATTTTCGCTCTGTTTAAACTTGTTACAAATACCGTAGACATGAATCCCTTGTTACACCCCGCTTTCTAAAATAATTATATTTCAGATAGTGTGATTTATGTTCATCTCAGTTATTTGATATTTAATGACAGCGAAGCGAGTAAAGAAAGGACATTGCAAATTGGTACGTGTAGGCTACCTTTTATAGACCCTTAATTTATAGATTCTTTGAACATAATCCAGTGGGCATAATCAACAGACCCATAGACCGAAGCTGAGAGTCTCTCGACAATTTTTAAAGATAGGCCTATGTAGGCCTACGTAATAATAAGTGATCACATCTTGAAGATTTTTCATTGCCTGTATGATTAGAGGGTCCCATTTGGTATTTTCATTGCCCTTGAAAGTCACTATTTTCCCCCCGACATTCGTGAAACGTTCATATTATTTAGCGTGATCCTTGAAGAACCCATTCCGTGAGTCGTGAATGCTTTAAAATTGTTCTTCGTCATGCGTGAAACGAAGTCATAATATTCAGGGATTCTTGATCTCCAACTCGTATTTCCTGCTATTACAATGAGATATGAATAGGTTTATTTGTTAATTGATGATTTTATTTTCCGTGAACGGTGCATGATCGCTCCCTTCCTCCCCTTTCCCCATGGAATCCTCTGATTAGGCTATAGGCCTCGATCTATAGGCCTAAAGCTGATGATTCAGACCCACAGCACAACTTTTCTCATATTTATCGCACGGGGGTATTTTCTGACATGACAAATTTAAGAAAGCTGTGAAAAACATTTTTAAAGACACAAATGAGGGTTTGCTAATTATGGATAAAAACAGAGGCACAAACAACCGACAGAATGATATAAGGCCTACGGGATGAGAGATGTAGTGTATTTTCTAGCGTTTGTGGTCGAGGAAATGTGGGACAAGAATGAGTTCTTGCTCTAGGCCTTCGTAAACATATTATTCACTCAAGAATACTAGCGCTTTTTTTTTGGGGGGGGGGGGGGGGTTCTGTTGGGATCCTGTAATCTTATTTTTTCAATTATTTATTTTTGTCTTCTTCGGGTTTTTAATGTTAGGCCTACTGTTAGCTATAAACTTACGTGAGCTAAAAGTAACTTAAATACTAGGACAGGCATGGGAGCTCTATATGGTGAGAGATGACGAAAAAAATTCTGTGGCTAACCAAAGTTCCACCTTGTTCATATTAATCAATGGGTGCTCCGAACCGCGTTTCAGATTTAGACTTCAGTTAAAAAATATCAACCACGGCCACAGAATGGGCCTACGCGACACCTGAATATCTCCGCAAACGCTAAACTCTTTTGTTTCTAAACGTGAAAGGCAAAAATGAGAACAAATTGTGGAACTGAAAACGATGTTAGAACCTTGAGTTTCAGATTCAATGGGGAACTCTCCTGCGTTATCATCCCAATTCTAGCGCATCTTGCTGCTGAATCGGTGACGGAAACCACAGGTAGCTAGAGCAGGGAAACCCACTTTCGATTATAATTTTCTGGAACTCGGGATAGGCCTACATTTTAGACGAGAGGCTTGCCAAGTTGGAACAAATTGATGGATCCTGGGTTTGGTTATGTAGGCCTACTGCTAAGCAATAACCAAAAACTAAAAAAAAAAAAATAATAATAAGCGTGCGACTCAGCACTTCAAAATTTGATCATTTCAGAAGTTGAGATATGCTCATTTTTCCCGTAAAAATGAAACAAGCTCATTATTGGTGAAAAGGGACCAAGATGAGATTACGCTACCAAAATACGTTTCCCTTGACGTTAAACCATAGCCTACTATTTCGGAAATTCTCTTGAATACTTCACCCACAGGCACATCGATATCGCTGCTAATAGTAATATTTACAACTCATCTATTATTTACTTCTTTATTTCTTAGGGATAATTGACGGCTGCTTGGCTGGCAAAAAACGGTGTGCACGGAGTGGCAGCACCATAGGCCTACAGAGTTGCAGGTCGGACCCTTTTCCGTTTTCATAGCCAACATCGGGACCGATTAACAAATGGTACGCAAACGTCAGTGCTATTCTAAAAAGCTCAGATTAATTTGTTTCTACAAAATATCAAAATTATTTCTCAACATGTACCATTTGTTTTAAAAAATTAACGCCGACATATCTAGATGGAGGTTTAGCCATTTTTTTTAAATATGAATATATTAAAATAACCATTGCAATAATTTGTCTCATTTAACGTTCACTTACGGTTCTCAATCTATTCTAGAACATCTCGTGTATTTTTTTTACAGTTCTTATGTTGTTCTGTAATGAATGTAACAGTTCGGAAAGTCCTGGGAAGTCCTTCAGAATGTCCAAGTACAGATTAAGCACATTTCTCATTAAAAGAGAAAAACAGGACAGATTGAGAATCGTAAGTGGGCTTTAAATGAGACAAATTTTCACAGGGGAAATTTATACTTCAGTTTGTCCAAAACCCAGTGATATTGGAATTAAGTTTTATCAAGTTTTTAAAAGAAATATAATGACACACACTGAATACATGTTTATTTACTAAAACAAGATTTCACATAAAATAGTTTTTTATGTAACAAACTTTTCAAGTGAAAATATATTAAGTTTAAAGCAGCTCATACATCAATATGGGCAATTATTTTACCTTATGTGACAAAATAATTTTATATTGCACTCATGAACATTCACATAAGTAATATTTCTCTCCAGTAAAGGACTTAGATAAATGAATTGCATCATGCGTTACACAAGGTGCATGAGACAAAGTTGCTCTGTGTCACTCTCTCTCTCTCTCTCTCTCTCTCTCTCTCTCTCTCCCCCCCCCCC
>NW_019774825.1:37536-54536 GCF_001039355.2 Lingula anatina | reverse complement strand
CTCAATCTATTCTAGAACATCTCGTGTATTTTTTTTACAGTTCTTATGTTGTTCTGTAATGAATGTAACAGTTCGGGACTGTTTTTGGGAAGTCCTTCAGAATGTCCAAGTACAGATTAAGCACATTTCTCATTAAAAGAGAAAAACAGGACAGATTGAGAATCGTAAGTGGGCTTTAAATGAGACAAATTTTCACAGGGGAAATTTATACTTCAGTTTGTCCAAAACCCAGTGATATTGGAATTAAGTTTTATCAAGTTTTTAAAAGAAATATAATGACACACACTGAATACATGTTTATTTACTGAAACAAGATTTACATAAAATAGTTTTTTATGTAACAAACTTTTCAAGTGAAAATATATTAAGTTTAAAGCAGCTCATACATCAATATGGGCAATTATTTTACCCTATGTGACAAAATAATTTTATATTGCACTCATGAACATTCACATAAGTAATATTTCTCTCCAGTAAAGGACTTAGATAAATGAATTGCATCACACGTTACACAAGCTTCATGAGACAAAGTTGCTCTGTGTCACTCTCTCTCTCTCTCTCTCTCTCTCTCTCTCCCCCCCCCCCAGCCTCTTGTTAAGAAATTTATCAACAGGAAAGTTGTACACAGAAGCGTGGAATTAAAAAAGTAAATTAAAGTGCGTAAAATGTGAAAAGAATTACTTTGAAGAAGAAGCATGAAGGATGTTGTTTGGAATTTTAATGAAATAATTGTGGCACCAATCCCATAACTTTCACACACCTCGTATAGCATACTTCCTTAAGAAACAAAGTCCTCTTAATATGAAAATGAGCCCCTCTTTTATCCAGACAATTCACAGCTACAAATCAGCATGTCCATTTTCAATGCATTCACAAGAAGACAATAACAAATGACTGACAAGAATTCCCGAGAGGAAGGGACAAGTAATTATCTTTACACAGCTCACTTCCTCTGCGACCTTCCTCCTAGGCTAAGGACAAAACTATGACCTTCACCCTCAATTTAAATGTGACCTTTACCTGCAGTATGACGGTCAATCCACATTGACACAATTCAATGGTAAATGTGGTACTTATTTTCTGCTTAAAATCAAAGTCAAGAGGCATCCACCGTGGCCTATTCACCTTTGCCTATGAAGAACAATCTGGCTTTTACCTGAGGATATGTCCAGTATTATCTTGAAATTCTCTTTGAAGGTCAAATTTATAGTAAAAAATAACTTTCTGACAGTTGAAGGTCAATCCAGTCTGACCTTCACAATCACATGACCTTTTATTTTTATGTGTAGTATCACATAGTGATAGCTCTAAGATCACCGAAAACTGTCCACTTTTATGGTCAAGCCAACCTCCGGCCTTCTCTGGACACTGCAGCCATCCACTGCCCCTGTTACTGCTCTGTTTTTTCTCCTGAAACAGAAAGAAATTTGTCCTAGGTCATACCTTTCCGTCCATGTAATTGCTAGGCTATTAAATTCATCAATCTCTCACAGCGTCAGTTTTAATTGAAAAACATACTGTTCATCTTAAAAAGTATACACTTCCATGGGAAGAGGGCTAAAGAAAGAACAAACATATTAAAAAACCATTTCATATTTCTCACCTCCTTTTCTTTTCCTCTATGGCTTGTCTTAAATTTTCCAGTCCTATGAAATCTTCTTCAGTTTTGAAGTCATCCTGGTCCAATGGGTCCCTGGCCAAATCCTTCACTCCAATGACATCGCCATCTTTCAAATGATACGGGGCCTGTCTCAGGTTGTCCTTCTTTGGACTGTTACTGCCTCTGCCTTTTTTCCCTCGATGTTTAATGGTCTTGTTCTAAAAAGTTAACAGCAGAACATAAAAAAAAAAAACATCTTGAATTAATTTAAGATTAGTGATTCCAATAATCTTGCTAAACTTTATAAGAACATTACAATGATTATGCTATCTACATGTATTTCAATACATCAACTTTTTTAGGATACTGAAATGCTTAAAGAGTGAACAAGAAAAGTTAACTTAAAGTAAAGTTAATTGATCCCACCCCCTTTTTTTCACAAATGCTGATGATAACATTGAAAAAAGTAACAAAATTTGGCACCCTTACAGCCTTGTCAGTGTCTTTGAGGACCATCCATTCAAACTTCTCAGGAAAATGCTTAGCTATCACTATCCTCTCCACAGGGACCAGGAATGCATCTGCTATAGTTTGCCTTAACGCATATGGACTTGCATCTCTTGCANCTCTCTCTCTCTCTCTCCCCCCCCCCCCAGCCTCTTGTTAAGAAATTTATCAACAGGAAAGTTGTACACAGAAGCGTGGAATTAAAAAAGTAAATTAAAGTGCATAAAATGTGAAAAGAATTACTTTGAAGAAGAAGCATGAATGATGTTGTTTGGAATTTTAATGAAATAATTGTGGCACCAATCCCATAACTTTCACACACCTCGTATAGCATACTTCCTTAAGAAACAAAGTCCTCTTAATATCAAAATGAGCCCCTCTTTTATCCAGACAATTCACAGCTACAAATCAGCATGTCCATTTTCAATGCATTCACAAGAAGACAATAACGAATGACTGACAAGAATTCCCGAGAGGAAGGGACAAGTAATTATCTTTACACAGCTCACTTCCTCTGCGACCTTCCTCCTAGGCTAAGGACAAAACTATGACCTTCACCCTCAATTTAAATGTGACCTTTACCTGCAGTATGACGGTCAATCCACATTGACACAATTCAATGGTAAATGTGGTACTTATTTTCTGCTTAAAATCAAAGTCAAGAGGCATCCACCATGGCCTATTCACCTTTGCCTATGAAGAACAATCTGGCTTTTACCTGAGGATATGTCCAGTATAATCTTGAAATTCTCTTTGAAGGTCAAATTTATAGTAAAAAATATCTTTCTGACATTTGAAGGTCAATCCAGTCTGACCTTCACAATCACATGTGAAGGTCATTCCAAACAGACCTTTTATTTTTATGTGTAGTATCACATAGTGATAGCTCTAAGATCACCTAAAACTGTCCACTTTTATGGTCAAGCCAACCTCGGGCCTTCTCTGGACAGTGCAGCCATCCGCTGCCCCTGTTACTGCTCTGTTTTTTCTCCTGAAACAGAAAGAAATTTGTCCTAGGTCATACCTTTCCGTCCATGTAATTGCTAGGCTATTAAATTCATCAATCTCTCACAGCGTCAGTTTTAATTGAAAAACATACTGTTCATCTTAAAAAGTATACCCTTCCATGGGAAGAGGGCTAAAGAAAGAACAAACATATTAAAAATCGATTTCATATTTCTCACCTCCTTTTCTTTTCCTCTATGGCTTGTCTTAAATTTTCCAGTCCTATGAAATCTTCTTCAGTTTTGAAGTCATCCTGGTCCAATGGGTCCGTGGCCAAATCCTTCACTCCAATCACATCGCCATCTTTCAAATGATACGGGGCCTGTCTCAGGTTGTCCTTCTTTGGACTGTTACTGCCTCTGCCTTTTTTCCCTCGATGTTTAATGGTCTTGTTCTAAAAAGTTAACAGCAGAACATAAAAAAAAAAAACATCTTGAATTAATTTAAGATTAGTGATTCCAATAATCTTGCTAAACTTTATAAGAACATTACAATGATTATGCTATCTACATGTATTTCAATACATCAACTTTTTTAGGATACTGAAATGCTTAAAGAGTGAACAAGAAAAGTTAACTTAAAGTAAAGTTAATTGATCCCACCCCCTTTTTTTCACAAATGCTGATGATAACATTGAAAAAAGTAACAAAATTTGGCACCCTTACAGCCTTGTCAGTGTCTTTGAGGACCATCCATTCAAACTTCTCAGGAAAATGCTTAGCTATCACTATCCTCTCCACAGGGACCAGGAATGCATCTGCTATAGTTTGCCTTAACGCATATGGACTTGCATCTCTTGCGGCATCCCAAAGAATTTCTTGGTATGGTGCGTAGGTGAGGGACTCTGGGATACGTTGACACACGTGGAGAAGAATTTGACTGGGACTGGAAAAATAAAGCAGCATATTGAAACTTTAAATCTTCAGGAAAACTTTTCATATACAATTTCAAATGTTTATAACTGTTATAGACTGACTAATCTTTGTAGGAAACCAGCAGCCCTAGTCTATCCCCTACTTTTTGAACTACAGATTCCAATTAAAAAAATTCAGTTAACAAAATTCAAAGGCAAACATGTTCTTGAACATCTTGAATTCTGTTTTAACTTGAAATAGTGTTAATATAATTAGAAAGTAAGGGTAAAGTTACCTGAGACTCTCTTCTTCCTGAAGTAATTGCACACACAGCTGACTTGCACTGGTCACCTTCAGACGTCTGAGCAAGAATTAATAGAAATATTAATTGAAAATTCAATCAATATACATAATTTTGCATTAAATTGCACATTTTTTTGCCACAAAATGTTGTATGCTATTTAACTCATTGTACTAAATATTCTTCACTATGTAATGGTGTTATTAAATTACGTCAATTCTTAATGAAATTATCAAAATTATAACCAACTCCCACTTACTGCAATGTCTGTTGATTTCCCCTTAACACAGCAGTCAGCCTATCCTTCACTTTAAGCCGGACACGCATGTAATTCAAAGTAGGCACCACAGCATCATTTAAAGCAGGAAGACTCAATATCTGTAGCTTTAGTTCCACGAGGGTGTCTTTCTTTCCTATAATCACTTCTCCTATAGATGTGAACTCTGCCTGAGCTGGTGTACTACTACTACTACTACTGAGATCACTCTTATCACCAGAGCCACCACCAAAAAGTCCTTACAAAAGAGAGAAAACAAACAATGGACAATAACCGAAAGTTGATGAAATTTTGTTTAAATCTTCCAATTATAATATCAAAATATTTTGCACTCACTAGAGATGAACTGGTCCTGAAGTTAATTTCACTTTTGGAAATTGAAATATGGTACATTGGAAACAAGAGTTGCCTGGGCAGACCAATCTTGTAAATAAATTCTCCATATTGGAAAATGTTCCCCACCATTTCTACTACACTAAGGTCATTCTGTCTATAAAATTTGCCACATGTATTGTGCTGTCATCTTTAAAGTGGCCCAGCAATAATTATGGGCGGCCAAAAGGGCAAAAATTCATGTCGTNCAGCAGTCAGCCTATCCTTCACTTTGAGCCGGACACGCATGTAATTCAAAGTAGGCACCACAGCATCATTTAAAGCAGGAAGACTCAATATCTGTAGCTTTAGTTCCTCGAGGGTGTCTTTCTTTCCTATAATCACTTCTCCTATAGATGTCAACTCTGCCTGAGCTGGTGTACTACTACTACTACTGAGATCACTGTTATCACCAGAGCCACCACCAAAAAGTCCTTATAAAAGAGAGAAAACAAACAGTGGACAATAACCGAAAGTTGATGAAATTTTGTTTAAATATTCCAATTGTAATATCAAAATATTTTGCACTCACTAGAGATTAACTGGTCCTGAAGTTAATTTCACTTTTGGAAATTGAAATATGGTACATTGGATACAAGAGTTGCCTGGGCGGACCAATCTTGTAAATAAATTCTCCATATTGGAAAATGTTCCCCACCATTTCTACTACACTAAGGTCATTCTGTCTATAAAATTTGCCACATGTATTGTGCTGTCATCTTTAAAGTGGCCCAGCAATAATACTTGCAGAGTGGAAACACTGATCTAGCTACAACCATGCTATGAGATTTTCTTTTGAGTCAATAAATAATGGTAAAAATATTTCATGAAAAATCTCACAATTTTGGATATATTCACACCCCAGGAGTGCTTTATTTCAGTTTTGCCTCACCTGATATACCAGTGGCTATCCATGAGAGCATACCCTCATTCCTATCTTTGTTTGTTTTAAGAAAATACACTGGAAGCTGGAGATAACCCTAAAATTAAAGATAAAAGTAAGATTAACATATGTCCATATGATCTATCTAAGAAGTATGGCCCTTGACAAAGTTACCTAAGCTAATAATTTGATTGTCAAAGGGACATCCAGGTTCTCTGTCACAGGTGAATGTTTCAATGTAAGGGAATATTATTTGTTACTATTTTCAGCGATAAACCAATCATTTTTTCTAACCTAACTCAACCTAATGACAATTAAAAATCTTGTGTACGGCAAATGTACAACATTAACTTTTCGTTACTTTTCTTTTGAAGATTCTGTAATATGAACCCTTAAGTCATTACTTTATTACACTTAACTCCATTTGCCTCATCTTATGAACCCAACTTTGACCTCTTCAATAAAATTATAAATATGAATAACTTACTTTTGGAGGCACCCTTCCCTCCTCCAACAAAAGATGGTCGCCATCTTTTATATCGCACTGTTCCAGACTGGATGCCACATCGTCCAGTATCTCCCCGGCCTCCCCGCACCAATTAGTCTTGCGTAAATGCCAATTATCACCTGAAGAGATACACACCTGACTTTGGAAGAACTGATGAATAATCCACTGGGAAAATACATCTAAACAATCATTATTAGGTTAAGTAATTTGAAAAACCTGGCAAGCAATGAAATTGATCCTTTAGACTATACAACATCCTTCATTAATGATTGATAAAGTATGCTTAGATGCAGCTCTCTGATTAAAGATACTATTAACTGACACAACAATGATTGAGTTGAATTGGAATTATGATTTTTCCTAGCTTTTATGCATTTTCCAAGCAGGCTTTGTAATAGCCTTTCAACTGCACTAGTGTAATCTGGTTCAATAAAGAGTACTAAAACATTTGCACAGAAAACTCAATGCTTTTAATCTAACTGAAAAAAAAAAAACCTTTTTGCATCTATCAAGCAATTAATTATTTCAGAATCCACATACTGCAGGTGTTATGTAGTATTGCTACTCCAACCTACCAGAAAACCCTGCTTTTTGTACCATCTCTTCCATGCACTGCTGGACTGTGCAAGATTTTTTCACCATAATTTCCAAGTCTTGAAGGTCATCTGAAGGGCTTCCTGGGGTGAAGGTCAAGGTCATCTGAAGGTCAAACGCACAGTTTTACATGGTTTTTACACTGAAGGAGAATTCTGATTCCTGTCACAGATTATCATGAAACAGCCATATCAAATACAACTATATTAAAAGAATCTCTTATATTATTGAAAACCGTAACCTTAAAAAAAAAAAAAAAAAAAAAAAAAAAAAAACACTGTTATATCAATGTAGCTTTCAAACAACACTATATTATCATGTTATCATAAACCATGCCCTGGCTTGTGATAATCACCTGGTCAGTGAGAGGTGGACTGCCTGGCTGTATGACCACATGTTGACCACTTTTCAACCCAGCTGTGACCACATCCTGTTCTTCATGTACTGAAAGATAACAAACACATACAGTAACTGTTACATGCACAGGATATATATACAACACCCAAATATCCGCCTTCATGTATAGTCCCAGAACACATTCATCTATACTTGGACCAGAAGATCTGGTGTCCTTCAAGGACAATAAAATCAAACTTACAGGGAGGCCTGAGCCCCAAGTTTGAATCCTCCACCCTTAGTCTTCCCCCACCAGGTACAGAGCTGATTGTGAACGCTGACATTATCACTGCCTTCAGATCTGACACTCTCTGAAAATGATGATAAAAGTCTGCTTTCATCTTGATTTATATATACTTACATCTCAACTTACATTATTCTACCATGTAATGTTGGTTAAATTCATTGTAAACAGTTTAATTTGTACCTTTGGTAAAGATATCAAAATCAGTACAAAAAAGGACAGCATAATACTCACCGTTTCTCTGTCTATTTCAACAGTGGTCACAGGGTAAGCATCCATTGCAGAGTGATCCTTTAAGAAAATGAAATATGTGAATTATTTTAAAACTTGTCATTGAGATCATGCTACATTCAAGTTCAATCTAGGTCATTTTAGGAAAACGTTCTCACTATAAGAGAGGTGAAACATTAGGCCCTTTATTTAACTTTGTTAATGTCTCACTTAACAAGAAAAAAATGCTTAATGCTTTGAACTGTGTATTGAATTATGTAGTAAGTGTTTTTGTTCAGGTATTTAAAAGCTCAAAAATCAAGACATTGTATTGCTTCTATTTTTCAACATTTTATCAGATTTAATCAATTTTGATATTCAACAGAATGCATTGTATAAGCATTAATTATAATGTATTTATTTATTATTATCATCTAAACAACAATGCCTGTTCTCTGGTCTAATAGCTTAACTTTGAAAAAATATAAATTTTTTATAGGAAAAGCATCGAATAACATTTTCAGATATCAGAGTATGGAGAACTGTCTAGGAGAGTTTGGACCTCCACTAAGACCCCCTAGTGCCTTTTATGTATAAAATAATCATTTTAGTGTTCACTTTAGCAAAGCCTCAAGTATTCTTCTATTTTTTATTCTAATCACTTCAAAGTCCGCACTGAAGTCTCAATCAGGTCTGACCTAGACCTCAGATATAATTGACAGCTTCTTGAGGTAGATATCAGCTGCATGCATAGAGAACTGATAAATATGACAAGTATCTTATTTGCTAAAAGGTCTTAAGTGTTTTTTTTTTTTTTTTGACATCAGTACCTGGCATCTGTTCTCTACTTCAAGAATAAGCTTGTTAGACTTCTTCAATAAGGAGTCCTTAGCAACGCTGCTACTGAAACAGAAGTAATTTTCTTTAATGGGCTGAGATTGGAGTATGGAAGGTATTAATTAGTGACGGCTGTACCTTGGGGAACTGCTGCTTATCTACATTTCATATTTTGTTTCTTCTTTTTCCTTTTTCTCCCAAGATTGCATCTGGCAAATCAGGTCTCATTAATTCACTGACTAGAAAAATCTTTTAATTATTCCCATGAAACAAGACTTAGTGCCAAATTAGAAAGAAAGCTTTGAATTGATTTACATTTTATAACAAATAATGACACAGTCTGGCTACAGGTTACCTAGTTTCTTTGGTGTCTTCAGCTATAAGGTTGTCACCGTCCTTAAGTCTCAGCTCTTCCAGTGTCTTTCCTTCATCTATGGGACTAAATGGAACTGCTGATGTGGTATCATCTAGTGAAAAGTAAAAGAATATGGTAATCATTTACAACCCTCATATGGCTTTTTTAGGTCAATATTTCATTTTTTGATCAAATTTCCCACTTTTTGTTTTCATAACTTAAGTTGTACCTCTGTTAAAGCTAAACTCTAAAGGGAAACTGAAAACCAGAGGTAACTTCATGTGACACCAAATTCCCTGTCACCAAAGCTGTAAAATAACCTAAGGCTCATGATGACTTTGAAAACAATAATCTTTACAAAAAATGCTTGCAATGATAAACAAAAGAAAATTGTTATCCCTAAAAAACATTAGCTAATTTTTTTTCAGTTACAAGATGTTTGCAAAATTCACAATTTTTTTCATACAATATGGATCACTAACCTTTTGTGACCAGCTGGCAAAGCTTCAGGTTTTCTGGGTCGATGGGGGTGAGTTCACCCAACATCAGCTTCAGTTCACCAAGGGTGCAGTTCTTAGGGAACCCCTGGGACAGCTGGGAAGGGTTGCCATAGGTCACATTGAGGTAGACTGGCTCTGTGGCGACACCTGTAGGGATGGATTCTCCTTGAATCTGAAACAGGAAACCCCAAACATAAGATGACATGTAACAAAAAATCTGTAAGATCCTGACCAAAACATACCAGAGATACAAAATAAAAGAAGCTAACTTGATTATAAAATATCAATAATAAAAGGAATGTGAAGAGGGAAGAGATGATATTTTCAGTCAATTTCTAATTCTGCCATACCTGCACTCCATCCCACAGCATAAAGTATGTACCATCACATATGTAGGCATCTTGACATATCACAGAATCTGCAGCTAAAATCAATATGTTCAATATCACCTGTCACCAGTTCAACTAACCTCATGGAATGTCTTAGGATTATTCTAGCATACAAACGTTTGCCAAATATCACTGAAGAGCTATTCCAAAATATTTATCCATTTTGATTTTTTTTCATGGTTATTTATCTCATCTTTTCATATTCAATAAAAAAAAGGAAATGAGCCACTGCATCTTTTTGACTTTAAGTCTTAAACTAAACGTATGAAGCTAAACTAAACCCAAGAAGCTTAAAGGAAGAAAATATTACTGGGAGTGTGGAAAACTGTGTAATGACTGTAATGACCCCCCCCCTCCCCCACACACACACACACACTATTGGAACTATCATGCATGTTACAGAGTGGTGAAAAGTGTGGACTCCCGCCCACCCACATACACACACACTCTGGGAACTATCAGACACATATCATGACTGATGCACATGCACTCCTATTACCTGTCAACAAGTCATAGACATGCAGTCCAGCAGGTAGCTCCTTGACAAAACTCAGTTCAAACTTGGGAGGCACCAATTCTCCACATTCCTGTGAAAAGTGAAACAATTTTTATAGGTAGCAATTAAAAACAAATGAAGACAAATAATTTTATTGCAATTTTTTACAACCAAATATTTGTTTTCCATACCTTGAAAAGAATGTATATCATGACAAATGTGAAGACTAATTTTGGTCAATCTGACCAATTTCTTTATCTTCCTGGAATTGTAAGGAACGTGTAAGGCACCTGTTTTAAACTTACCTCTAGTATGAGCATCTTAAGCTCCCCCACTGTTTTCCTTCTGTCCAGTGGGATTTCCATAAAAGAAAGACTATCTGGAATCGCTTGTATGGCACCTGCTATGAACTCATGCTGGTCTCCAAAGAAAATCTTCACTGTTATCTTATTGACTGCAATGTCATATTCTTCTCTGAAATGTATTAAATTATAATGAGTCAATATTTGAAGTTTTGAACTTTTATATCTAACATGTAGCAAGGTATTTGCCAACAGATATCAAGCTGAAGGTTAGGTATTTTTCTTACAGCTGCCCAATTCCATATATTTAAGTTATTGAACATGCATCATAAATAAAGAGCTTCTTATCATGAAATGAAAATCAAGATCTTCCAATCTAAGTTTTCAGGTATGAGACTGCCACTTAGTGAAAAAGTCTAAAAACATGGCATTGGGTGAAAGGGGCCACCGGCATCGATCTCAAAAATGATATTTTTAGCTTCCAAAAAGTCAGAAATACGCCGCTAGTTGAAAGAATCTCATTATTGAGTTTTACCTCTTCCTATCTACTTCCTTATTTTCTCTCATAACTTCCTGGATCAGTGACTCAGGCATGCCATGTGTTGGATCATGCTTGGCTGGAATGAAAAAGTAAATGGCGTTTACTTATTAATCTTTGCAATAGTTTTGCTGGTTGTCAACCTTTCATATTTCAGAAATATGGGTACCAATTGTATGACCTCTGACTTGGCCTTAATCACACTTCTTAATAGCTGTAAACATGGTGAAAATGTACTGGTTGACAACAAACTTAAACACCTAAGACCCCATTCCCAGAGATCAGATCGATCCAACTAGATCAACCTAACTCCCTGGTGGTTCACGCTAAATAGCTGTCAGCCGAGCGGGCACAAAAGTTAATTACCCCCTTACAGCTTGTAGTAGGCGGGACAGACATTTAAGCCGGAATATCTTACAGTAATCTAGTGAGACTCCCCACAGGGATAGATCGATCTAAACTCTATGGGAATGCACCCGAAGATACCACCTTAGCATCAATACATAGGTCTACCAAGTTTCTGAAAATCAGCTGAAACATTTTTTGTTCTGAAATTTTATATCAACCCAGGCAGAAGAAGGAAAAAGAGAATGGACTATCCTGTACAGAGCCTGTTTTAAAACCAGTTTGTATTCACTAAGCTTACCTGCTTCAGACCTGACCATGGACTTTTTTCTGTAGAACAACATGTAAGCACTCTCCCTGCCACTGAACTGCTTCTCTATTTCTCTCTCGTGTATCGACTGCACACGAGAGTCATTGAAGTCAAACCAACAGTGTCCCTCTTCTGATGGAGTTACGCCACAACTATAGGTGAACAATGTATCAAATTAAATACGTCTTTTTCAATCAGCAATTGCTTGTTTTGTGAGATTGAAAATATCTGATCCTTTTTTAAAGCAAGCTGTTCAACTCTTTCAAGTGTAGTGCTGAGGCAGGGGGGAGTTAAAACCAATAAAAGCACACACCAAATCTCTCTTTCTCCTTCTCTCTCTCTCTCTCTCTCTCACACACACACACACACACACACACACACACACACACACACACACACACACACACACGTGCGCAAGCGACACAAACATACCCACACACCTTATGATAGAATATGTACACAGCAAAAAGAAAAACAAGAACAAACCTAGTCTTCTCTGTCATTTTGTTGCACTTCTGCTGTTGATTTTCATTATGCGCATGTACTGAGACTTTGTTTCCCCCCTCTCTACTTCGTTGGTTATTGACATCATGTGACAATGATTGACCAACTGGATTGCTTCCTTGTAGACATCCTGTATATTCTTGTAAGTACACCCAGTTAACATCAGAATTGAGCACAAATTTGTCATCAAATTTTTTCAAAAACTGGAAGAAGAATATTCAAAAGTAGTGTAATGAAAGATCATGCTTTTTTTAAGTATTAAATCATATCATTCTCTATTAGAATAAAATGAATTCAGAAGTCAGGCAAGGCTTGGCTAAGCACACAGCTGTTGAACATTATTTAGTTGAAGTAACATCTACTATTTGAAAAGATTTACAAATTAAAAGGAGACAAATGGACATAAATGAGCAACAAGAATTTGTCATATCAATGCAGCAAAAAAGTTTACTCCTTGAATCAGGTGGCATTCCTACCTCCCTGCTTCATAGCATTTGTTATCTATCAGATTAATTTAAATAAACAAGGCATAACTGTACCTTGTTAATTGGCCCATAGGTTTTCTTGAACCTTTTGTTCCAAGAAACTCCAGTTTGTTTGACCATTTCCTAAAGAAAAAGTACAAAATCACATTTAATTCAGCAACAAACTAATCATAAATGGGGAAAAATATTTTCACTGGTGAAAATTTACATCACCATAAAAATTCCAGATCAAAAATGAATTTGAGTCAATCCTCTCTTTGGGCAAATAAAATTCTTGTCTTGGAGGCCAAGTGCTCAAAATTGTTATTGTCAAACACCGACACAGATTAAAAATACTTATCACCCCAACAGGGTGTCTAAAACAATCTTGACAAACTTACAGTGCATAGTTTATCCACTGGCATTCCCTGTCTCCCCTCCCTAGAGAGCAGTGCTTGAACCAGTTCTACTGGTGACTCAAACTCTATGTAGTCTACTTTACCAGTGGAGGGGTCTGTAGGAAGACAGATCTCGGCATTTTCCTGAAAAACATAGAACAATCAGTTTCATTTTGTAAATAGTTGCTCTGGGGCTAAGCAATAAGATATTTCTGTTATCCATCTTTGGTCCAAATAATTTATTCTTTATGCAAAACTTAAGTCTCCAACAACTAATCCCTCCCAAATTTATCAAAAAAAGTCAATAAGTTGACTGATTTTCATTTAACTATGACTGGATAAATCATCTAATATCAGTGAAAAAAAGCAAACTGGAATACCACAGCAATTTTTGGTTTATTATTCTTATACATGTCTGGTCATTCTTTCTTCATAAAATAAATAAACTTAATAAACGGACTTACAGGTGCTGTCCACTTGCCCAGATTGTCCACATCTCTGATATAAGCATGATAATGACCACCAAAGCCACTACCCCTGGAAAACAACAGGAACATTATAAAGGATGAGTTTATTCTTAGGATGCATCAATTCTAAGGCTGCACATTAAATCTACAGAAACCTACGGAAACGGAATGCTCTAATTATTCAGTGCTGCTTCTCACAGAAGGAAAAAAACAGACTTAGTGTTAAATTTTTATGCATTTTTTTAGCAATCTTCTATATCTTGCTGACAATTATTCCTTAAACCCAAACAATGCAAGTAAAAATTATGCTTTCCAAATATTGATTAATGAGCTGAATTCTATCAAAAAATGTACACTTCTTCAAAAAATATTGACTTACGTATGAATAACAACTGAGAAGAGTTCATATAATGTGTCTGCATCTTCAGGCTGAAGAACAAACATATAATTGAAAATAATGTCCCTTTGAGAAAAAAATAATAAGTGAAGGATCATGAAACAATTACCTTAGATTACTTGGGCAAATATAATTTGAAGAGTTCTTTACCATTTTAAATAGCCTGTGTCATATGCCATCTATTATGGAACAATTTTCAATTGAACACATTTAAAAACAGTTAAAAGATATTATCATCACCATGCAGACCCAGAAACTTACATCATCACAGAAAAGTCCCATGTCTATCTCACGAGGAAAAGTGAACTTTCCTGTCTCCTACAAAAATTCAAGAACATTTAAAGAACATTGCCTCATTTTTTTTTTCAAAATTTCTAAAACAATGAAGGCTTTGAAACACACTAAAACTTATGCAAGTCAAAAAGTATTCAATCTGTAACTTAATTCTAAAGCATTTTTTGTTATCATTCTTTAGGGATTTCTGCATACTAGATAATGCAATGTAGTTTGGCATGAAATGTTATAAATGTGATCAAATTTACTGTTTAAAAATTTCAGTCACTTTTTCAAGATGTACCTTGTATCTTTCCATTTTTACAAAATCAAAACTAAATCTGAGCAAGGAAAATGTCAAAATGGGAGGTAAACTTTTCAATCTTGCGCCCTGAAATTGGAAAATAAGTCAGTGTAGGCATTTCAGAAAAATATCAAAGGTAGCATGTAAACATTTTTTCATCCAGACAAATATCAATTATTTTGCCATATCAAGCACAAATTGACAAAAAAAAAAAAAAAAAAAAAAAAAATTGCCAAAAGCCAAAGTAAGTTTTAATTAAAACTTGAAAAAACACATGTGTTCAACTGAAAGCGTTCAAACATCTCTTAGATAATATCATTCAATAATTTTTTACTTCTCCTGTTATACCCATATTAAAACCAAAATCACATAATACCAACCCTGTTCTTGCACTCTATCCATTTTCTTTCACTTTTACCTTTCTGGCATTGACCAGTCTGTTGCATCCCTCACATCTGTACTGGTTCTTGCCATCCATGGTCTCCATCTCCACAAAACAGTTACAAAGTCCTTCCTCAAGACTTCCTGTGTCCACCACAGTGACAGGTAGGTCCAGGTAGTCCTCCTGAAAGGTAAAAAAATAAGATCTCTCTCTCTCTCTCTTCAACATACTAAGAAACTTGATATATGAAGGTTTACTTTTCAGATTTAGGAGGTTGACAGTATCATTTGATAGGTGACCAGTCAATAGTATTTCTGAGAGAGAGATACTACTGAGTTACAGCTTTTTAAATTATATCTCATATCAGTGTTGTTTTCACCTGTCTTTCACTGGTTCTTCCACATTCTTGGCAAATAATCTGGAATTGACAATACAAAACACTGACTTTAATATTTGAAAAAAAAACACACACACGATAGATATTGATGGTTCAGAATATCTCAAATTTACAATTACAAATACAATGAATTGAGTGTTCTTTCTCAATGTCCACAGGGCCTTTGTTAAAAGGTTCTGATTAGGCACATAAACCATTCACACCCTGTTCAATATGAATCTCTTGTAATTATGTACAGCTAAGGGATGCTGAGGGACATTTTTATAAAACTGTCAACCTAACAAAAATAATATCTACGCTCCTGATTACCCTTAAACATTAAATCTGCTGGTGCTAAATGGATCATTTTCTAAATCCATCAGTCCATTTCAACCACTGCACTGACATATACACACCTTATTCACAATGGTCCCATGGTAGAGTTCCTGGATAAGGCTCTGTCTGGCAGTGCCAACCAAAGAATCCTCTATTGCACTGAACAGTATACGGTTCAACTCCTGAACATCATGCTGCTGTAGACTCTGATAATATGAAGTTCATATTGGTTATACAGAGGAAAATGGACAGTGAAAGTTACTAGCCATGTGGATTGCCAAATCATTCTTTATAGCTATTTCTGGAAAAATAT
The DNA here is from genome assembly GCF_001039355.2 of Lingula anatina. The sequence goes on along the minus strand of NW_019774825.1, from coordinate 38,499 downwards.
TCAATCTAGCCAAATGCCAGAAGTGTTACTGTATATAGTTACTGTATTCTTTTTGTGATTATTATTATTATTGTTATGGACAGATAGATAAAAGGAGGACATACAGTTAATTAATGAGAGAGCAAAGAAGTGACAGAATGTGCAAATGAGAAAGAAAGAAAGAAAGAAAGAAAGAAAGAAAGAAAGAAAGAAAGAAAGAAGGTGGCAGAGAACAGTACTTATTGGATCTTTTCAATGGGCAAAAATTATCAAACTTTAGTGGCCTGCTTTTTAATTTTGTCACTTCCACTCAATAGGATCGAATGTCCTAATTTTAAGAAATTATTACTTTAAAAATATAGTATCTGTAAAATACACAATTTTCCCTCGCTTAAAAGATCAAGTAATTATCATACACAAACCTCATTATTTGTCCAGCCAAAGCTGTCTGTTAGCTCTGTTGTACTGGCAGTTTGCTGATTACAGAGCAGCAATCTGGCAAACAGTCTCTGCAACTGAATTGGAATAACTCGCACCTGGAAATAATCCAAATGTTTGTATGCTCAATTATGTATGTTCAACTGATAAACACTAAAAAACACTATACTATGATTTGATTTAGTTAAATTTACTGGAAATGGGCCTAGATCTATGATATCATCTAATTTACCTTTGATCCTGGTTTATCCTTATCCTGTAGGCAACCAAGATCCTTAGGTCCAAGTTGAAATAAAGACTCTGAAATACAATAATTTGTTTACATAAATACTGTATCTCGAAATGTTCATTTGCTAATATAAATTTATTTGTGAAAAAAAGTCATGCTTCTGATGTGGCTGAATTAAGCCAAAAATGATTTATAAGACCTACATTACGTTGCTATACTGTGAGCAATTTTCAAGTTTCAAAATAACTTCGCAAGGCAAGCCCAGACAAGTCAGCAGAGAAGGAAAAAAAGATAACAAATATTTCGCAAAAAAAAAA
>NW_019774825.1:14158-28472 GCF_001039355.2 Lingula anatina | reverse complement strand
TGTTGAGGAATTAGAGAAATATCAACCTGTTTCCAAATTGTAATTTTTTAAATAGTTTCCAATAATGAGAGTGATTAAAAAACAGTTTATGGATCGTAATTTTTATTCAATGATTTTGAAGATTGGGGTACTGTGTGGAGAGAAGAAAAATTAAAATTTCCACGAAAATTATTTTTTTATAATCCTTTATAAATGTCTAAGGTGATTGTATGATAAAACTGAATAAATCTTATGCAGAATGAGAATATTTTAATGATTTCTAAGCAACACGTAATTATAAAGTTTTAAGGGGAACAATATTTTAATGTGATAACATTTGTAACATTGGAATTGCAGATGCTGACGTGATGGGCTCTGATTACTACTTCAGACGAAAATATGTTAACTGAATATTATTTATTGTTAAAACATTAAAAATATATTCTTATTTCATTTTGTGTTTTGTTTTTGTTCCTAGACTTATCTCGAAGTAGGCAGAAAATTTGGTTTAGTTTACATCAACTTTTGATTCTAGTTCTTTAATGTAACAGAGGGGGGGGGGGCTCCATCAGGTTCATGTAGGTTTGGGTTAGCTAAACGTAAGTGGTTAAAAGTCTAGGGTGGAGTTTATTAATTACTTGCCAATGTCAATGGGAACCGGGCCTTAATTGGCGCGGATCAATATGAAGGTATTGCAATAAGTTTGCCGCCCAAGCCCTGGCCGCCTTGAATGTAATTTTCTGAAATTTTGTAATTTTCTGATAAGGCATGTGAACACAGTTTCTATTGACTTAGGAAGTTCCAAGAAGACGTGCTTCTTCCTTCCTGCAGTTTTGCTCCTGGGGGTCATCACGGGTCAGGTCCTGTTCCATGTGCTCATCATCTCATGGTTTTGTTGCACGTGGGATGCTGAGTGATGCGATTTATATGAGCCCGAAAAAAGCCTGATGGTCGAATTTTAAAGTGTACGAAATTCACGCCAATCAAGATCGTGGAAAATTGCTTTCTGGTCGAAATTCAGTAAAAAAAAATCCAGACGGCCGATTTTAATAACGTTTGAAATTTAAGAGCCGTTCGAAATTTATGGCACATTACCGTATTGTCATGGGCAGTACATCAACGACCTTCTTTTTCGCCTTTTATACTATTTGTGGTACCCTCTACCAAGGCCGCAGATTGATTTTTCACTAGATGTTCACAAATGTGTGTTTAGTTAAATGAAGATTTTTTCTAAATCTATAGAAATCATTTTTGTAATTTGAAGACAATTGTACTGGAATTCTACTTACTCAGTGACTGCGTTGATACATTCTGACAACGTTTATGGTTTAGATTCAGGGCAATGCATGCCCTAGTGTGTATAACTAATATTTTGTGGCCATAAAATCTACAGAAAATTCCAGGGCAATGTTATCTCATGTGTGGGCCCCAAGCGAGCATAGATAGATCCATTGTAATGACAGGCAGTGCGCCTTATCGGGAATTGCATTGTTGTTGTTGATGAAAAATATCAAATTATGTTCCTGTTAGTTTTCTGAAAAAATGTGCACGAACTGAATCTGAATCTGAATATGAAGATTCGGTTATGTTCCTATCACGGGATTAGTTTTTTCAGGCTGTAGTAGCAAGATGATATGTGGGAGTCTGGGGGAAATCAACATTTATACATGCTGATAGGATGGGGTCCTGGGCTCATGGTATACATTGTACATAGCCTCTATGTGTTATCGCTCTTCGCAATACGCGATGCTTTCGAGTTAGGGGCCCATGTTAGATATCGGCTGTAATGCATCTCAAGAAGAGAGAACATGTTGTCCGAAACCGTGCAAATTTAGCAATGAATAAAAAATTATGGACACCGTTGTTTGCTTTTACGTTCGAAACGTGCTAGTACTACTTTCCTGATTCGTGGTCAATATATTTACGTATAAATTGCTATGACATCTAACGCAGACGACAATAACCAGTTTCAATCATTTTACATGTATGTCCACTCGCTGGTTGCTCAGGTACAGGACTGCAGACTGATTTTTCATTACATTTTCACAGATACGTGCCTAGTTAAATGATGTTATTTTTTCGCCAGAGCAAAAGTGCACATAAAGAAATCTGCGACCCTGTTATAGAGTACCTTCCTGGCAGGTATGGCGCGAGTTCCAACTAGGGTGTCTTCATGTCTGCGCTTGAGAGTAGACCATCTAGAGCGCAACAGAGAGTCACTTGGACACTCTTTACCAAGGGAACGGAATATTTGGCCTCTCTCTGGCCTCTCAGGTCCAGAAATGTTCATTGTACAGTAGCACTGGCTACTAACTCTGCCAATAAGCATATACATGTAAGTTGTGTGCAAGTTCAAACCACGGTTCGAGGAGCAGACAATATTCCGCGCCGAGCTCTATTCTGTGTAGTCACGCCACGCCTGGACGCGTTACACACTTCCAGGATTATATTTTTAATGGTTTATCAATTTCATTTAGAAATGTAAAGTGCTATTTGTTCCACATTAATATTGGTCTTTCATTAACCACAACATTGCTCCTATAATTGCTCTCGTTTTCATAAGCCGTGGGTAGATGTAATCATCTTCGACCTCTCCCTCACCCCCTCCCAACCATCAGCACAGTAAAACCCCTTGTTTCAAAAGGAATGTTTTTCGAACTGAGATATGGAGCAATTGGTTGAAAATCTTCACATTGTTGATAAAATGTATAGAAGAAATCATTTAAAAAATTTGAAGTTTATAATTTGGAATTCTACTAACAGTTGACTCAGGTGACTGGGCTGATAACATTTATAGAAAAGATTCAGGGCTATGCTATCTTATTTGCATGCCCCAGTGTGCATAACTAATGTTTTGTGGCTATAACGGCTACAGCTTATTCCAGGGCAATGTTATCTCATGTGTGTGCCCCTAGTGAGCATAGATAGATTCATTGTAATGAGAGGCAGCACGCTTTATCCGGTATTGTATCTTTGTTGAAGACAGATATCAAATTTTGTTCTTGGAACTATTTTGAAAAGGTGTGCACAGGCTGAATCTGAATACAAAGATTCGGTTACGTTCCAGTCACGGGATTAGTTTTTCAGGCTGTAGAAGCAACGTGGTATGCTTAAGTTTAATTTAAATCAACAAATTGGCTGATAGAGTATTTACATGTAAAACATGTAATCGTTTTCTTGGTTTGAATTCGTGAAGTCTAAATGCTTTTTTTCAATAGAGCTGTGTAAATGGTTTGAAGTTCGTGAAGTCTAAATTCTTTTTTTTTAAGGGAGAGGGGCGTATTTTAATTGCTTAACTTCTCATCCTTACAGATTTGGCCCCAGTTTCACACAATGAAAAAATTAGTCAGTTACCTGACTTAGTTGACTAGGATTCCCAGGCCCCGGTTTCACAAAAAAGAACTGAAGTCGGGTTCCCAGCCTAAGAACTTAATTACCAAGGTTACATCGTCACATGGGCACATTCCACCCTTTCAAGGGCAGTGTAACAGCAGTCTCATGGAAATCCTAGTCAACTAAGCCAGGGAATTGACTTAAGTTTTTTTTTGTGAAAACGGGACCAGGAGGGTGCTGTTACACTGCTCCTGATAGAGTAAGACTTGCCCATATGCCCATATAACCTTGGCAATAAAGTTTTTTGTGAAACCGGGGCCTGAGCTTTTTACATATCGTACGTAAGCTGCGTTTTACTTTCCCTTATTGTAAATTCATTGTTGAAAAACATTTTATAAAACATATATACAATAATTTAGAAAATCAATAAATAAATCACATAGAATTACTAAAACTCTATATCTTGACAAAACTTCCGCATATTTTTATTCTGGATAATTAATTCCAGGGATAACAAGTAGGCCTAATAATTTTGGTTTTTCATATGTCATTTTCTTCTGCACCTATTCAAAGGCATTACTTAACATATTGTAGGTAATCTAAATTTCTTCCTCATATATGAATAATGTCCCTAAATTGTACCAGACTGTTTTTTACTAGTGATTTAGTTCTTAAATTAGGCATATACTGGTAAATCTGTTATAATGCATTTCAAAAACTGAGTACATGCGCAACACAAGAAAAATAGGATAACTGACCATTAGAGAATGTAAGGATCCACTGACACAAGTAAGACGTGGCCAGTGTTGGATCATCTTGTTGTATCCCAGTTCCTACATGATGTCGGTCAAAATAAGTGTTTTAGTGAAATCAATCAAAACAAAACAAAACAAAAACATTGTTAATGAGGAAAAGAGACTAACTGGTACCTTTTTTGATTNCTAGTTTTATGATTCTTACGAGGTACTGAATAATGATTTTAAATAAAAATAATTATTTAATTAACATTACCGGTCATGCTCAATACATCAATAAAAAAGGATATTACTTAATAACACAACCTTATGCGGGTAGTAGGCTACCGGGACTTATATATATTTACTGACAACTCTTCTGAAATTACGGACATAAGAAAACGCACTTTGATAAATCATACTTCCTAGGGGCACTTTCTTGCTATGGAGCTCTCTTTCCAAAACTTTATAAGTTTTGCCAAGATCAATTAACCTTTTTACGTGTATTCTTTTTGAGGCAACTCGTCTATCTTTAGGGGCCTAATTACTGTTCCTGGGTCAAGTTGTAACTGACCCTTTAACATGGAAGGTGTGTTGACATGGGCAACCCTTCACTTCAAACGAAGCCCTGAATCCTCAAGAAAATTATGCCCACCTTGCCGACTTTGACATTCAGGTACACAACAATACTGAGGCATGTTTATTAAGGCCAGTACCACAGTCCAACGTATACAATATCCAACATGGCGACCTAGGAAGGACTGAATTCACACTAGCGACACCTGGCGCCAAGCGGGCTGGTATTCCCCATTGTTCTGACCCCCACTCCCCGTCTTGCAAACTGAGGTTAACAATGCCTGTAACCTTAACAAGTCCTATCTTAATCGTCCATCTAACTGGAACTTCCTTTACTTCTTAATTGGAGGGTTTAGTGGCCCTCAACTCTTCTGTACAATCTTTCTTGAGAATATCAAGCGCATTCTCACTGGCGATATTTATCTCAGGTAAAAATCTGCATGAGTGTTATTTTCAAAGAGCAGCTCGATCCCGCAACCCTGGGGGCACTAGATAAAATCTGGACACCAGGTTTAAGTAGGAGCTAGAGAAACAAAGGAATAATTTTTCCTGCAAAACTTCAAAGAATTCTGACACGGACTTGACCCAGCTTATCCCTCCAAACTAACAAGGTGACATGGGCAATTTTTACAAACAAATAATTAAACTTAGATGTATCAGAGTTCTGTTGTGTCGTACAACTGGTTGGTTTTGGGAGCCATGCATCCACATGTAAGGTGAATGGAACCGTATGTTAGTTCAACTCAGAGGTGGACCCAGGATTTTTCGAAGGGGGTTCCACATATGCGAAGCTAACCTCCTTTTAAATACAGGGTTACCACTTAATATGGAATATTATTTTTGGGCGAGTAAATGATCTACAAAATATTTAATTTCTCTCTAACCACTTTAAATCCAAAGCTGAGGTGTCACTCCATGTGTAACCAGGTGTGTTACCTTATTACCACACAATTCTGGAAACAATTGATGCATGCAGTTGCATGTTCTGTGGTCAGAAATTTGAGGGGTGGTCTTTTCGGCAATTTCTGCCCTTTTATAAAAACGCATGGGGTTGGTCAATCTTTGGAGTGTGTTTAGAGAAGCAACAAAGGGATCGCTCTGAAACTTGACAGGTACCTTAGTGAAGATATGGTTCGACAGCTAAGCAACGCAGCTTACTATGGGATTCTTGTTCTCAGAGAAAATGGCCAGAAACGGACAGCCATTGCCAGGTAATTCAAAACTTATCAGGAACCGTTTGTGAAGTCCTCCAAAGAAATGCTACAACAGAGGCACCTACTCCAATACCTCGACCAGGGTGTCCGCGTATCACACCAAGAAGACAGGATCGCCTTCTCCTTAGAGGACGCCGTGCTGGTCGAACAAATACAACCAGCGTCCTCAGAAAAGAGAGGCAGAATGTCATTCAAACGCCCGTTTCAAGGTCCCTCGTGAACAAGAGATTACTGCAAGCCAGTTATTTTGCACGAAGGCCAGTAGGGAAACCACTGTTAACAGCAGGTCATTTACAGCGACGTCTAGATCTGCAATGGGCTGGAGACCACGTGCGTTTGCAGCCAAAACACTGGAATCACGTCGTTTTAAGTGATGAGGCCAGATATTAATTTTTTAGGGTTGATCGTCGAATCCGTGTCCACCGACGTGTACGATGGGCATAAAACGATGAATGTGTACTGCCTAGGGTGCAAGCAGGGGATGGTAACGTCTCTGTTTGGGGAGCATTTCATGTCGGTGCCCAGAACCAGTTGGTTTTTCTAGGAGGCAACCTCATCCAGGATTCCTACAGAGACATTCTACAGCAAACAATGCTTCGATTGGTAAGAGTCATCTTCAGGAACAACTTTGTGTACCAAGACGACTGCGCAACCCCACATCGAGGTCGCAGAATCACTGTTTTTCTTCAAAACCAATAGTGTGGACCGATCTACCAGTGAATTCGGGCTCATTCGGTGCCCAGTCAGGTAGTTAGTTAGACCTGATACCAGTGCCAATCAATAATTGCAGATAATTCCTGGTTAGACTAGTACTGTACATTTTCCATTTACAATTTTTTATAAGCAGTGGGACAATCGGAGCTGTGTCCGGGAGATTTGCAGTGGACGTCCTGTGGGACACCGTGTCCTCTGATTTGTGGACAAGAGGAACCAGACTTCTGTATGGAGGTGTGTGTCCGTGGCTGCGCATGCCCACAGGACAAGGTCAGGGTCACGAGGACCAGCAGTCAGTGCGTGGACAGCAGGGAGGACTGCCCGTAGTGAAACGGGGACCACTTTTGTCTGAGCATTCTGGCAACTACTTTTCATATATGGTGTATACCTAAATAAAATATGACAAACAACGTAAAGGTTGTCACCAGTTATTTATTTGTTATTTCGGCTTTGTGATAATAGATTTAGATCGGCTGCCATATTTCTTTTTTAATATTTCGATGGAGACTGATAACTTCAAACTGAGATCTAACATTAGATAAGTTGGATCTTAGCTAAAAGCACAACCAATACAGTTAATGACTTAAAACCTTGGTACTCGCCCACATTTCCCGACCAAACAATTTACATTCTACATTGTAAAATTCCAGGAATGACATTTTATATTATTGTCCCGGTGTAAGAATAACTTACTTATATGTCAACTCATTTTAGGACAGGAAATAAAATAGTATTGGGGTGTCAACTGTTATCCACCCACCCCCACCCCCACCCTCACCCCCACCCTTCCGGAACCAGTCAACTGTCACTGTGAGTTAGAACTACTGCCTGGATGTTGTCATCACGTGACAGCAGGTTGCCATGTGCCGGGGGTTGTCTGTGTGTGTGTGTGTGGGGTGGGGGGGGAGGGGGGGCTCTGTTTATACCTCGGTTTACGGTGCTGGTATTCTTTCAGATGTGGATCGCCTCTCTGGCACCCTCCTGGAACCAGTCAAAACCGTAGACGGTTTTAAGTAGCCCTGGCACATTTATGATCCTTTAGCCAAGTTGCAGTGTTTTATATTTATTTATTTATTTATTTATTTATTTATTTATTTAGATAACAAGCCGACTAGAAGTACACCTCCTGAGTAGAGGCTATTCACCTGAATAGCCTAATTTCCTGATGAAGAAGTTCTGTTAGACATCGAAATATTGGAAGTAAAAAACTATCTCAAGATTAGCTGTTGACTGAAGAAAAATTACTTCATTCCTAAGCCGAGTAGAGAAATTAAAGGGAAGCAACAAATCGTACAGAAATATGAGCATGTGACCAGTTGTGATCAATAATCTTCATGCTGGAGATCAATGATATTTTCAAGATCAAACACTCTCTTACTTCACGAAGTACATTTTGAAAATGCACATGATGCAACTTATTGAAAGTTGCTTAATCTTCGTTTGTTTCCAAACACCGTTCTTACACACATAACGTCCACACACTAGCGGAGCTCTAACCAGCAATGTCGCATTAACAAAACACCTGTGTATTTAAGCGTCAAAAGTATCAAAAGCAAAACTAGACATGTAGGCCTATGGCTGCAGGATATATGGGGCATGTGCTAGAACTAACACTTCCTCAGTTGCCAAAGTCAACACCCCGAAACATTCATTTTAAAAAAATCACGTGAAAATCCGTATAAATAAATGGTAACGTTAATTTATACAGTGCAAAAATCTGCTCCTTGTAACGCTGTTTCAACTCATTTGAGTTATTCGGTTCTCATATTACATGTGCGATTCCTTAAAACGACACACACACAAGAAAACGCCTAAACAAAAAGTTTACCCCTACTTCTTGTGGGTCATACGTCTACGTCATCATATTGTGAGTGGGAATACAGCGCACCAAGTATTATGAAAAATAACTAGTTCTCACACGAAGACCTCTATTGGCAAAATCCCCTAGCCCATCTTAGAATATTACTTCCAGGGAAACATCGTAGCACGTGGGTAGTTACGCAAGACCTGTGACGTATAACGCGCGCAAGGTTATTCGTCACGTGATACAGCGCCATATACCTGTCCTCCTGTGACGATGTTGTGTTAGTTGAGATTGTTTTATAGTGCTACCGGTAGATGTCTCTATAAGTAAAGTGTTACCCGGTGTGCAAGTTTGAATCTCTCCCGTGATTGGTAAATTAAAGGTAAAACTGTTCACTGTATAATTGGTTCTGATTGGTAAACGTGTACTATCTGAACTTGTATATAAGGTGTGACGTGACTAACTGTTTCTGGTCATTTTATATTAGACTGACAAGGGCCGTTGTGGAAATCCATCACCAGGTTTCGCCGTCTGTTTGGTGAGTGACAGTAATATTGAAATCATCTATTTGTGTTAAGTCGCTGTATGTATTAAGAATGTGCGTAGGCGCACTGATTGACACCAACGTACTGTACATGTATCGGGACAAAATTGATTACACACACACATGCACACACGCACACACACACACACACACACAGAGGAGAGAGAGAGAGATCATGTTATCAACTATTTCGGATAATCCACTAAGCTTTGAGTAGAAACATTTGGATATCATCCAAAACTAAAACATTTAATACCTGCAGCACCGATACTCTTATCACATTGATGTCCTTGGCGCGTCTTTTCTGTCGTTATTATACAATTAAGATTCATTCCACTAGCTACCAGCCAGCATATGTGTATGAAGCGTGACCAATGACCTAAATAAATCTACATTTTGAACAGTGCTCAGACAGCATGCTGCAGTATGAACACTTTCAGAACAGCGGACGAACAGATCCGCGGATCAAATATGGCGACCCACTAAAAAGCTTGCCGCTTAATTCCCGATAAGACAGTGAAAAGATTCTCCGAGGGGATTACGCAACAAGCATCCAATTGGGTTGACTATATTTTGATCCGCGAATGTGTTAGTTCGCTGTTCTGAATGCTGCCTTATATTGTAGTCGCATCCTTTCAACTTCAAGTGTTTCCTTTATCGAATTTATTAGCCAATGATTTACATTGTTATAGCTTTGTGATAAAATAACCAACAGTTGTAAAAAAAAAAAAAAAAGAAAAAAAAAGTAACTATGCACAGAGACAAGTACTTCACTCCTTAATATAACAAGAAATACCTTAGCAAATGTAAATTATGATCTTTATTTTCAGCTCAGAACTTACAGGATGAAGAACGTGGCTGTCGTCCTTGTTTTACTTGCAGTCACCATACGCTGCGGGGGTAAGTGACCTTGGATTGACCTTCGAGTCTAGCGTTAACATGGATTAAGATCAAGATTTTTAAGATAATGTTTGTTCATCGACAGCTGTTTAAGGCTCGTTTGTCTTCCAATGTTTTGTTAGATTTCTGTTTATCTTTTAGAAAGTGAGTCTCTCTTATATTCAGTAATACCCGTGGTCAGGCCTACCCAACTACCAGACTCGGCACCGAATGATCCCGAATTCACCGGTAGATCGGACCACACTACCCATTTTCAAGGTGTGGGTCAGTACGCATTTTAAAGCATCATACCCCGGAAAAAAATTGAGATAAGATGCAATACTTTCCAACCCCGCTGAGAATCACCACTATCACATCGCGTACTAGCCAAGAGGTGTGTTGCGTCTGATACTTCGAAGCGCGTACTGACGCACACCTTGAAAACGGATAGTGTGGTCAGATCTACCGGTGAATTCGGGATCATTCGGTGCCCAGTCAGGTAGCTGGTTAGACTTGATACCAGTACCAATCAATAATTGCAGATAATTCCTGGTTAGACTAGTACTGTACATTTTCCATTTACAATTTTTTATAAGCAGTGGGACAATCGGAGCTGTGTCCGGGAGATTTGCAGTGGACGTCCTGTGGGACACCGTGTCCGCTGATTTGTGGACAAGAGGAAGCAGACTTCTGTATGGAGGTGTGTGTCCCCGGCTGCGCATGCCCACAGGACAAGGTCAGGGTCACGAGGACCAGCAGCCAGTGCGTGGAAAGCAGGGAGGACTGTCCGCAGTGAAACGGGGACCACTTTTGTCTGAGCATTCTGGCAACTACTTTTCATATATGGTGTATACCTAAATAAAATATGACAAACAACGTAAAGGTTGTCACCAGTTATTTATTTGTTATTTCGGCTTTGTGATAATAGATTTAGATCGGCTGCCATATTTCTTTTTTAATATTTCGATGGAGACTGATAACTTCAAACTGAGATCTAACATTAGATAAGTTGGATCTTAGCTAAAAGCACAACCAATACAGTTAATGACTTAAAACCTTGGTACTCGCCCACATTTCCCGACCAAACAATTTACATTCTACATTGTAAAATTCCAGGAATGACATTTTATATTATTGTCCCGGTGTAAGAATAACTTACTTATATGTCAACTCATTTTAGGACAGGAAATAAAATAGTATTGGGGTGTCAACTGTTATCCACCCACCCCCACCCCCACCCTCACCCCCACCCTTCCGGAACCAGTCAACTGTCACTGTGAGTTAGAACTACTGCCTGGATGTTGTCATCACGTGACAGCAGGTTGCCATGTGCCGGGGGTTGTCTGTGTGTGTGTGTGTGGGGTGGGGGGGGGAGGGGGGGCTCTGTTTATACCTCGGTTTACGGTGCTGGTATTCTTTCAGATGTGGATCGCCTCTCTGGCACCCTCCTGGAACCAGTCAAAACCGTAGACGGTTTTAAGTAGCCCTGGCACATTTATGATCCTTTAGCCAAGTTGCAGTGTTTTATATTTATTTATTTATTTATTTATTTATTTATTTATTTAGATAACAAGCCGACTAGAAGTACACCTCCTGAGTAGAGGCTATTCACCTGAATAGCCTAATTTCCTGATGAAGAAGTTCTGTTAGACATCGAAATATTGGAAGTAAAAAACTATCTCAAGATTAGCTGTTGACTGAAGAAAAATTACTTCATTCCTAAGCCGAGTAGAGAAATTAAAGAGAAGCAACAAATCGTACGGAAATATGAGCATGTGACCAGTTGTGATCAATAATCTTCATGCTGGAGATCAATGATATTTTCAAGATCAAACACTCTCTTACTTCACGAAGTACATTTTGAAAATGCACATGATGCAACTTATTGAAAGTTGCTTAATCTTCGTTTGTTTCCAAACACCGTTCTTACACACATAACGTCCACACACAAGCGGAGCTCTAACCAGCTATGTCGCATTAACAAAACATCTGTGTATTTAAGCGTATCAAAAGTATCAAAAGCAAAACTGGACATATATGACGGCAGAATGTATGTGGTATGTGCTAGAACTAACAAGCAAACAAACAATATAAAAGGAAGAATGGAGCGGCTTTATTGCAGGTACTTGGATATCGTAGTGATATCGGTGACAGTTACTTGGTCGGCGGTTAATTGCGGTAGATGTGCTACAACATTCGTCACACCTGAAACAGATCAGATATCTCACCTATCGCAATTGATGGAATCTTCGTCTGTTGGTAAGGACCTTCATATTAAAAAAAGAGGGGGGAGGGGTCACTGCAAATACTTTGCAACCTGTTCAAAAGGAAGTCATTTTGTGTTACACGAGAGCTTGGTAAGGTGGCAGTATAAGCACTCAAACATCTTCATCGTGGTCACGAGACGAGGTGGAATTTGGTCTTTTCTGAATCAAAATGGGCACTAGGAGTTTTGCTTGGACTAGCACTAATAAAGTACATTGGAGAATCAAAATACCAAATATCTCGTTGCACTGTACTCATATTTTTGTCAAACACTTACAAGCGTTAAACATCTTCACAATGAATTTCACGAATGCATAATAACTCCTCGGGGACTCGCGCTGAATACAATCAGATTTACACACTAACACCCCATTCCCGTTGATACCATCGATCTACTTCGCTCGATCCAACTATGCAGGGACTCTCGCTGAGTGCAGTCAGCTTAACTGAATGAACTCCTCCTCTTGTTCCAACGTTCTCGTATAATCAGCTTTTGTGTGTTCTATTAAACATGAACAGGCGGCGTGTTAATCTGTTAGTCTGATTGCATTATAATATTTATCAAAATTTTAACTTTTTAATGTGACAGCGTCTACTATACACTTTAACTTTCAGTAGATCTTTAAAAGCAAACGTTTTCCATATATCTTTCACATCAGCTGTCTTTTCAGCGTCTTTAGTGCATTTTCTTTACACATTCGTGCTTTAAAGGTACACACAAACCACAGTGACGGCTTGACAAATTGGCTTTATGTGCCTCTCGCATGATATGATCGAAAAAAATAAGACCAAGAGAATGTTTGTTGGAATGCTTGCATTAATTACAGACCCCGACATACGTTGACTCAAGTGTGGTTTGGAAGAAAAAATGGACAGGTTGAAATAAAAAACATCAACCCAGATAAATATCGTGTCGGGTAAAAAGCGGTCGCAAAAGCGCACGAGATATATGGATGGCTTTACCACAACATGGTGTGTATTCTGACTTTTTTCTACTTCTTTGTTATCGATACATCCATCGATAGATCCAGACTTGATAAGAGGAGGGGAGGGGTGTCGGCACGGATAGACGCATTTCCTTATACTGATTGATGAACAGCCAGAATATGAAAATTGTACAAGCTATCAAGGATACTTGCCCGTCTTATATTCCCGCGCGTCTGTCTCCCCTGGCAACGGTTTCTATAGCAGGCCCGCACATGTAGCTAGCTATGGCAAAATAAATAAAGGGGGGGGGTCTTTTTATGAAAATGTGGACTTGTTGTCAGGAATCCTTAGTTTACGTAGATCAGATTTACCCAGAGTAGTGCTTTACCCAGTAAAAAAAAGGGGGGGGGTTTTAGAACCCCCCCCCCCCCCCGGCTAAGGGCCTGCTGTAGACAATTTTACAAGGACCTTTGTTCTATAGCTCTTACACAGTGCACCGGAGTCATTCAAATTAAAGGTACTGCGCTTATTGTTCTCCCCCATACGAGCAGTCAGTGAATATAAATTTAGAGTATTTTTCGCGAAATATGAAAGAAAATCTTCTGCTTATAAAAGTCACCTGTATGTACAAATCCTCTGTATCAATTGTATAGGCACAATTGTTCTGACCCCCACTCCCCGTCTTGCAAACTGAGGTTAACAATGCCTGTAACCTTAACAAGTCCTATCTTAATCGTCCATCTAACGGGAACTTCCTTTACTTCTTAATTGGAGGGTTTAGTGGCCCTCAACTCTTTTGTACAATCTTTCTTGAGAATATCAAGCGCATTCTCACTGGCGATATTTATCTCAGGTAAAAATCTGCCTGAGTGTTATTTTCAAAGAGCAGCTCGATCCCGCAACCCTGGGGGCACTAGATAAAATCTGGACACCAGGTTTAAGTAGGAGCTAGAGAAACAAAGGAATAATTTTTCCTGCAAAACTTCAAAGAATTCTGACACGGACTTGACCCAGCTTACCCCTCCAAACTAACAAGGTGACATGGGCAATTTTTACAAACAAATAATTAAACTTAGATGTATCAGAGTTCTGTTGTGTCGTACAACTGGTTGGTTTTGGGAGCCATGCATCTACATGTAAGGTGAATGGAACCGTATGTTAGTTCAACTCAGAGGTGGACCCAGGATTTTTCGAAGGGCGTTCCACATATGCGAAGCTAACCTCCTTTTAAATAAATATACCGTTCTGGGTAATAAGAATATTGAAACTTTTTTAATTGCGAGAATATTTCTGACTAAATGATGATTTTATTATTAATGGAAATAAAGCTGCGATGTGTGGTACA